>OY804607.1:19920141-20141276 GCA_963680895.1 Fragum sueziense | reverse complement strand
AGCTGGTTTAAGTTCTTAAAGAAAAGGTAAAATGATCAGATATCGTAATTGTCATGGGTTTTCGTGGTTTAGACACGGCATTATCAAAGGAAAAATTTAAAGGTGCACTTTATCAAAGATAAATATTTTTCTACCAAATTTCCTTGGCATAAATGGAAAAATATCAGCTTTTCAACATCAAGAATTTGATTTCTACTATTTTACACAAGATTTCAATCTTGTACTAAATTTGTTAATAAAGGAGGGGGGTGTGTAAAATGGGGGCGAATGCTTTCCCAACCTTTAATTTCAAATCCAAACCCAATCTTGTGGGTACTCATTTGAATAGTATCAATGAGTCGATTCCATCGAGTACCTTCAACATAGGGTTTGATAACAACAATGCTTTTTGAAAAGCCAATATCCCTTCTCAACTGTAGCACTCTAAAGGTTGAAAAGGTGTTACATTTACTCTTAAAATAAGCACTTTGGTCTTATTGAAACATTTTTGTATAAATCAGCATTTTTTCCTTTTCCCCAATATTTTCAAAGGCAGTTTAACCTTGTTAAGTTTGGGAGAATGTTACAATGAACTCTAAAGAGTGAAGAACAAATCTTAAAATTGCCCCCCCCCCCCCCCCCCCCCCCCCCCCCCCCCCCCTCCAACCCTTTATCAATCGATTGCGGTTTGATTTTTCTTGCGCTTCATTTTGACTCTTGGGATTTTGGCCTCAAGGGTCAATGACTCTTGGGATTCTTGTCCTAATGGAAACCCTGCAATGCCATCACTCCCCTCTTATCATGGCTCTATGATGACATCTTGTTTACATTTACAAGCATCTCGTGTGGTAGAACTGAGAAGAGAGCTACAATCTGTGGAAGTCGTCGAACAAGACAGTTCACATTAGTACCCACAACATAGGGTTTGTATTTCAAATATAAGAAATACAATGCCATCACTCCCCTCTTATCATGGCTCTATGATGATAACATCTTGTTTACATTTACAGGCCTCTCATGTGGTAGAACTGAGGAGAGAGCTGTACAATGAATCTGTGGAAGTCGTCGAACAAGACAGTTCACATTAGTACCCACAACTTAGGGTTTGTATTTCAAATATAAGAAATACAATGCCGTGATTCCCCTCTTATCATGGCTCTATGATAACATCTTGTTTACATTTACAGGCATCTCGTGTGGTAGAACTAAGAAGAGAGCTGTACAATGAATCTGTGGAAGTCGTTGAACAAGAAAACAGTGACTACGATGACTCGGAGATGGACGACTCGGAGTGAGGGACAGAAACGTTTTAGTTAAGGTGTACAGCTCGTCATTATCTTCAAAGCACTTTGTAAATCTTCGGGTGTCATCCATGCCAACGGAAAATGACCAGGCCCCGGTTTCTCGAAAAAACTTAAGCTGTACATTCTCAGACTCAAATCTGAGCACCTTGCTCAAACCACATGAAATCCATGTGAACTTCAATTGAATACATGTACCAATCAACATTGATTGGTATTCAATTGAAGTTGAGCATGTACTCATGAGTGTGTACTTAAGAAATTTTGAGAAACAAGGGCCAGGAAAATGACTAGGTATACCCTCATAAATTTCCAGACATCAATCGTCATCCATCAATTTTCGTTAACATGGATAACGCCCGTAGATGCATGAAGTGTTTGGTATCTTATGATGGACGGAATACCTTAATATTGACAGATCATTTGAATGATTTGATGCACCTAGTGTTATGGTTTTACAGTCTGTTAAAAGAAAAAAATGGCGGATCCATACAAGGACTATAGCACCAAACTTGGTTTTATCATCCAGGCCATGCTGTAGATTTTATAAACTCTTTCCTTTAACCCTTTCCCAAACAAGACATGGTTTTGATGACCCTAATAGAAAGGGCATGGGAAAACTTTGAGACAAAAGAAGAAACTGCTGATAACTAGCAATTTCTCCTTTTGTCTCAATATTTTCTGGGCCATTATTATACACCAATCCTCTCTTTGTCAACATCCATTTTTAGCTCGACTTTTCGAAGAAAATGAGAGCTTATACTGTCACCCGGGCGTCGGCGTTGGCGTTGGCGTCGGCGTTGCAACCAAGGTTAAAGTTTTTTCAAACATCAATAACTTCCATACTATCAAAGGGATTCAACCCAAACTTGGAATACTTATTCACCATCACACCCTCTACCTTACTATGAGGGCCCATGACCCTGGGACCACTCTATTTGGAGTTATGCCCCCTTTATACTAAGCAACTTAGAAAGTCGAGCGCGCTGTCTTCGGACAGCTCTTGTGTTGTCTGCAGCAGCTTTCTGAAATTCATATTGGACCTGTCTATATTTTTGTCATTTGGAAAAGGGATAAATCAGTGATAAATGTACACCTGTTTTCTTATCCCTTTCCCAAACAAACCTAGTTTTGATGTCCCTGATAGAACATTCTTGGGGATAACTTTGAGACAAAATAAGAAAATGTTTTTCAAAGCTGTTTCTCTTAAGGATATCAGGAGGACATCAAAACCAGGCCCGGTTTTTGAAAAAACTTTAGGATATACTCATGAGTTCATGCTCAACTTCAATTGAATACCAATCAATGTTGATTGGTATTCAATTGAAGTTCACATGAATTTTGTGCGATTTGAGCACGGTGCTCAGATTTGAGTCTGAGAACATACTTAAGTTTTTTTTTGAGAAACCGGGGCCTGGTCTTGTTTGGGAAAGGTTCAGCTACTGGACCAGTCTAAAATTTAGTCTTTAGGTACTGTTAAGGTTTAACACTTATCTTGCATAGGCGTGCAAAGTTTTATGATTTTAAGTGAGAACTTTTGTAAAATGTTTTCATTTAGACATTGACTGATTTTGTAAACACTATAGATAATGTTTGTTATTTGACCTATTAAACTTTGTTAATGCTAAAGTGACCATTTAAGCTAAAAGGGACCTTTTTAAGCCCATAAAAGATCCAGAGAATTACCCGAGAGCAAGAAGTTTTAATCCTAGTCAGTCTGTACAGTACAGACCTCACAGAGACTGACTAGGATCAATACTTTTCACTAGAAAGGAGGTCCCTTATAGCAGGACAGCATCGGGTCACATTTTAAACATTGTTTTATGACATACTAAATGGGTCAAAAGTCTACATAGAGCGTGCACGCATAAGATAAACACATCAACGCATATATTTTCAACTGCTCACGTATATTTATGTGTGGACGCGTAAAAATGCGCGTCGACGCATAAAATTCACGCAAGCAGTTGATAAAATATGCATTGATGCGTAAATTTTACGAGAGCAGGAGTAAAAAATGTGAAACCGAGGCTGGCCAATGGGAGAGGCGGAGAGAAATCTTTCCCTTTATACCCATAAAATTGATGGATGAAACAAAGGATCTGATTGGTTAATAGATAAAATATGCGTCAATGCGTATATTTACGCGAGCAGTTGAAAATTTATGTTTCGACGCATGAATTTTCAACTGTTCGTGTATATTTTATGCGGCGACGCATAAAATTTACGCGTCGACACATATATTTTATGCTTTGTTACTCTAGACAGACTTTTGACCCATTTGGTACGCCATATTGTTTTGTATTAAATCAACAGCACAACCTAGTGTAGGTTCTTTAAGGCAAGATTTTAACTCTTTTTTTCCAACAGCAAAATTTTAGAATGTTTCAATTTGAAAGCTGCTCCAGGCAACATAATGGATTTTGATTAACAGTGTTCTCCGGAGAATAAACTGTAGTGGACATTTATATAAGACAAGTAATTTGGTAAACCTTGAAACGCATGATTTTAATGCAAATTAAATAATTATGAATGAAACATAATGGGAAAAAAAGAAAATGATGATATTGAGCACTTACTTCTCCCATAATGTTTTATGCACAATTATTAGATTTACACTTATGAAAATGCACTACTTAATTTTTATGCCCCCGTATCGAGAGATCGGGGGCATATTGTTTTACTCTGTCCCTCCGTCCGTCTGCCTGTCTGACCGACCGAAAACTTAACATTTGCTTTTTCTCCAAAAGTATTTGACCTACAAAGCTCAAATTTGGTATGCAACTTCCATTCAATAATATCTATCTATTCCATGCAATTTGACCTTCCTTAAGGTCATCACTTAACCCATATCAACTCTTTACTCTAAGAAAACTTAACATTTTACAAAAACGGCCATTTTGGGGGCATTTGTGTTTCACAAACACATCTTGTTTAGAAATAACATACCGGTACCCGTCCTATTTGAAGGAATTAACTTGTAGGGTTCAAAGCCGTAGTGATATTACACAGATTTGCTTGGAGGCAAAGTGGGGTTGATGTATGTTAAGAAAATGTAGAAAAATGGTCTTCAATATTTTCAATTGTTGCTATCTATAAAATTGTCTATAAGACTATAATGGTCATCAAATGTAAGTATTTGTTTTAGAAAGGTTTTAAGATTTTTTTCAAAACGTTACTTTATATGTTATTTTAACCCATTACTGTATGATGACGCTTTTTGAGGCTCCATAAGACAAAGGCTTTGGAAAATATGGTGGATAATGAAGAAATGGCTTGTGACAAGCAATTTCTTCATTTCCCATAATATTTTCTATCCAAAGAGACCAAAAAATATCAAATTTCATTGACTTGAAATTGTTGTCTGCAACATTTTCTAATTTGGACCAGTCTAAAATTTTGTCGACTGGTAATGGGTTATGGTCTCTGTTTCTTAGCTAGATTTGTTAGAGAATTCTTAATTCTATGTAGACGAATAAGCTTGTCTGAGATGGATGTTTTCGTCAATCTTATTGGTTTACAGAGAATTAAGCTTTCATCTTGTTCTAAGAATTTAGCTGGGATGTGGGGTCATATTCACCACTAAGTCTAAATCAATTGTCTAAATCTAGAATAATAAGATTATACTATAAGTGATCCGATTGGACAAGACATATGTCTCGGCCAAACAGATTGGTTTGCTGTGTAATTTTAAAGGTATGATATGATCTAGACTATTTGGTAAATACCACCTCTGGAAACTATGTCTTCAAGATGAACATAGGTCCGGATCAGCCTGTACATAATTGCAGTTAGACCAAGGCCACTGCTGACTGACTTGCTTTTAACAATCCTTTCCCAAACGATAAAATTTTAGACCACTCCAATTTGAAAGCTACTGCAGACGACAAAATAGAAGTTGATACAAAACAGATTTATGCATAATATGGCTCAGAAAATATTGAAGCAAAAGTGAGAAAGTGCTGATTATCAGGACTTTCTTCTTTTACCTCAATGTTTTCCCAACCCTCTTCTATTAAGGGCGTCAAAACCAGGTCTTGTTTGGGAAAGGGTCAATCCTTTCCCAAACAGTGAAACCTTTTGACACTCTCAAAAGAAAAGGTTTAAGAAACATTAAGAGAAAAGAAGATAATGCTGATAATCAGTATTTTATCCTTTTATCACAATATTTCCTATGCCAGAATTATAATACACATTTTCTATATTCCCATCAACCCTGTCTGCAACTCAGTTGAACTGCTTTCAAATTTGAACAGTCCAAATTTTTGACATTATGGAAAGCTTGAAGGTTATGGAGAATTATATTAGAACAATATGGATCTTGATCAGACTGCATGTATGTGCAGGCTGACATCGATTTATTGTAGTTCTCAAATGTTATAATCAGAGCTCCAGATAAGAGGGTGAAAAAGGCTTTTCAAAATGCACTATTTCACTTATTGTTCATCAAGCCCTATGTTGTGGGTACTCATTTGAATCGTCTCAGAGATGATTCAAATGAGTACCCACAACATATGGTTAGGAATTGAAATACATGTACCGGAAACTTGGAAAAGGTCCCTTGTAGCATTTTAGAAACCATAGTTTTAAGGTCAGCCTGTGGTCAAATGATTATGCAGTTTGATAAGGATTCATTCTGCTAACTAAAGAGTTGATAATGGTTATGGACAAGCTATTGGAGAACAACATGGATCTTGATCAGACTGCGTGTATACGCAGGCTGATCTAGATCCATGTTGTTCTCAAATGCCATGAGAGACTTTTGGCTCATTTGTAAATTTAGAATTTCTTCTCTCCACTTTTACGTAGCTATGGCAAAAATGACTCGTTTTCAGATTATGGCTTAATTGTTTGCGTCGGCGGGCCTTGATATTGTTTTGAATTTGTAGATTATGAAGAAATTTAATACAAAACTGTTGTACATAAACTTATCTTGACATTTTCATTCTATGACCCCCCCTCCCCAGTTTTTAACCCATTACCACACAGTGACGACTTTTTTTTTGATTAGCAATTTCTTCATTTTTCACAGTGTTTTCTACCCAGAAAGTTCAAAAATGTAAAATTCCATTCATTTTAAATCGTCACTTGCAATGTCTTTGAATTTGGAACAGTCTAGGATTTTGGCGCTTGGTAATAGGTTAAGGAGAAACTGAATCAGTTTGTGAGGAGGGACTGTCCTTTTTGACACATTGGTAGGGCATCTGCCTCTCACTCGAGAGGTCCCGTGTTCGATACCCGGCTGCGGCAAATATCCTTTCTGACAAAAATGTCACCCACTAATGGGTTTGAAATCGTTAACCTATATGAGCTGGAGGCTCGGTAAGGTTATTGTGGTAGTACAGGTATGAGAAACAACAGGAATCCATGGTAAGGTCTACAGCCGTCGCAATATGACCATAGCAGTTAAACCAGACCTTTTTAGGTCACCTGACCGAAGGTCATGGTGACCTATTGTGACCGTGTTTCGTCCGTCGTCGTGCGTTAACTTTTAGCACAAAAAAGGGGCCAAAATGGGTAAAGTTGGTAGGCCTACATCTTAAAAAAATCTTCATGTCATGAACTGGTCGTGGAATTTGCGTCACAGTGGTATTTGGGTACTTTTGGGCAAGGACTACAAAGTTTGTACAGAGAAAAAAATCTGTTCAGAAATGGGCGTGCTAGGGGCGGGGTCTGGGGTAGGGGTGTGTCATGTGTTAATATTTTACATTTTCAACTTTTTCTTGAAAGCCATCGGACGGATTTCATCAAGCATCTCCATGGGAACGGGCTTCAGATTTGTACAAGTCATTGTCACAGTGTATAGTCCACTGTACGCACTAACTTCCGCTTGCGAGTAAGAAAACGAGTCAAAAAGGAGATTGAAGCCCGAAAAACAGGTAAATAGTTCATATTATATTGAATCGAGTTGGATTTATCTTTTATTATGGTGGAAGGTATATGAAAAATTATCATTCCTGGCGTATATCTACGGAAAGAACTCTATTTTCCGACGAAAATGCATTTGCTCACTTAATTTTCTCCAAATCGTCACTTTGATTGACTCCGAACAAAGATTTCAACCCTTAATATCTAGTATAAGAACAAATCCTTTTAATACATTGAAGAATATTCATCTATGCTCCCAAATATTACACGATACAGTGTGTTAAAACATCGGTTTAAAAGATATTAACTATAAAACTGTCACTGGTGTTGCCTGCTCACTGTACGGTTGCTTGCTACCTCATAGTACGGTTGCTTTCGAGCACAACCATAAATCATGTACGGTTGTTTGAGAGCAAAATGTATTGTAATTTTGTATATTTTTCGTTTTGAACAACGACTGATGGTGACTTTAGTGTCTAAATTTGCATACCTTTAACTTTTTACATATGCAATACATTGAAGTGTTTTAGGAGTGGGTTAATAACCCAAAGTTGTAAAATAAATGCAACGGTTTGTAGTTATAAACTTGTTTTATTTTGTTTACAAAATGATCCTCATAATCTTAAATAATCTTTATTATATAAAATTTGCATTTTTTCGAAGTTAATTTCATGTTGAATTTGGACTTAAATTGATATGGAAGACAGATTGCGCTATACAAACACGTGGTTAATATAACATTTCTTTTTTTGTAGGTTGGGAATAAACATGGAAACATATTGCATCTATTGTGATTCGGAATCGAACCAGTTTTGTATATTGATAGACCAAATGATTATTAAACATCCTGACCAAAACCTGAAAATGAAGACTATCAACAAAATTAATAAGAGCTACTTGTGAAGTCATACTCATTTTATGCCCCTGTATCGAAAGATTGGGGGTATATTGTTTTACTCGTGTCTGTCCGTCCGTCTGTCTGTCCGAAAACTTAACACATGCCTTTTCTCGAAAAGTACTTGACATACAAAGCTCAAATTTGGTATGCAACTTCCTTTCAATATTATCTATCTGTTGCATGCAATTTGACCTCCCTCAAGGTCACCTGTTAACCCTTATCAACCCTTTACATGAAAATTTAACATTTTACAAAAATGGCTATTTCGGAGGCATTGGTGTTTCACAAACACATTTTTTTAAAATTTAATACCAAACTTTAATGGTCTAAAATTGGTTCATTTATTATTCATTGTTGACCTTCATCTACACAACTTTGTAACAGTTCAAGCTTGAATCCATTTGCATACTCAGGCGCCTTTAGATGCACCTTAAAATTGGAAAATATTGAGAAAAAGGAAGACAACTGCTGATTACCTGTATTTCACTTTTCCTTCTATTACAAAGAACTTTTAATTTTGCTGTCTGATATATCCCCTTTGAATTTTGAACAGACCGTAATTCTGTTGTTTTGGGAAGGGATACATGTAAGTTTAATCATGGCTGTATTTTGATTGGCTTCCAGATTGTAATTTTGATTTTATTTGCTTTTCTCAACAGGCTTAACACAAACAAAAGTTTTGCTAAATTTTATACGTGCTATTTCATTTTAAGGTTTTCGACTGCCTTTTAGATTTGTACCATGCAATGGTTTCATTCTGTAGTAAGAACAAAGTTCCGTTGCCTTAATTCCACCTGGAAGCTCAAATGATCACATTCAAGACCATTTTGAAAACTCTAGATGCCCAGTTCCCTGTATCACTTATCACATTGGTACATCGTGCTATGGACCTTTGTTGTTATGATACAACATCCGTTTATGTCAAACAAATAGAAATCACCAAATAGAACTCCGTACGGTCGAAGCTATGGAAAAAGACTGCAGAGGGAAAATAATTCTGCGGTCTTTGATCAGAGGTTATCTTTATTCGTGTTTGATCTTTGAAACATATTGGCTTTTTTGGCTGACACATGAGCATGAAGATTGAATGAATGGGGTTTACCGCCTTTTTTAAGTGCCTATGTCTCTCAGCGGTACAGCCATAATTTTCTTTTCCGACCTACTTCTTCTTCATGTAAATTTTCGTATAGCCCATCTATAACAAAATAAAAGATTCATTCATAATCTGAAACACAGTCAGTTACATAGGTTTTTTGTCAAATAACATTTAAAAACATTCAACTGGTGTTCTATCTCAAAGCTGTTCTATTGAGACTATGTAACTAGAGAATTATATAAATCATAGATACAATGTATTGTTTCAATGCATTTTTGAAATTTTGACCATTAACAAAGCTAGAATCAACTTTTTTGAAACAGTTCTTTTATGCGAAGGTTCTCATATCAAATTTCAAATATTCCTATGAAAATAATTGCTTAAAAACTATTTTCATAATATTTTTTTGACAAGAAAATGCTACTGAGCTCTCATGTAACCGTACAGTGACATCGCAAGCAACCGGACTAAAGCGTTCACAGATTGAGCAAGCAACCGTACAGTGAGGCGACAACACCAGTGGTGTTTGATAGTCGATATTTCTTAAACCAATGCGTTCGTGCCTGTTATTCTTTAGTTTTCTGGTGCTAAGATGGTATATCTTCAAAATAACAAAAGTATGTGCTTGTATATAAGTTGTAAAGCTTTGAAATCGATGTTTGAAATCAATGAATGTGACATTTTCGAAAAAAAATCGTGAGCAATCGCATTTTGTCTGAATATGTAGCTTTTCTCAAAGGATAAACTGAGTAAATAACCTAGTTTATGTACATACAGCCCATGCATGTAAAAATTCCTTCATTTTTCATTTTATAATTAACTGTTTACCTGTTTATTTGGTTGCAATCTAAGCCTCGACTCGTTTCCTTACTCGCAAGCGGAAGTTAGTGCGTACAGTGGACTGTACACTGTGATTGTGTTATCTCACCTTGGGGCCCTATAAGGCATCGAAAAAGGGGTCAAAATGGGTAAATTTGGTACATCGTAAAAAAATTTCTTGTCTTCATCCGGCTGTGGGATTGAGTTCACATTTTGTATTTAGAGTTTTATGAGCAAGGACTACAAAGTTTGTACAAAAAAAAATCTGTTAAAAAATGGCCGTGCTTAGGGGGCGGGGTTTGGCCAGGTGGTGCGTCATGTGTTAATTTTTTACATTTTCGACTTTTACTTGAAAAACATTGGACGGACTTCAAACAGATTTGGTAGAAAGTATCCCCGCAAGAAGGGGCTTCAGATTTATACAAATCATTGTGTTATCTCCCCTTGTTGCCACATAACGCACCAAAAAAGGGACCAAAAAGGGTAGGCACATCTTAAAAAGTTTTCTTGTGGTGGGATTGTATTCACATTTAGTATTTAGAGTGTTTTAGGCAAAGACTACAAAGTTTGTACAATAAAATAACTTGTCGGCTATTAACGAATTAATTCAATTTTATATTTTTTGTTCCACTGAAAATTTTGCTTTATCGCTGTATATTGAATGCACGTGCGCCGTCATTGTTTTTCCCTTATTTTTGGGGGGAGCCTCGTTTTGATAATGTAGATTTGTTTCTATTTTTAGTAACAATTCTCAAACCGTTTCTCCGTGTATACATACAATGTTAATTTCCCATAAACCCATTGTTTGCCACCGGAAGTGTTCTGCGGGAACGGACTAAAACGATAATTGAAAGGAGTCTATACGGAAATACATTTTTAACACGAGTCGCCGTGGTCAGTCATTCATTACCAGGCGATAATACAAACAGTGTAAGAGGAACAAGCATTTGGAAGGATAAACAAGCAATTTCTTCATTTCCCACAATGCTTTCTACCCCAAATTCGGCCCAAAAGTCATAAAGTTTCAATATTTCATCGCATTGAAAGTGTCGTCTGCATCTTCTTTCAATTTGGACCCATGAAAATTAAATTTTGACTATATAAATTTAGTGCTACGTTACATAGGCCTATTTATTACATTTTAAGCCATAATTTGGGCTTGGGACCCCCCCCCCCCCCCTTCCCCCTGGAAAAAATTTTGGGCTTGGACCCCCTGGAAAAAAATCCTGGATCCGCCCTTGTGACCACCCTAATATTTTGTCTATGGTGAATTTCAAGACTGCTCCTATAAGAAAGTTGTTGCAGACAACAAAACCAATAAAGGCTTATTTATTTATTTATTTATTTATTTATTTATTTTAAAAAAAAAGGTAAAACATAGAAATATAGAAAATTTCGAGGGGAAAGCAGAAACTGTTGATCCAGGCCTAATTTTCTTTTCTTTATGCCTACTCAAGCGTTTCCTAAACAATATAGGGACGCGAGAGTTGGGAATCGCTGAATGAAGCAGATATCATCAGATCTGGTCATTCAGATGCCACCAAATCAGTCTTATCTTAATTTTCAACATGTTCTCGTGAGACCCCCCAAGAGAAGTGCGTAAAAATGACTTTGGTTTTGACTGTGTATTTTCAAACTCGGATTAACAAAAATGAGCGACATCAACATATCAAAGAGCGAATTTCATCAGAGAAAACTCGGATTAATATATCAAGTGTGTATACGCGAGCTTGATGGTGGTTAATCAGGAAAATTAAACATATCCAGTCTAGTATGTGTCCAGTCTAACAAGTGAACCGGAATACTCTACTTTCGTCCTCGTACATAGATACACAAAAACATCAAAATAACAAAAATTTTAGTCTTCGGTGTGAAAGAATTGACCGGCCTCTCTGATTAAAATATACGTAAGATTTGCTCTCAAAATTATCACGTTTACGTTCTTCATTTTGGTTCAAGGTTCCCGCTACTTTAACCTGTAAATTGAGTTTCTGTCAATTCGTACCATAACCATTTCGCACCAGTCATGGTTTCTTCGCATTAGTCTTTGCAATCATCTTGCGCCAAATTTTTTTGGGCAACGAAAAGTCCAAAGGTTACCTTTTCTATTGGGGATCTAACTCGGAACCTCTTGGTCCAGAGTTTGTTTTTTTTTTTTTTTGCAGAGTTTTGGGAACGGGTCCAGAATCGGGCAAATTTGGAAAAAATGTGTTGTTTTCTAACAATTGAGAAAAATATCTCTATCATTTGTTGCAACAAAAATTATATCCTCTGTATAAAATACTAAGCAATATACTCTGAAGGGAATTCAAGTATTTTTATCTCAAAGTATGAAAGGAAATAATTAAAAGTTGTATTGGGAATTTTCTTTCTGTAGTGATTGTGCAGGGAACGACTGTTTGTCATCTGCTTGAGTCCCGCACATACTCTTTCGGTACAAGTGGGCGTGTCCATACACTGGTGGGAAGACCCAAGATACGGCGAGATTTCGGAGCCACATCTTTATTCCGAGACGAGACGTGAAAGAGATCACATCGCTATTTCCCTCAACTGACATACAGTCATCTTAGACCCTAGGTGAGACACTTTATTGGTGTCAGAAGAATTCCGAACTCATGCAGTGAAGTTTGAACTCATTTATTTGCCGATGACAGTATCCGCAAATTGAGTTGACAGTCTCTCTCTACAGCCGAGAACCAGACTGAAGGAAAGAAAATTGACGAAACTTCCAGAGTTCTGCAATTGAACTGAGTAGTTGTAAGTGGACCTCCCTGGCCTTTGTATTGCTTGAATTGTGGCCCAAACATTCGATAACCTTCGCGTAACCCCTTTTTGGCCCAATTGTCCACTTTGAGGTGATTTACAGCAAAAATTGAGAGCACATGTCTGGACCGGAAGTCACTTTCGTTTCGAGAAATATGCAACTTTTGTCTGTAAATTTCGAAAGTGTAAGCCTTACTGCGTTATTTTTGTCATTTGCAAAGTCTGTTAGAATGATTTAGTCCCTAGAGAGTATGCATTTTGCAAAATTAGAGAAATTTTGTCTTGACCCAATTGTGAACAGGAAATGCGTCGTCTGCTCAAGTCATTTCAAAGTGCTGAAAGCACTGAAAGTTGACACATGAAAAAAAAACTTTGTTTTTGGCTATTTATTCCAAATTTCAAGTACATTTAGTCTATGATTCAAATTGGAAATTTTCTTTTGGGAAATTTTGGCACTGTTCTCGGAAAATTTTGAAATTTATTGACTCAATTCCACAAATTTCAAATTCTGATCAATAGAAAAAATGAGGTTCCAATTCTACAATGGGAATGTCCGAGATTTAATCTCCGATGATTCTCATTTGAATTAAACAATTGCTAGCATTGGAACATCCGAGGCGAAATATCCGCTCCGATGAGTCCCATTTGAATAAAATGATTGCTAAATGTAACATCCGAGGCGAAATCTCCGATGGTTCACATTTTGACAAAAATTATACTGAACAAGTCATCTGAGGCGAAATCTCCGATGGTTCAAATTTTGAAAAAAATACCCAACATCTGAGGAAAAGTCTCCGATGGTTCTGTACAAATTTTGTTTGGGTCTATAGTAGAATGACAAATTTGATGACTGTGATGATGTCTATATGGGAATGCCCATATGAGGAAGAGGGAGTGATGGGGATTTTCAGGAGACGTCAAGTAAATCTTTCTGGAGATAACCCGAAAGTGCTGATAAATCTTTCTGGAGATAACCCGAAAGTGCGGATAAATCTTTCTGGAGATAACCCGAAAGTGCGGAATCAACCGTGGTTTGATGCGGTCAAACAATCGAACCACTGAGCTTATACCAAGAATGCAAATCATACTGTTGCTCGGGTAAGAGATGCAAAAGAAATGTGGTATACCTCCCAGTGTCGAATTATGTAAGACGTTTTGCAGTTGAAAACCAGCCACAATACTGTATCGCAACCTCTTAATGAAAAGAAAGCAAGTCTACCCAGGGTGGTGTCCAGGGTGAATAGGAGAGGAGACACGGACGACTCTCAACCTATGATTGGCGTATTGAACCCTTCCAACAAGTATCGTTTGCTGAAAAAGGACAACCAGGTTGCATGAGCTTTTCCAGTAAACGATGAACATTGTTTGTAGCTGCGAGGAAGACCTGCACGAAGGATTCGATCCGTCAGGATAGATGGAGGACAAGAGGGATTATACAAGGTACTAAATCATCTACAGATTATGATTTGGAGAGTTTTACTGCACCTCAGCAGGGGATTCAACACAAGATGAAGCCTATTACACTAGGTGTACGGCGAACACCTAATCATTTTGTTGGGGAGGAAGAGGCACATTGGCAGATGTTAGAGTGGTGGGGAGTTATCCAAAAGATTCAGATTGGGCATTTGCGCCAATGCTCAAAGAGGATCTGAAGAGGACGTAAGATGGTGACTATCAGGGGCCGAACAACGCTACAAAGGATGTTTTTCTGCTGCCTGTACCATCATTAGTGGATAACTGGATAACTGCCGGGATACGTTGTCTCAGAGTATTCGGTTCTTGCAGATGGGTGCCAACTAGCGTATTGGTAGGATACCGAGGTAGGAAGAGGACCATGAAACGCAACGGTCGCGTTAGTATGTGGAATACTCCCGTCAACGTTCGAGAGAGTAATGATTTTGGTTCTATGAGGGTTAAACTGGATGGTGCATGGTGGTAAAGCTGTTTAGCCCTAGGGGAACAATTATTGACAAAAATCTGGTTGCTCGAGACGATTCTGGGAATCATGTAGTAGATCTGAGGTCCACGCTAGCCAGATCTAAACAGTATGGTTTGAAGCTGAAACCAAGACGGTAGGCTCGTTTTTCAAGAGGACGTCGAAATACCTTGAAAGAACTTGGAGCATTAGGGCTGTGTTAGAGCCAGGTATCAAGCAGTGAAGGAAGTTTACACCGACCTGTTCGAAGGAAGTTGAAGGCTAATTGGGGCTAGCTAATCATCGACACAGAGGGTGAAAGAACCAGTGCAATGATTGGAAAAAGTTCCGCTGGGGGCAATGGACTGATTCCCTGATCTACCTTGATCATGTATGGTTAGGATGGAAGGTAATTGCCTGCAGAAGCTACGCCTTAAAGAAGGGATCAACAGAGTTACGATTCGACCCGGGAAAAACAAGCTGTGGTACAATTCACCATGCAGTACAGTTACAATTTGCTAAGCTGTGACCATTTACAGTTTGGACGGACAATTCGAGTTTGACTTGACTTTTGTGAAGCATGACAGTGCAACTGGTATCCTGAGTGGCCAATCAGAATACGGACGGTGCAGCAGGTTATCCGGAGAACTTGCCTTGTAGTGGGTGCGCAAAGATCAAGCCAACCAAAATCACGCTTAGTCAACTAAAATAACGCTTAGTGATACCGGGAAAGGACGTAATAGAGTGCGAACAGGTAGAAGAGCGACTGCTTTGATATAAAATCGAGGAGAGATTGGTATATAGATGGTGAAGGAGTAACAACAGGCCACAAACAGGCTACATTAATCTCGTAATACAGGATAGAGATGTGGATGTTCCGATGAAGCAGGTATTCTAACATGACATCATTCTCACGAAGGATGACAGTGATGTGGATGTTTGATGAGGCTTAGATCCGAACATGATGTTACTCAAGGCCTTTACCAAGTCTCATAGGTTTCAGTAAAGGAGTTGGTATCAGCTCAACAACATTCTCTACACCCAACGCCAGGAGCGCTCTTTGGCTAGCGAATCTACGAGCCCGTCAAAGAAACGCATTCAACATGGGTGGAAAAAGAGACCATGAAGACCAAACGATCGCAACAGATGAACCGTTACAATTCTGTCATCGCAGCGATACATGCCAAACATTGGAAGAGATAGTCTCTTCATGGTCAGAATGTTGCAGACTGTGTGGGATTACAACATAAGTGTATTTGGACAATACCTCATCATGTACTTAGGATTTACAAATAAAACTAGTGGATTTCATGGACAAACTAACGAGATAACACAAACTAGTTCCAATAAACAGGATCACACTAGACAATGATGTTCAATAAATTCTGGTATATGAAGGGAGATCCCATACAAGTTCTGGTTTAATCGGGATGGTAGCAGACAAGGTGGCGAACAGACAATGGACAACCGAGAAGGAACTGTTGAAGGTTGCAACCACAAACGCCCGACTGCTGTACTTTGGTGGAAAGCCCGGAGTTTTCCCGGTTTCTGCCAAGCCTGGTGCCGTCTGGACCCGATGACACTGATCATCCCGACTGAACAAACGAGATGGTGGAATAACGCCTTTTTGGTAATGTATGGTATACGGTAAAGGTACGAACAGGGTTCACACATTCTGGTCCTTTTAAATAAAGTCGGGGAGAGTGTAGTGATTGTGCAGGGAACGACTGTTTGTCATCTGCTTGAGTCCCGCACATACTCTTTCGGTACAAGTGGGCGTGTCCATACACTGGTGGGAAGACCCGAGATACGGCGAGATTTCGGAGCCACATCTTTATTCCGAGACGAGACGTGAAAGAGATCACATCGCTATTTCCCTCAACTGACATACAGTCATCTTAGACCCTAGGTGAGACACTTTATTTCCAGACTTGGAAAAAAATGACCCTTTTGACATGCCATGATGTCAGAGTTCAATTCTCCACAGAAGAATGTGAAACTGTTATGGCTCCGTCTGATAATCAGCATTTCCTCCTTTTGACTCAATATTTCTGCGCTATATTGCACACAAATATGATCTTAAATAACATTCATTGTATGGTCTTCAGCAGCTTTTGAATTGGACCATCCTACAATTTTGCAGAATTTGAAAAGGGTTAAAAAATAATTATATTCATGATTCCATCATTTTTCAACAAAAACGTGTAACTGCAGTTACTAGATTTTTGTTGAAAAGCAGCGATATATTCACTATATTGCAGTTATAGAAAGACTCATTGACCGGTGGTACAAGGATGGTGTTGTTTAGCAATGTGAATCTACATCAGAGAGTAGAGGTCAACTTAGGATGGGGTGAGGTACGAGGCACGGTACAATACAAGGGATCAATATCTGGTAAAGATGGGGACTGGGTCGGCGTTTATCTGGATGAAAAAGGTGAGAGAATAGGGATAGATATTGAGTCTAATTTGAGAGGATATGGTGCTAAAAATTGATTGGTTTATAGGAGGCACTGTACAATACAAGGGGTCAATATCTGGTAAAGATGGGAACTGGGTCGGTGTACATCTGGACGAAAAAGGTGAGACAATTGTGTTTAACCCATAACCAGGTGGCAAAATTTTAGACAAGACCATATTCAAAGACATTGGAGATTTTAAATACTTCTTATGGAACACCTTTGTCAATTCTGTAGAAATGATATGAGAGACAGTGGCAGAACCAAAAGGGCATTCGGGGGTTCAAACAAACCCCAACCCCCCTCTGTGGCCTGATTACTTCATTTTCATCCAGTTAAATTTTGTAAAACTGGGAAAACAAACCCCCAATCATTAATTCGAACCCCCTTCCCAGAAAACCTGGATCCGCAGCAGAAAATGAATTGACTGAGTTGTTCCTATTGCTCTGTAATTTTTAAACCTTTGTGTTTGGAATGCTCCATGCTTTTAAGATATGACTTTGCAATGACATCATTTTGAGAAAGAATGGAGCATTCAGATCACCTTGTAAGACTCTCTCTCAAAAGAACACTTTATGAAATAAATTTATAACAATTAAAGAAATGTTTAAAAAATATTCACTTTATAGAATGCACCTCTGGTCTTGTTTTTGGAAATGTTAAAGGTGATGCACATGTCCAGATGATGCAAGTAGTACCCACAACATAGGGTACAGATTTGAAATAAAAAAATGTTGAATACTTATACTATTGATGATGATTTCAGTGGGTAACTGTGATGGAATGGTGAATGGACGACGATATTTCCAGTGTCAGGATGGATATGGTTTGTTTGTGCGGGCTAACAGAATAAGATTTATACCGCTACAAAGATGGTATTTTTTGTTGTTTTCTTTCCATTACTTTCTATACAAGTCCTTGGCCCTGTTTTACTAACAAATATACAATTCAATTTTTCCTAATTACTTGTAACTACAAACTTGATTGGTCCAATCTGATTTCTTGTGTAATCATGTTAATGATTTTTTATATTTTTTTTCTGTGGGACATGAAGAAATTGCTTGTTTTCCAAAGCCTTTATCTTGTGGGGTGTCTATATTTTTGAATTAGAATCATTATACCCCCGCAAAACGAATGTTTTAGGGGGTATACTGGAATCAACCTGTCTGTCTGTCTGTGGACAAAATACTTCTCCAGAGCATATCTTCTAAACCATATATGCTACCAACTTGGTACACTTATAGATCTTATTGTGGGGAAGTCTCATGTACAAGAATTGTTACTCTGCCGCGCCCACTTTTTGGGTTATTGCCCTTTGTTGTTTGTAACCCTGCATTTTTGTCCGCACCATATCTTCTAAACCATAACTGCTAGCAACTTCAAACTTGGTACACTTATACATCTCATTGTGGGTAAGTCTCATGTGCAATAACCATTACTCTGCCATGCCCACTTTTTGAGTGATTACCCTTTGTTGTTTGAACCCTTACATTTTTGTCTGGATCATAACTTCTAAACCATAAGTCCTAACAACTGCAATCTTGGTACACTATAGATCTCATTCTGAGGAAGTGTCATATTTAATAATTGTTACTCTGCCATGCCCAGTTTTTGAGTTATTGCCCTTTGTTGTGTGTACCTTTCATTTTTGTATGGACCATATCTTCTAAACCATTAGTGCTAGCTACTTCAAACTTTCTACACGTATATATCTCATTGGGAGAATTGTCATGTACATGAATTGTTACTCTGCCACACCCACTTGTTGGGTTATTGCCCTTTGTTGTTTGTACCCTTGCACTTTTGTCCGGACCATATCTTCTAAACCAGAACTGCTAGCATGTTCAAACTTGGTACACTTATACATCTCATTGTGGGTAAGTCTCATGTACAATAACCATTACTCTGCCACGCCTTTTTTTTGAGTGATTGCCCTTTGTTGTTCGAACCCTTACATTTTTGTACGGACCATATCTTCTAAATTATAAGTCCTAGCAACTGCAAACTTGGTACACTTATCGATCTCATTGTGGGGAAGTGTCATATTCAATAACCATTACTCTGTCATGCCTACTTTTTTTATACGCCGCCGGAGGCGGACGTATATTGGTGTCATCTTCTCCGTCTGTCCATCCATCCATCCGTACGTCTGTCCACTTTTCTTGTCAACGCAACTCCTCCTAAGTTTCTGGCTGGATCTTCTTGAAACTTGGTCCGCAACTCCTCCTAAGTTTCTGGCTGGATCTTCTTGAAACTTGGTCAATGTTATCACCTCAATTGGTAGATGTGCATGAAGGAAGGATTTTATGGTTCATTGATTTTTGCCAGAGTTATGCCCCTTTAAAACTTAGTCTCTGGGGCTGATTGAAATTGCAGCCTTGTCAACACAACTTCTTCTAAGATTCTGACTGGATCCTAATGAAACTTGGTGGATGTTATTACCTAAATTGGTAGATGTGCATGAAGTAAGGATTTTATGGTACATTGATTTTTGCCTGAGTTATGCCCCCTTCAACCTTAGTCTCTGGGGCTTAATGATATTTCAGCCTCATGAACGCAATTCCTTCCAGGTTTTTGACTGGATATTTATAAACACCTTTTTGTGAACACAACTTTTTACAGGTTTTTGTGTGAATATTTATAAATCCTTGTCAATGTCATTTTTATGCCCCCGTATCGAGAGATCGGGGGCATATTGTTTTACTCATGTCCGTCTGTCTGTCTGTCTGTCTGTCCGTCTGTCTGTCCGTCCGTCCGTCTGTCCGAAAACTTAACCTGAAAACTTAACCTTTGCCATTTCTCCAAAACTATTTGACATACAAAGCTCAAATTTGGTATGCAACTTCCTTTCAACAATATCTATCTGTTCCATGCAATTTGACCTTCCTCAAGGTCATCCATTAACCCTTATCAACCCTTTACTCCACGAAAACTTAACATTTTCGAAAAATGGCCATTTCGGGGGCATTTGTGTTTCACAAACACATCTTGTTTTGTCTCAAGTTTTATAAGTGGCGGCGTATATTGTGACCATGGCACTCTTGTTGAGTTATTGCCCTTTGTGTGTACCCTTTCATTTTTGTATGGACCATATCTTCTAAACCATTAGTGCTAGCAACTTCAAACTTTGTACACTTATAGATCTCATTGGGGGAACTGTCATGTAAATGAATCGTTACTCTGCCACGGCCACTTTTACAGTAATTGCCCTTTGTTGTGTGTACCCTTGCATTTTAGTCCGGACCATTTTTTCTAAACCATAAGTGCTAGCAACTTTAAACTTGGTACACTTATTGCCCTTTCTTGTAGTGAAAGCTTTTGCGGGGGTATCAAGTCACATCCTGTGACAGTTCTAGTTTTCACTGTAAATACCTACATTTACATAAGGATAGTCTTTTACTGTTACTAAATGCTTAACTCTTTCCCAAAGAAGACCCGGGGTTTTAACGTGACTAGTAGTAATGACTTTGGAAAACATTGATACAAAAGAAGAAACTGCTGATAACAAGCAGTTTCTCCTTTTGTCTCAATATTTTCTGTGCTATCTACTACACAAATTCTATCTTTAACAACATCTCTTTTGTAGTCTGACAAAGGTTTCAAATTGAACCACCCTAAAATTTTGCTGTTTGGGAAAGGGTTAACCCATTACCACACAATGACTCTTTTTGACTCCCTACAATATAATGGCTTTGAAAAACATTGTGGAAAATGAAGAAATTGCTTGTAACAAGCAATTTCTTTATTTCCCACAATTTTTTTCTACCCAGAAAGATCAAAGAATGCAAAATTTTATTCAATTCATATTGTCGTCTGCAGCATCTTTGAATTTGGACAACTTCAAATTTTGTCACTTTGGAAAGGGTTAAACTATCTGAAATGACATTTGATACTGGTATCAATATGACAAAGTCTGTTGCACTCTGCAAAACTCACCACTACAGCAGTACAACTGTGCATATCTATGGCTCAGTGCAAAACTATTGTAACTACACATTTTTCAGAAATTCACTTTTTTGCATTTTCTTAATCTTTAGGAAGGAATACATCATTTGTTTAAATATAAGGGCAGTGATTTTGTTACAAATTTATGAGGAAAAGTCCTGGGACCCACTGGTTCACAAAACAATGAGTCCCATATTGAAACATATAAGTCTTTGTAAGACAACATTGATTACATATGGAAAATGTTAGCATTCTCATTTTCTGGGACTCACTAAATATTTATCAATGAGTCCTGACAAAAAAAAATGTGAGTCAGGGACTCGGGACTTCAGGTAACAAAATCACTGTAAGGGTTCAATTCTGTATACTTAAAAAGATATTTAGGTAGTAATTTAAAAACATTTTTCCTCTTTAACTTTGAGAAAGTCAATCAGTTTTTCTCTTTCCTGCAAAATTTTACAAAATGTAGTTACAATAGGTTTGCACCAAGCCCTCGATATACACAGGCTGATCTTGGTCTATGGAGGTCTCAAATGCAATCATGGCACCTTTTTCAGATCTCTGCTCATTGATATTTCGGTTTGTTTCAGTTTGTACAACAAATACCACAAAGTGGCACTGTCATCTTTTGTTGATGAAAGATTGTTTGGAAATTCACTTAGTAAGTCTCAAAATTTATATGAGAACACCATGGATCTTGATCAGACTGTGCATATGCACAGGCTGATCTAGATCTATGGAGGTCTCAAATCCCATCAGGGCCTCTTTTCAGATCTCTGCTTATTGATATTATCACGGTGGATAATCACGTGATACAATATTTTCAGAAAATCTTCAATAATTTTGTAATTACTGGACTGATTTGAATTTGGTTTGAAGCAGAGAATGTGGACAGACGTCATGCATTAGATGGACGTGTTTGATTTTTGAAAAATTGACTGATAAAAAATTTATTGAAGATAAACCAAAATTTTGGTTTATCTTCAATAACTTTTTTATCAGTCAATTTTTCAAAAATCAAACACGTCCAGCTTATTCTTGGCATTTTCCCACCTTCTCTGCTTCAACCCGAATTCAAATTGGTCAAGTATTAAAAAAGATATTGAAGATTATGGGAAATTTTGAGTCACATGATTATACACCGTGATTTTGGTTTGTTTCAGTTTGTACAACAAATACCACAAAGTTGCACGGTCATCTTTTGTTGATGAAAGATTGTTTGGAAATTCACCTAGTAAGTCTCAAATGTTTTCAAAGATTTGATCCTTTGTCAAACAAAGCCTAGCAGAGTTCACAGAAACTGAAAATGTTCTTTTACCCCCAAACTGAATCTTGTACCCCCAATTTTTGCATACAGCCCTCATTGTCTCTTATAGAAATGGTACAAGCATGCTGTAAAATAACAGTTTGTACCACCAAATTTAAGAATCAGTGGGAACCCTTTCTAGTTTTGACATTTCTAATAAAAGAGAAACATTTGGAAAACATTGACATAAAAAACAAGAGGACCATGATGGTCCTAAATTGCTCACCTGAATCAAGACGACAAGAGTGATAATGGCAATTTTGTCAAATTCAAAGGCATAAAACTAAGGATGTTCTGTTTTGAAACAATTAAGTAATAATTTTGTTCCAATCAATCCTGTAAAATTGGGTACAAATTAGCACAATGGTTGAAGTTTTTTTTCAATAATTATTTCATGATTTCGCAATATACAACATAGGAGTTATTTTCAAAGCATACTGATCAGTAAGAGATTGATCATTTATCATATTATAACAAGATTTGGTCTGTTATTTGAAAGAATATATCGTAAGACCACCATCTGATAAGCTAGGCTAATCCTTTCTTATTTGTTTACATAAGATAAACATTGGGCCAGCCAGAGCAACAGATAAGAGAAAAAGATAAGAGAAATAGGAAAGGCTTTCAAAATTTATTATTTATATATCCAAACCCTATGTACTAATCTTTTCAAGCAGATGCTTGAAATGATCACCAACAACATAGGGTTTGATGATTACTGAAACAAATGTTGCTTTTTGAAAAGCAGTTATCTCCCTTTATCTGCAGCATGTATGATTCTAAAATTAAATGCATCTAAATTGCCTTGTAAAATGTAGAACCCACAATGTAGGGCTTAGTTTCCATGTACATGTATAGTAATGATTTTTATGCTCCCAAAAAAATTTCGGGGGAGCATATAGTCGCCATGCTGTCCGTCCGTCCGTCTGTCCGTCCGTCCGTGCGTGTGTCCGTCCGTCCACAGCCAGATCTCAGCACCCCTTGGGCCAAATTCAATGAAACTTCACATGTGGACTCCCTTGGATAATCCCTAGGGACCTTTTTCTCCGTTTCTCAATTTGAGGCTGCGTCATGGAAAAAGGGGCCTTAATGTGAAAATTAGTTTTTCTCTAATTTCTCTTCATCTAATGGGCAGAATTTAATGAAATTTTGTAATTTTGTATTTTGTGAGATGTTCTAGACCATATTCTATAAATAATGTGTGTACAAAAAATCCGTCATGGGAAAAAGGGGCTTAATGTATGATAGTCTTTATTTTGTGACAAACACTTATTCGGGGAGCATAATCCGTCTATGACGGCTCTTGTTGTATTCTGGAAGCCATTCATGACATGAGGTCTTACACAACATTTTAAGGTTCTAGGCCAAACAGTTTAGAAGAAAACTAAGTATCTCTGTGACATCCCACAGTAAGGTATAATTTCAAAGCTCCAAATTTCCCCAACCCTGCCACACCAATATACTTTTAAAAAATTTCAAGATACAATTTTGAAACGAAACACAAGGAACTTTCCAGCCAGGTTTGGTTCAAATTGGCCCAATGGTTGATTTTAAAGAATTTTCTTATGATTTCTCCAAGTCTGATAAGCCCCTTCCTCCCTGCCATGCCCACTTTTTTTGACAAATGTAAAAATTTGCGAATAAATTTTGAAAAGAGAGACTCAAAGAACATTCTTGCAAAGTCTGGTTTAAATTGGCCCAATGGTTGATTTTTAAAGAATTTTCTTATGATTTCTGTAAGTCTGATAAGCCCCTTTCTCCCTGCCACGGCCATATTTTTTGACAAATGTAAAAATTTGTGAACAAATTTTGAAAAGAGTGACTCAAGGATCATTCCTGCAAAGTCTGGTTCAAATTGGCCCAATGGTTGATTTTTAGAGAATTTTCTTATGATTTCTATTAGTCCGATAAGCCCCTTTCTCCCTGCCGCGGCCACATTTTTTGACAAATGTAACAATTTGTGAATAAATTTTTAAAAGAGTGACTCAAGGAACATTCCTGCAAAGTCTGTGTCACATTGGCCCAATGGTTGATTTTTAAAGAATTTTCTTATGATTTCTCTAAGTCTGATAAGCCCCTTTCTCCCTGCCACGGCCACATTTTTTGACAAATGTAAAAATTTGTAAACAAATTTTGAAAAGAATGACTCAAGGCACATTCCTGCTAGGTTTGGTTCAAATTGGCCCAATGGTTGATTTTTAAAGAATTTTCTTATGATTTCTCTAAGTCAGATAAGCCCCGCCCTGCCACGCCCACATTTTTTGACGAATCAAAAATTCGCGAACAAGTTTTGAAAAGGGTCACTCAAGGAACATTCCTGCCAAGTTTGGTAAAAATTGGCCCAACGGTATAGGAGAAGATGTTAAAAGAAATTGTGGACGGACAGATGGACGGATGGACAGACGGACGGACAAAAAGCGACCACAATAGCTCACCTTGAGCACTTCGTGCTCAGGTGAGCTAAAAAGGCAGCGGCCAGAGCGCAGATTGTAGCATATCAGCATTTTCTCCTTTTGCCTCAATATTTTCTTTGCCTTATTGTCCACAAAGGGGGTGTTCCATTTGTGCCCACGCACGGATTTTCTTGTAACTTTACACATAGAATGCCTCTGACCTATGAACTACAAAAATATATTTCTTTTACCCAAAGAGTGCATATAGGCCTATACGTGGCACCTTAAAATGTTCCCGATTTTCATTGGTACCCGTCTTACAAAAACTCATTGTTGGCTATCTAGCTTTGGTATTCATCCACATTTTTTAATCAAAATAGAAAGAAGAGTCCTCGTAGAAACTTTTGATACCAATATTGTTGGTAAAAACATGCGCAAATAATTTTTCGGAAATTTATTTAGTCAGAAATTGTCAGAAAAATAGCCCACAAAATTTTGAAACCTAAATTTCAATCAAAATTTTTTGTATGTTCCCGTCTTTGTCAACATATGAAATTGATAAGAAAGTTGGCCATATATGTCCCCTATTGGTATGCAAAATTTTGTGAATATATGAAACCGGTAAAGTTGTCAAATAATGAAAATTGTGATCAACGGCACCATAAAATGCTCCCAGTTTTTAATGGTACCCCTCTAGCAAAAGCCTAATGTTGCATACCTAGTTTTGATATTTGTCCCCAATTTTTAATCAAAATAGCAAGGAGATACCTTGAAGAAAATTTTGAGACCAAAATTGTTGATACCAACAAGCACAAATAATTTTTCTGAAATTTATTCAGTCAGAAATGGTCTGAAAAATATCGAGAAATTTTCAAACCCTTTAGTTTAATCAATTACTTTTGTATGTTCCTGTCTTTGTCAACCTATGAAAATGATATAAAAGTTGACCATACATGTCTCCAGTTCGTATGCAAAATTTTGTGAAAATTTGAAACAGGTGAAGTTGTCAAATAATGAAAATTGTGATCAATGGCACCTTAAAATGTTCTCAGTTTTCAATGGTATCCGTCCAGCAAAAGCCCAATATTGCCAACATAGTTTTGATATTAGTCCCTAATTTTACATCAGAATAGCAAGAAGAGTCATTGTAGAAAATTTTTATACCAATATTGTTGATACCAATGTGCACATATGATTTCTCAGAAACTTATTTAGTTAGAAATTGTCCGACAAATAGCCCACAAAATTTTGAAACCTAAATTTCAATCAAAAATTTTTGTATGTTCCTGTCTTTGTCAACATATGAAATTGATAAGAAAGTTGGCCATATATGTCCCCTATTCGTATGCAAAATTTTGTGAAAGTTTGAAACCGGTAAAGTTGTCAAATAATGAAAATTGTGATCAATGGCACCATAAAATGCTCCCAGTTGTTAATGGTACCCCTCTAGCAAAAGGCTAATGTTGCCTACCTAGTTTTGATAATTGTCCACAATTTTAAATCAAAATAGCAAGAAAAGTCATTGTATAACATGTTGGTGCCAATATTGTTGATACCAACATGCCCAAATGATTTCTCAAAAGTTCATATAGACAGAAATTGTCAGAAGAATAGCCCGGATTATTTCTAAACCTAAAATTCAATTAATTAGAAATAAACCAATTACCTACATTTGACCCTGATACAGTCATTTTGTTGGCTTTGATCATCTATTTAAAAATATTTATGAAACACATATTTCCAGTCACACATATTTCCAGTCGTGATTTCACTGCTTCACATGTCCTAACAAGTATTTTTGTTTTCATTTCTTTATCTTAAGTAAGCCAAATTCAATTATATATGGGTTCTAGTAACAGGACAGAATGGTTAACCTTAAAGCATTTGGCATAGCTTACTCGAGTAATAATTTTATGATACATTTTGATCAATACATGAAGTAATACTTAAACATATTAATGCCTTTTTTCAAAACTTTAAGAGCTTTTATCATATCATACATTTTAAATCGTTAACTATATTATTAACTTAAGGTTCCCAATGAGACTGTGATAGTCCCTCTGGAAAAAGGAAATAGATGCATTTAGTCGGTATCTTCTACTTTTTGGGATACATGGCATGTGGACCATCTATGATAGAGATATCTAAAGGCTTGATGACATAGAATTTCGCGTCCATTTTTTTTATCACGCACACATCGCGTCCAATAATATGCTGTAGAACGTACCATGTGCTACTGTGCTCCGGTCGTGATGATCAAGACGAATTTTGTATGTGACCAAGCCTTTGATTGAAGAGCTCATTTTCTATTTATCATTTTAGTCTCATGAAAACTGTTATAGCCCATGAAATAATTATCAAGATTCCAAGTGCTGCAAGTGATCGCTTGCTTTTTAAGCCTATTAACCACAGTTTATGATCTTTACTACGTCAATTCACCGTTATTTTTTAATGTTGTTGTTTTCGATTACTCTTGAGATAGCCTTAAAACTAAAATAAATCATGATAGAGACTCATGCTACATTGTGGAATATACAATTGGATAAAAATAAATTCAAGAAATATCATGTGGATAGGTCAATCTGTAGGGGCAGTTAATCTCTGTCAAGGAAAAATTCAAATCATGTTCATTTAGTCATTGGCTTCTTAATCAAGTCATAATATACATGTAAATTTACTTACCCTAATTGTTGGTTTCAAATAGCACTCATAGCAAACTGGTCCTCATTAAAAAGTGAAAAGACCTGGGGCCAGTACTAAACTTTCTTTGACTCTAGATAATGTGATGCATTAAAAAATCTGCAAACTCTCACAATCCCCAGGTTTGTCTGACGCCAGAAATATCTACGGGCCGTTATATGAAAAAACTATTTTTTTAAACCTATACTCATAGAGGTAGTGTGGCATAACCAAATGGGGCATAGGCAAAAAGCTGATGCATGTTCTTCATAGATCTGATTTTGGCGAATAGTTAATAAATATGTCCTCAAAGCAGTTGATAATTCACCATGATAATAGAAATATTAGCAATTTTGCATTGAAGGGCACAATGAATGAACAATAAAATCTGTTTCTGTGTTCTTTTTATTATCTTGAGCAGTGTAGTAAAGAAATGTTCTATGTATATTAAAGTAGTCTAAGTGCTGATAGGCCATAAAGGAAAGTTAAAAAAGGTGACATAATAGAAAAAATTGTATCATTATTGCATTACTTTTATATTTCATCTCCACATTTCATAATGCATTCCATTGTATTAGGGTGTTTACCCTCCATTATATTGCGGGTGGGTGGGGTAAGACAAAGTGCCATTAATTCATAAAATAGCATAATTTTGTGTGAAAATGCTAAAATTCATGTTATACATAAGTTGTTGATGTCAAATCAGGACACAACAAAGCAAAAAATAATTATTGGCTATTTGCGTAATGCATATAGAAGGTATACAATAAAATCTTAGATTTTACATTCTTAGAAATTTAGACCGCTTACACTAAAGTTGAAAAATGACACTGTTACCGGTTTTATTTTTTTCATAATTTTTTACTATAAGCACAAGCATATATGGGGGCATTTTTTATATAAATTTCATATGTTGACAAAAACTGAAACTGGGTGAAATTTAGAATCAAATTTGGTCAAAATGCTTAAAAGCTAAGAATTTTGTCGATGAGGTCATACAAAAAGTAATAGCAAATTGGTTTTGGTACAGTAATGTTTACCATTTTGGTAAATACTTGAAAAAGAACTTAATATACATTGTTTTCGGCGCAAATTTGGCTCGAATACAACAATCCTGAATGTATATGCCCTCTTTTAGTAAGGATACCCCCATTTTTAAGCAAAAATCTTAAAATTCTTAGAAAAATATTTTCCGGAATAGATTTTTGGAAAATATTTTGGGAATCATGCCGTAATACAGAACTCTAACTTCATGCCAAATTTCATTGAATTCCGAGCGTGGGCACAACCCTATGGGAATTTCTAATAGGGTGGAACACCCCCTTTAAATGTCAAATGTATTTTCAGAGCCAGAAGTAACCAACAGTCTGTATGATCCTATCAAGATATCTGCCAAGCCTTTAACTTTCCCAAACAAGACCTGGTTTTGACGTCCCTTATATAAATGGTTTGGGAAAACATTGAGACAAAAGAAGAAAATGCTGATGATCAGCATTTTCTCCTTTTGCCTCAATATTTTTTTTGCCATGTTGTCCACAAATTTAATCATCAAGTGTATTTTCAGAGCCAGAAGTAACCAACGGTCTGTATGATCCCTTCAAGATATCTGATAAACCTTTAACTTTCACAACCATGACCTGGATTTAACGTCCCCAATATACATGGCTTGGGAAAACATTGAAGTAAAAGAAGAAAATGCTGATTATCAGCATTTTGTTCTTTTGCCTCAATATTTTCTTTGCCATATTATCCTCAAATTCAAATATCAAATGTATTTTCAGAGCCAGAAGTAACCAATGGTCCGTATGATCCCATCAAGATCTCATCTAAACTACACAATAAGATTACATCTAGAAGTTATGATGGTATGTAGACACTCTTAGGGGCACTTCTTATGCAACACTTATATTTTTCATCATAATTAAAAAATAATAATAATGCAGTATATTTTATGAAATTGTCAGCAAGTATAAATAGGACTAGTCTGACACTTTCCCATTTCAAAAAGGGCTAAACTACACAATGAATTATATCTAGAAGTTTATAATTATGGTACGTAAATAGTACATGGGTAGTTCAACCATGATTCATAACCCATTCCCACACATTGAATCTGTCTGACACCCAAATAGATTATGGCTTTGGAAAACATTGTGGAAAATGAAGCTTGTGGCAGGCAATTTCTTCATCTGACACAATATTTCCTACACAGAAAGACGGAAAAATGTAAAATTTAAATCACTTGGTATTGTCATCTGCAACATCTTTGAATTTGAAATGTTCAGTCTAAAATTTTGCCATCTAGTAATTGTAAATGGTTAAAAAAGTACACCAATTTCTAATTTGACAAGTCTTGAAATTTTAATGCCTGGGAAAGAGTTAAAACAGTACACAGTGCAACAGATAAGAGGAAGGGTAGGGTATAATTTTGTAATTTAAATCCAAACCCTATGTTGCGAGGACTCATTTGAATTCAAATGAGTACCCACAACATAGTGTTTGATCAACAATCAATCATGTTTTGGTTTTTTAAAGCTTTAAATCCCTCTTATCTTTAGCTCTGTTAATACTTCCACATTTTGCAGATTCAGACCTGCATGAGAAGAACTACCATCCATTAAAACACCTGATCAGTAACACCCGACCAGCGGCAACGATGAGACGACCCAGATCAGTGACTTTGACCTACAATTCTCGACCAATCCACTCCGAGTACGACCCAGAATATAGCTTCATTACCAGCCCGTCCATACCGAAGACGCACATGCCATATTCTGCGTTGAAGCGTCAAGTGAGCCGAGGCTGGGAGAGTGCACATTATGTCCGGGAAATGTCCGTACCAACTGGTCGCGATTCTATGAAATTTACACAGTGGAATGACATTTCTGCTTAACCTACTACCACATATTGATGCTTTTCAAACAAAAAATGCTTTGGAAAACATTGTGGGAAATGAAGAAATTGCTTGTGACAAGCAATTCCTTCATTTCCCACAATGATTTTTATCAAGAAATATTTAATATCATTCTCTTGAAATTGTCATTTGCAACATTTTTTAATTTATACTGTCCATACCGAAGACGCACATGCCATATTCTGCGTTGAAGCGTCAAGTGAGTCGTGGCTGGGAGAGTGCACATTATGTCCGGGAAATGTCCGTACCAACTGGTCGCGATTCTATGAAATTCACACAGTGGAATGACATTTCTGCTTAACCTACTACCACAGATTGAGTTTTTTTAATGCCTTTCAACAGAAATGCTTTGGAAAACATTGTGAAAAATAAAGAAATCGCTTGTGACAAGCAATTTCTTCATTTTCCAAAATGTTGTCCATCAAGAAAGACCAAGAAATGTAAAATGTTATTCACTTGAAATTGTTGCCTGCAATATCTTTGTTTTTAGACCAGTCTAAAATTTTGTCATTTAGTAATAGGTTAACCCTTTCCCCACAGGACAAACTATTAGGGTGTTCGATTTTGAAAGCTGCTGAAGACAAGAAATGGATTATGAATAAGATTGGATTTGTGTGAAATATAGTGCAGAAGATATTTAGGCAAAAGGAGAAAATGATGATTAACAGCATTTTCTTCTTTTGCTACAATGTTTTCTCAAGCCTTTTCTATAAGGGCATCAAAACTAGGTGTTGTTTGGGAAAGGTTAATGTTGATAATAACGATTAATTTATTTGCAACTGTGATACTAAGAGTTGTGATATCCTACTTAAACCTTTCCCAAATGCCAACAGCTTTGACAGTTCCAATTATATCAACTTCCAATTTTAAAAGTCACAGATGACAAAATTACCAATGTCAAAAGTAGATAATGTGCATTATCTAAAATGTAAAGCACAGAAAATATTGAGGAAAAAGGAAAAAATATTCTGATCATCAGCAATTTCTTTTCTCTCATTATTTTCCAAAACAATTTCTACAACTGATGTTTAAACCTGGTTTCAAACCTGATTTCTTTTGGGAAAGGATTAATGACTGATAGATATTTATGTGCAAGATGTTTCAATGCAGTTTTAAACTGTTTTACGCAACAGATTTGCTCTAGTTTCATATTTTGTTGCAGACAAACAAAATTATGTTCATAAAGATATTATTTGTGTACAATAAAGCACCAGTAAGTTCTTAGGCAAAAGGAGAAAAGGCTGGTTATCAGCATTTTCTCATTTTGCCTCAATGTTCTTCTCATCTCGCTAAGGACATCAAAACCAAGTTTTCTTTGGGAAAGGTCGGAATCACACCGTTCATCCAGATACAAAAAACACGGATTGGTCTGCCAAACGCGGATTTAAACAATTTTATTTTGAACGGCGGGAAAAAAGAGTGAGTATCTATTATCTTTAATTACAACGAATATCGGCTGAGTTGATTTTTGTGTGACATACAATGAAAACGTACATAACTTTGCCAATGTTTACCTAAAATCCTGTCTCATAAAATCTGTTAGTAAGAGAAATATATGCTACTGATTCTGACTTTGATGCATGAAAGGAGAAAAATCTTGGTAAGAATGTCTGTAAATCATTATTAAAGCACATAATTCTTGTCAAATTGATGTTTCACCGAGGATTGGGGATCGCTTAAAGTGTTATCTTTACAAGAACCCATAAAAAAGTATAGAAAAAGAACAAGAACTATTTGAAATTGGGTACTGTCAGTTGCTATGGTGCAACATACCACAGTGCAAATTCTCTATTGTTGTGTGGTATCAACATCCATGGTAAGTTGTACCTTGAAGCAAACTAGGCTAATTTTTAGGCACAGCTTTAGACACCCAAATTTTTTTTTCCAGTTTGATGAATGATATAGATTTATTTCATAGATGTCGAAAACTTATTTTGAAGAGATATTTGCACGAAACCAGTAAAATAATTTCTACAAATATAAAACGAAACGGGAAGTAGGCCAGAAAATAGTGATTTACGATTTAAAATCGCTTGTATCTATAGTTTACTCAAATCTTTTGTTATGAAACTGCAGCACCCTCAAGATAAACCATTTTGCATCAGCTCTGCACAAACACTTTTTGTATAGCAGCAATTAAAAGGCTATATGTTGATGTTTTCTTACCTTGTGTATTTCCACGGTATTGTTTTTCACATCCGCGTTTGGAAGACAAATCCGTGTTATTTGTATCTGGATGAACGGTGTTGGAATGTGTTGATCAGTGTTTGGGTATATAGATTCTTTTAATTATGTAATTTATTTTGTAGATAGGGTTTTAGATTTATGAAAATCTATTAGTATTTATTTATCAGTTTTTGTTAGTAGATAGGTTTATTTTTATAGACTTGTTACATTTTATATAGTTCTGCATTGTTGTTAACCCATTTCCACAAATAGGCTCTTTTTGACTCCCCAAAAGATAAAGGCTTTGGAAACCATTGTGGTAAATTATGAATTTGCTTGTGACCAGCAATTTCTTCATTTCCCACAATGTTTTCTACCCCAAATGACTAAAACAAATAAGATTTCTAAATTCATTCACTTGAAATTGTTGTCTGCAACATCTTTGGATTTGGATCAGTCTAAATTTGTGCCTTTTGGTAATGGGTTCAGTCATACAGGTAATATGTATTTGGTTGTTTGTTTTTTGTATAGCTCAGAAAAATATCGAGGCAGAGGAGAAAATGTTGATTATCAACATTTTTGTTGGCTTCCATGTTTTCCAAGACATTTGCTATAAATGGATGAAATGGCCAGGTATTTCATATTTGTACTTAACATAGCAATGCTTAACAGCTCTCCTGAGCACGAGGTGCTTAAGGTGATCTATTGTGGTTGCTTTTTGTCCCTCGTCGGTCAAGCATTTGGTGTATACACTCTAGCATCTGCATTTACTACCCAATGTTGACCAAACTTGGTCAAAGTATGCATGACCATAAGTTCTCAAATGAGTTTAATTATGGGCCATAATTATAATCTTGCATGGATGTGATTTCAAGCTGCATGAGAATCTCAAATTCCAAGTTATGTGACCTTTAATTTAACAAAATTGCCTTTTTCCAATGTGTTTCCACTGTAACAGCCACATTTATTGAGATATTTGTCCTAGTCATCAATTTTCATCTTGTGTCATAGCAGTTAAGAGGTGCATTCTTTGACCCATTACCAAACGACAAAATTTCGACTTGTCCAAATTCAAAGATATTGCAGACGACAAATAAAAATGAATTGAAAACTACAATTTTTTAATTATTTTGCATGGATAATATTGTGGGAAATGAAGAAATTGCTTGTCACAAGCAATTTCTTCATTTTCCACAATGGTTTCCATAGCAAGTTTTTAGTTGGGAGTCAAAAAGAGTCACTGTGTGGTAATGGGTTAAAGCAAGTTTTTTTTTTAAGTTTCTTAAGATGATTTGAAAAAAGTTTTTTTTAAGGCTCAAATTTTAACGGAGGTGTTCTGAACGCTCCATACTTTATACAAATGACGTCATCATGACATCATTTGTATAAAAGTATGCAGCCTTCTAAACTCTAAGGTTTATGAAATATGGGGCATTCGGAACAACTCAGTCAATTCTCTCTAATATTGATTCTGCAGAGTTGACGGAGGGGCTCCACAAGTAATATAGCAACATTGCTTCCCATTGAGTGTCTGAAAACTCTTGCTTTATGGATTTCTTAAGAATTTTCAAGGTATCTCAATAATCTCACTATAAAGACTGCGCCTCGGGTGAGCGATTTACAACCATCATTTGGTCAATGTTTTCTTGTTTTGGAAAAAAAGTTTAAATTGTGATATCTATGTCAGAATGTTATGTATCAGTCATTGTTATGTTTGTACATGAATTTCGTTTCAATTATATATTATGTAAATTTTATCTAATAAAGTATAATCATCACCATATAAAATCATCTGTTTTAGTGCTTATATTTGAGCCGGGGTCTGGGAAAAGGTCCCTCATAGCATTCCAGACAACCATGTTTCAAGAGCAGCATGTGCCCAAATGGAGTCCGATTCGAAACTATACTGCACTCTAACAATTGCTACATGTCAAGAAGAAGCTAATGGAGACCAACACGGTTCTTGATCAGACTGCATATATATGCAGGCTAATCTGGAACCATGTTGGGCTCAAAAGCCTTAAGGGACCTTTTTCCAGATCTTGGCTCATTTCTTTCTTTATGCAGGTACTTTTCACACAGCGTTAATCATTCCATAACTTAACCTTTTCCCAAACAAGACCTGGTTTTGATGTCTATGATGGAATAAGCTTGGGAAAACATTGAGGCAATAGCAGAAAATGCTGATAACCAGCTTTTTCTCCTTTTGCCTCAATATTTTCTCTGCTATATTGTACACAAAAATTATATTTATTAACCTCTATTTTGACTCATGTAACAGTTTTTGAAGTGGACCACCCTAAAATTTTGTCATTTGGGAACATTCCAAAACATTGATGCTTTTTGACACCCGTCAAGATAAAGGCTTTGGAAAACTTTGTGGGAAATGAAGAAATTGCTTGTGACAAGCAATTTCTTCATTTCACACAAAGTTTTCTAAGCCAAAATGGTAAGATTTTTGATATTTCATCAACTTGAAATTGTCGTCATTCTTGAATGGTGAGGAATAACCCTTTCCCAAACAAGACATAATATTGACGTCCTTATTATAATAGGCTTAGGAAAAATTTGAGACAGAAGAAGAAACTGCTGATAACCAGCAGTTTCTCCTTTTGCCCCAATATTTTCCTGACTTTATAATGCACAAACTCATTTGTTCATAAAGATTCAATTTGTCGTCTGCATTCACTTTGAAATCAGAAAACCCTAATATTTTATTGTTTTGGAAAAGGTTAATGTGACACATTTGTGGTATTTTTAGCGAGCCGGGACATTATGTCCGGGGAGCTAATGTCACAGCCTTAGTGTCGGCGTCGCGTCTTCAAAAACTTTAACCTGGTCTATATCTCGGGCACTATTTGAGATACAGCCTTGATACTTCACACATGGATACCTCCTGCCAAGACCTTTCATTTGGGACCATGACCTTTGACCTAGTGACCTTGACCTTGGAGTTTGACCTACTTTAAAAAAAACTTTAACCTGGCCTATATCTCATGCACTATTACAGATAGAGCCTTGATATTTCAGATATGGATACCTCATGTCATGACCTTGAGACCATGACCTTTGACCTAGTGACCTTGACCTTTGACCTTGAACTGCCTTTTTTGTGACAAGCTCTCGTATAGGCGAGCTATGTTGTCCGCGGACAACTCTTGTTCAATAATTCTGCTAATATTTAACCGATTTGAATTTCAAGGGTACATAACTCAAAATGTATAAGTAAGATCAAATTGAAAATTGAACTCAGACATGATCTTATAGTTAGCAACATTCTGTCCAAATTTTTTTCTTGATTAGCCCTTTCCCTGGTTTGGTGTCTCTAATAGCAAAAGGCTTGGGAAAACATTGAGACATAAGAAGAAACTGCTGATAACCAGCAGTTTCTCCTTTTGTCTCATATTTTCTGTGCTATATAATGTGCACAAATCCCTTCCTTTTTAACATCAATTTTGTTGTCTAGGGCAGCTTTTAAAAAGGACCATCCTAAATTTTTTAACTTTTGGGAAAGGGTTAGTCAATGTTTGTAGTTGCTAGAGGGAAAACAAACTCAAATGGCAATTTTGACATTCAAGGGTCGATAACTCCAGACTTTCTGCTGCAATCAGAATTTTTTTTAAGGAATTTGAGAGAGGGTCATTCCTGTGAAGTTTGGTTTAAATGCATCCAGTGGTTTCTGAGAAGACTTCTAAAGAAAAGGTGACAACCTGACGCATAGACAGACACAGTGCCATGACAATAGCCAGCTTGTCCGACAGCCAGTGGAGCTAAAATGATAGATTTTTTTTTCAATTGTTGTCATGTGATTCCCGCGGTGACCGTACAACATCCAATCCAAGCTACCAGCTGCTCTTTTCAAATATGAAGTTTGTTCAATCAAACAAGGCCTGGTTTTGAAGTATCCACAAAAAGAACGGTTTGTGAAAATATAAAAGCAAAAGAAGAGAATGCTGTTAAATAGCAATTTCTCCTTTTCCCTCAATATTTTCTTTGCAATGATGTTCTCAAGCTTAGTTTAATTTTACGATTTTGTCATCTAAAGCAGCTTTCAATTTTACTAGAATAAATCACTTTTTTAGAGGAATTAATTTCACAAGACAATTGACTTGAAATCATAAAAAGTCAGAAAGGGTATTGGACAGGTTCATAGATTGATTAAGAGGGGTTCATACCCTTTTATTACAGATTTCATTTCACATGGCGCAGCTTTAGCTTTTATTATCATAAATAACATGCCTGAGCTTTTTTCAAATAACAATACAGTAATATTTTCTTGTATACTTGTTAAATCTATCTTCTATGCTACAAGTCTTTTTGAAGAATGTTACACTATATGCCAACCATGAACACATTTTGAGTAAAGGTCAGTGTCAGCTCAAATGAAATCTGTAATAACTGCAATGGTAACTTTACAGCAACTGGAACACCTATCCATGGGATCCTTTTGTTTGTTTCACCAACATCCTTTTCCAGCCTCCAGCTGCGTGCCTATATAGGTTTATGATCATCCGACCATTGGATGGAGACAAATGTCAGACAGGGCCCAATTCTACAAACTTTGGTTAGTGTTTACCAAGTACAGTTGAGCCACATCCTATGGCACCTGTTTATGTTTTGTTCAACGTTCAATTACATTTGAACAAAATATTAATATGTGCCATACGATGTGGCGCCAACTGTAGTTAATACCAGTTTAGATTAGATTTCCCTACAACACAGGCAATTTAACCAAAACAGCTATTTAACCCATTACCAGACAGCAAAATTTTGAACTGTTCCAATTTGAAAGATGTTGCAGACAATTTAAGTTGATGAAAATTTAGAATTCCCCCATTTTGGGCTAGAAAACATTGTGGGAAATGAAGAAATTGCTTGTCACAAGCAATTTCTTCATTTTCCACAATGTTTTCCCAAACCTTTTATCATGAGGGAGTCAAAAGGTGTCGCTGTGCAGTAATAGGTTAACCATTTGGTTAGCGCTAACCAATGTTTATACAACCGGGCTAAGGATGTTTGCCCTAGTTGGGGATCAAATCTGGGACCTCGTGAGTGGGAGTCCAATGCACTACCAACTGCACTCTTGCCATGACAGCAGGCTAAATGAAATCCCACAATAGGGAACGATTTTATCAAGCTATCAGTGACACAATTTCAGACAAGCAACAGTATTTCGTCAGCGTTGTTATGAAATATTGTAACTACAGCTTGACGCAAGCCGTAGTTACAAGATTTAATAACAACACCGACAGTTTATCGAAACATAACCGTAAACCAGGTCTATCTTTATCACAAAATTCAGTGCTATTTATGGTCATGACTGTTAACAACTGAGCTATCTCTTTCCAAAACAAGAATCAGTTTTGATATCCCTAATAGGAAACGCCTTGGATTACATTTAAACAAAAGAAGAAAATAATGATAACCAGCATCTTCTCTTTTCTCTCAATATTTTTTTTTTTTTGCTTTTAAATAGATCATTGATACTACTATCTTTATCAATATCCATTTAATCCCCTACAGCAGCTTTCAACTTTTCCAATTTAACCCTTTCCCAAACAGCAAAATTTTAGGGTGATCCAAATCAAAAAGTGCCACAAATGACAAAATAAAAGTTATTAAACATATAATTTGTGTAAAATATGGCTTAGAAAATATTGAGACAAAAGGAGAAACTGCTGGTTATCAGCAGTTTCTTCTTTTGTTTCAATGTTTTCCAAAGCCTTTTCTATTAGGGACGTCAAAACCAGGTCTTGTTTGGGAAAGGGTTAAATCTGACGCTATCATTTGAGTAATATCTAACTTGGCCCATCGTCTATGGGTCATCTTCAAGGACATTTAGACTTTCCACAACATCCGTTTTGACGTCAGCAGCAGCTTTAACAAGACAAGTTTGTGAAACATGAATGCCCCCTAAATGGCTATTTTTCTAAAATGTAAAGTTTTCGTGTTAAGGGTTGATAAATGACCTTGAGGAAGGTCATATTGCATGGGAAAGATAGAAATCATTGAAAGGAAGTTACAAACCAAATTTCAGCTTTGTATGTCGAATACTTTTGGAGAAATGGCAAAATGTTAAGTTTTCAGACAGACAAACAGACGGACACGAGTAAAACAATATGCCCCTGATCTCTCGATGGGGGCATAAACATTTAAACATTCTAAATTTCTGCCGTTTGGGGAAGGATTTTACTTTCTTTTGTTGGAAATCTTTAATACGCTGAATATTTCAGATAAAACAAGATGTGTTTGTGAAACATGAATGCACCTGAAATGGCAAGTTTTTGTGTTAAGGATTGATAATTGTTAATGAATGACCTTCCGGAAGGTCGATATTGCATGGAGCAAATATATATATATACATGAGCCTTGTATGTCAAATTCTTTTGGAGAAGGGTAAATATTAAGCTTTTAGACAGACAGACAGACGGACACAAGTAAAACAATATGCCCCCAATCTTTCGACATGGGGCATAAAAATTAAGAGGGACAGGGGGATAAAATGAAAACAATTTAATTCCTATATAGTTACAATAAGCCTTTTAATAAGTACATAGACATGAGCGTAAATTTTACAAGTATGATATTAATGGCTATTCACTACATTAGTATACAATTATTCAGAACACAAATAAGAATCTTGTTCTATAATACCCACTCCATGGTACCCGGTATAAATTTTCATTAAAAATTATAAATACACAAGAATTTTTCATGCAATATTTGAGCAAGGATCTGGAAAAGGGTCCCTTAAAAAGCATTTCGATGGCTCAGTGTGAAACATTTGTAACTGCCTATAAATGTTACATATAGGCAGTTACAACTGTTTCACACTGAGCCATCAATTTGGAGGTCACTGTGTTTCCTGATCAGGCTGTGCTAGTATACTCACAAAACATGGTCTGATCTCTCATAGTTGCTACAGGTCATGAACAAATTTGACACATTCCCACACAGTGACACTTTTTGACACCCCCATGAAAAAAGCTTGGAAAAACATTGTGGAAAATGAGGAGCGATTGTAAAGCAATTTCTTTATTTTCCACAATGTTTTTCTAAACCAAAATGAAAAGATTTTTTAATTTTCATCCAATTTGAAATTGTCATCTGCAACACCTTTCAAATAGAAACATTTTGCCATTTGGTATAAGAGACATCTTGATCAGGCTGCCAGCACACACAGAGTGATCTGGTAATGGCAATGAATTTTGTGCTATAAATAGACTGGGCTTAAGGTTATGTTTTGATAAACTGTCGGTGTTGTTATAAATTCTCATAACTACGGCTTGAATCAAGCCGTAGTTATGAGATTTGATTACATCATCTATGAAATACAATTGTTTGTCCGAAATTACGTCACTTGTTAACTTGATAAAAAACATTCCCTATTCGGATCATAACTAAGGCTTGAAATAAGCCCTAGTTACGAGGTTTTATAACACCTACGAAATACTATTGTTTGTCTGAAATTATGTCACTGTTTACTTGATAAAATTGCTCCCTATTTGGATCCATATTTGTTTCAAATGCCATAAAGGCCCCCTTTTCCAGATCCAACCTCACTAGTTATATAGATAAACATAATCTAAGAATCTCTAAATATTTATTTCGTAAGAATTTTACAGATCTAGAAAAGAAATTTCCTTGTTCTCATGGTGATTTCATGACAAACCGGTAAGCACAAGAATTTCAGTCTTAAAACAAACAAGATCAGGGCCAGGTTTAACTAAACACACTTACAAACACTTTCTGCATACATTTGAACATGATAAGCAATCGGATTTGCCCTGATTGGCCCAATGCATATTTCATGTTCAACTAAATACCTTGTTTAAATAGTTTTTGCAACAAGAGGGCCAAGATGGCCCTAGATCGCTCACCTGAATTCATAGTTGAGATACTGGCGAGACCATGAAATCAATCTTTTAACATTAGAAGAATACAAGAATAACAATGGCAATTTTGCAAAATTCAAAGGCATAAAACTAAGGACTTTCTGTTCTGAAACAATTTGGAAAGGGCTTAAACCTTGGCTGGGAAAGGGTTTAATCTTACAACAGAAAAGAAATAGACTGTTCAAATTTGAAAGGAGTTGCAGAAGACAAAATTATGTGGGTAAGAAAGGATTCATGAACAATATAGCACAGCAAGAGGAGAAAATGCTGATTATCAGCCTTTACTTCATTTGACTCAATAATTCCCCAAGCCATTTTTAATAGGGACATCATAGGAAAGGGTTTATGCATAAAAATTATCTGTAGCTCCATCCTTTATCAGATAAGAGCTCCATTATCAGATAAGGCAGCCCTTTATTATTGACTTTAGACAGTCTAACTATTTACTTAAGCAGTGATTGCTGATAAGCTGATACCTGGTCAAAATAAATTTGTCTGAATTCCTTACTTGAAAATTCCAAAACCCACAACATAGGGCTTCTTTGCTTGTAAAGTGATGGTTTGAAGTATCCTTTTAGAGGTCCATGAGATGTAAACTCATGCAAAATTTCACGACTCTAGGCCAAACAGTCTTTGAGAAAACTGTCTCTGTGCGAAACCTCATGAAACCCCACAACATAGGACCACTTCTTCTTGTATTACAATAGTTTGAAGTATTTTGGTAGAGGGTATTGAGACAATGCCAAATATTTTGAAACAAGATATCATCAAGTTAAACATTCCCAACAAATTTCACAATGATTGAGCAAATATTGTAATTCTTACAGAAAAATCAAGATTTGACCCAGTGACCCAGTTTTTGACCTCGCATGACCCAAGTTTTCAATGACCAACAGACATCATCAAAATAAACCTGAGCAATTTTCAAAATAATTGAGCCCAAATTGGAACTTCCAGAGCAAAAGGAAGGGATTCATTACATTTGACCTTGTGACCTAGTTTTTGGCCTCACACAACAAACTTTTTAACAGACCTAAATGTCCAAAAGAAAAACATTCTGAGCCATTTTAACAAGATTTTTGCCAAAATTGACACTTCTTGACTAATAAATGGAGTTCTTGATATTTGACCTTGTGACCTCGTTTTTGACCTCACATGACCCAATTTTTAACCGAACCTAGATATCCACCGGAAAAACATTCTGAGCAATTTTCACAATATTTGAGCCAAAGTTAACACTTCTAGAGCAAAAAAGAAGAATTTTATATCATTTGACCTAGTGACCTACATTTTGACCTGGCATGACCCACTTTTTTATATGACCTAGATATCATTAAGACAAAGATTCTGGTCAATTTTCACAATGATTGAGACAATAATGTGACTCCTAGAGCAAAAATAAGATTTGACCTAGTGACCTACTTTTTGACCCCATTCTGACCCTGATCCCAATTCTTTGAAGTATTTTGAAAAAGGATGACCCAAGGATCACATCTGTGAAATTTCATCCAATTCTGCCCAGTACTTTAGGAGGAGAAGATTTTTTTATAATTGTGGACGGACGGACGGACGGACAGACAGACGGACGCCGGACAACAGACCGATCACAATAGCTCACCTTGAGCACTTTGTGCTCAGGTGAGCTAAAAATGTTTGTAACTTCGTTAGTAAAACAGGGCTCCAGTTTTGACAAACCCAGAGAAAAGAGCTTTGCAAAAAAATCTGCTATTTTTTCAGCTCTCCATATGTTTCTTGTGCTGTGATATTCACTTGGTTACACTTTATTAGCAGTCTGCATTTTTTTTTTACTTAACCCATTCCCAAACAGCAAAATTTTAGGGTGGTCCAAATGTTGTAGATGACAATTTCAAGTGAAGCAAATTTTACTTTTTTTGTCTACCAGGGTAGAAAACAATATAAGAAATGAAGAAATTGCTTGTGACAAGCAATTTCTTCATTTTCCAAAATGTTTTCCAAATCCTTCCTGTTGTGGGGTGTCACAATGTGGTAATGGATTAAATTTTGATGTCTAAACTTTTTCTTGTTTAGGAAAGGCTTTTAAATTAAACACATAGCCTTTTCTGTGGCAGTCACGTAAACCTTTTCCACAAAACCATAAAACTGGCAAATCTTTGCATAGTTTAGTAAATTAGCATAGGAAATATTGAAGGAAATGGGAGAAAATGTTGATCTTCAACGTTTTCTTCTTTTCCATTCATGTTTTCTAAAGTCTTTCTTGTCTGGGACATCAAAACAGTAACATTTGCAGAAAAGTCTCCTCATTTCATTGTAAAGAGTCCTTCAAACAGTCTAGTAAGATTTACTTCAGAATAAGCACTTTTTCTCAGCCAGGCATCGGGTATCCTCTTCAGTGTTAAATAGGCAGACTTCATGCTGGGGTTAGACAGGCTTTTGTTGGCTGAATCTGTAATAGAAACGAGATTTCATTTACTGTAAAATATGATTGCTATGGTAAAAGGCTGAAACAAGAACATGATTTGTACCCGAGTACTTGTCTTACCTTTACCCAAGAATAAAGAACCCTGGAATCTATACAAATAGATACCATTTTGATTCTATTGGGGTTTGAACTGCTATACAAATAGATTAGAGGGACACTTTTTAAGTTATAGGATTACTCTATGAACTTAAAAAGTGTCCCTCGTAATTCTATACTTTATGGCTTGGTTGGCTCAACACTATATAGTACAAATAATTTGTAATTAAACCCTTGAAGAAATCCCAGGTGCACCCACAACCCTTTTTCATTTCAAAATGTAAGGCTAAACTTAAAATTCTCTAGGCCAAACTTAAAATTCTCAAGAGCAAAATCAAACTGAGACTGCATGCCCCTGATCAACAAATGCTGGGGCATAAACAAGCCCACACAAAACTGACCAGAGCTGCAGATAAGATGGCTTTCAACTGCTATGGTCATATCACTGCGGCTGGAGCACCTAACCATGGATTTCTGTCGTTTCTCAAACAAACAGGCTTTGATTAACATTAAATAAAATATTGCAATTTGAAAATCCAATATCCCTGCAGGGTTTTTCATGACACACAAACAGTGTATCATTGTTGCAATTAGAAATTCATCCAAGAGTCATTAATGTCCCAAGTTTTAAAATCAAGATTTTCAAATGATACTAGAGTCCTAAGGCGTTAATGTAATTTTGTAAATTTGAAATGACCACAAACTTTGAAGGCAAGGGTGCCACAGTGACCCCAAAAAATTCAAGGAAAACCCTATCCCTGAAGTTTGTATGTCTGACTGACCTCTCTCTTTCCCAGTGAGATGACTTGCCGTCTTTTCTATATCAAAGAGATACTGGTAAAAACAAGACCTGTTTTTTTACTTCTCCAGGAATATCTACTTGGGACAAGGCCTGTTTTTTTTTACTTCTCTAGGAGTATTTTTTTTACTTCTCTAGGAAAATTATTAAGGCAAAAGAAGACAAGAGCCGTCACAGACAGATTATGCTCCCCGAATAAGTGTTTGTCACAAAATAAAAACTATCATACATTGAGCCCCCTTTTCCCATGACAGCTTTTTTGTACACACATTATTTATAGAATATGGTCTAGAACATCCTATTCATTACATGAGCACAAAATATCATTAAATTCTGCCCATTAGATGAAGAGAAATAAGAGAAAAACTAATTTTTACACTAAGGCCCCTTTTTCTATAACGCAGCCTTAAATTTACAAACGGAGAAAAAGGTTCCTAGGTATTGACCTAGGGAGTTCACATGTGAAGTTTCATTGAATTTGGTCCAAGGGTTGCTGAGATATGGCTGTGGACGGACGGACGGACACACGGACGGACGTACGGACGGACAGCGTGGCGACTATATGCTCCCCCAAAATTTTTTCGGGGAGCATAAAAATGCTGATTATTAGCATTTTCTCCTTTTGCCTCAACATTTTCCATACAATATTGAACACATATTCTATGTTTGACAATATCCATTTTGTCGTCTGCACAGTATAGGGAACAAGTACTGTTCCCCAGAAATACTCCCCCATACAATATAGAGGCTACCTGGCTCACAAGTGAGCAATATCTCATACTTGTACTAGATACTGTGCAGTAGCTTACATATTGGACCATCCTAATATCTTTTTGTTTTGGAAAGGGTTAAAAACTGACCTCTCTCTTTCCCAGTAAGATGACTTGCCGTCTTTTCTACATCAAAGAGATACTGGTAAAAACACAGCTGAGTGTACAACATGTTGTCTGTGTACTGTAATGGTGAAAATATTCACGTTCAAATTAACAATTTCACAAAATGGATATATAAATATATAAATTAAATTTGAACGTAAAACAATAACCAAGGTCTTTGTCCAAAAAAGTTAGTTACAGGTTTAAAGTATGTATATCTGCAAACAGATTTCATGAAATAACAATTTAATCCCACCATAATCGAATTTCAGGGTGGCTTTTGACACTCAGTTATAAGCATTTTCTTCTTTTGTCTCAATGTTTTCCTATGCCATTTCTTCTAGGGGCGTCAAAAACAGGTCTTAATTGGGAAAGGGTTAAAATCAAATACAATGACTAAATGAATTGATTTCCATTTATAACCGCTTCCGTGGCCTAGTGGATAGGGCGTCCGCCTTGGAAGCAGGAGGTAGAAGGTTTGAATCCCGGTGGAAGCCAGCCTGCCCGATTAGAACCGATGCGACCGGTTGGTGAGCCGCCCAAACTATTTAAATTAATGGTTACCGTAGACTCGTCTCTGCCAGATGCACGGCATCATGAGTGGGGAATCAGGAGGTATTGCGTATTTCAGAAAGAGAGTGTCTCAGAAGCCAAAACTGGCTGGCCCTATATATAGGGGTGACACTATGATAAACAAACCTTTACCTTTTAACCCATTACCAAACGACAAAATTTAAGGGTGGTCCTGCAGACGACAATTCTAAGTGAATGTAATTTTTAATTTTTAGTTCTTTTTGTATAGAAAACATTGTGGGAAATGAAGAAATTGCTTGTAACAAGCAATACAAGCAATTTCTTCATTTTCTACGATGTTTTCCATGGCTATTATTTTGAGGGGAGTCAAAAAGAGTCATTGTGTGGTAATGGGTTAACACAGCTCATATTGAACACAGCCTAAGAAATATTAGTGGTATTTCCTGTATTTCACGGGTCAGCACATGACCTTATAAGTGCATATAGTGACTACATATAATACTATTATATGCATTTTACAACGTTTAAGCACTAAGCCATCAGAATGTAAACAAACATATACCTCTGGATGTAGAAAAGCCCTAGAGCAGACAGGACATATTGGTCGTCCTCTCTGTAACATAAGGGGCATTTTCTGTACTCTAGTACCACAGGCTGTGTCTTCACATTTCAACCAGCCCTGAAATATTTACAATAGCAATGATTTTTGCGCTAAAAATAGACTTAGTTTACTATTTAATTTTGATAAATTGTCCGTGTTGTTTTAGAATCTCGTAAGTACAGCTTCAATCAAGCTGTAGTTGAGTTGTTTATTCCAAAATTATGTCACTGTTTACTTGATAAAATTGATCCCCACTCCCAACTGTCCTGTGCCACGTTTACAACCAAATGTACAATTTTTTCTTTTGCGTAATTACTTGTAACAACAAGGGCCGTCAGAGACGGACAATGCTCCCCGAATAAGGCATTGTCACAATAAATGTATGCCATGGAGAGCACTTTATTGTCAAGGGCATCTGATTTGCTACTCAAATATGAAATTTCATCAAATTCTGACCATTAGACTAGGAGAAATTAGAGAAAAACTATATTTCACCATAAGTCCCCTTTTCCCATGACAAGGCCTCAAATCCAAAAACGGGGAAAAGTACATCGGCATTTTGTCACAGGGAGTTCACATGGTAAGTTTCATTTGATTTGGCCCAAGGGTTATGGAGATATTGCTTCGGACGGACGGACAGACGAAGCGGCGACTATATGCTCTCCCTTCGGGGAGCATAACAAACCTGATTGGTCCAATCTGATTTCTCGTGCAACAAAATGTCCTGTTACACATTTTAAACAAAAGCATGGTCGCATTGCTAGAAACATTAAAAGCTGGCTTTAGTAGGAAAGGGCTTTATTAGAATTACGTTATAATTCAACTTAATTTAATAGTCAATTAAAGAAACAACATCTACCCACCTGATAGTAAAGTTTTATATGCCGTCTAATTGTGGAGGTGATTTGGTTAGACAACATAGCCACATTGTTATACAGGCTTCCTTTACACGCTGAATTTGGACATTCTTCCAAGGAACACTTTAAAAATTCATCCTGAAAGGAAGATAAAACAAGTCAATTAACCAATTCCCAGATAAGACATGGTTTTTACGTTTATAATAGGGAAGGAAACATTGAGGCAAACAGGCCAAATTCAAATTGGTCAAGTATTTATAGAATTATTGAAGATTTTCTGCAATTGTTAAATGTCGTGTCATGTGATTCCCCCACCGTGACAATAAGTAAAGCTGCTAAAACTGTTCATTGATTGAATGAAGTTTTACGTCCATCTGAACCTAGCAGTTGAAAGAGGCATTAAACCCAAATCAATGAATCAATCATATAACGGCCAAGGTCATATGGAAACCTCAGTTTAACGTCTCATCTGAAATACTTGAGTGATCAATGATGGAACCTGCTACTAATGTGTTGCAGGTCCAGTAGTGTTGCCGCTGCACCAAATTCGATCCCTAATATCATTCAACTTACCGCCCCAGTAAATGGCCCATCCAGCACCACCTCTCTACCGCACGCCTCGTTTTGACATTTAATTTTCAGTCGTTCACAATTCCTGTATTTTTCTTCATCGCTCATTCTGACGTCGCCTAGCAGGGCTTCTTCGTCATCGTCATTATCATGATTAACTGCGTGTCTGTAACCTGAGGCATCTAGACCTGCGAACAAATTTCCACCAATGTCAAACCATTCCAAAATATTAATGCTTTCTGATGCCCCTAAAGATACGTCATTTGAAAACAATTTCATTTTTCAAGATATTTTCTACACCAAAAGATAAATTTTCATTCAATTAGAATTGTAATTTGAAAGAGACTTGATTTTGGACCAATTGAAAATATTTCATCTGGTAATGGGTTAAATATGTGAGGTCCTAGTTATAATACAGAATATATTTGGGGCTATTTTAAGAATAATTAAGGATTACATATTTAAAAGCTATGGTTTGCTTGGTTGTTAATCCAAAACTACAAACAGGACAACGCTAGACTAAATCACCAAGGGTGAATGCAAATGTAGGTGGTTTCAACCTTGACTAGTGAAGATGTGCCTACCTAGACATTCTGCTATATGAGCCGCATCTGTTCCTTCTATAGGGTCACATAACCTAGATACGACGGGGTGGATTTGATGAGCCAGGTAATATTTCACATCTGTGGGTAGAAAAACAAATACATGAAAATAGAGCATGAATGATGTCTAAGAGCTTAATAGGGCTTAGATTTGAGGTAACACATGTCAAAAGACAAGCGTATACTGTCATCAATTTCCATAGATGACGACTGAAGTTGCATGAAATGTTTGGTATCTAATATTGGATGGATTCCTTAAAGCAAGAAAAATCCAATGCAGTCCATCTGATCGTTTTGAGATTATACATCTATCCTTAGTATGCTATTATTTCTTTACAAGCATCATCAAAGATTTAACAAGAGCTGTTCTGAAGACAGCGCGCTCGACTTTCTAAGTTGCTTAGTATAAAGGGGGCATAACTCCAAATATAGTGGAGCCAGGGTCATGGGCCCTGGTAGTAAGGTAGAGGGTGTGATGGTGAATAAGTATTCCAAGTTTGGGTTGAATCCCTTTGATAGTATGGAAGTCATTGATGTTTGAAAAAACTTTAACCTTTGTTGCAACGCCAACGCCCGGGTGACAGTATAAGCTCTCATTTTCTTCGAAAAGTCGAGCTAAAAAACGTCACTTATCTACCCACCTATCTTCAAAGTATCACTTTTTGCTAATTCATCTGGATGGTACGCCCTTTGTGAAGCTGCTAAATTTGAACCATCCTGAAATAGTCATTGTAAAACAAAATGTGTTTGTGAAACATGAATGCCCCAGAAATGGTCATTTTTCTAAAATGTTAAGTATTGGTGTAAAGGGTTGATAAGGGCTAACAGATGACCTTCAGGAAGGTCATATTTCATGAAAAAAGATAGATATCATTGAAAGAAACTTACATATCAAATCCCAGCTTTGTATGTTGAACACTTTTGGAGAAAAAGCAAATGTTAAGTTTTCCGACAGAGACAGGAGTAAAACAATTTGCCCTGGTATCGAAAGAATAAGTAAATTATTGACGGCATGGGGTTTTACAAAGGTCATATGGAGAAGGGACCGACAATTAGTTTCATCCTAAACACTGAAGTGGCTAGGGCTAGAACTAGCCACCCGGTTGTTTGAAATCAAACTACCCAAAATTCATTTTAAGATGTAAATTTCTAAAACAGCTGAGTGTATGACTATAATCATTTTCTTCTTTTGTCTAAATATTTTTCTTAGCTATTTCTATGAGGCACATAAAAATTATCAACAAGAGTGCCTGAAAGGCACTGATATCGCTCACCTGAGTTCTTCCTGTATTTGATTGTGTACGATATACAAAATATATAAGTCATATCAAATTATTGTTAATAAAGTTTCATAATTTCTAATGAATGCAATGAAGTCACATTAGTATTCAATCATATTGCATGTAGTAACATCTTTAATATTGAATATCATGTGCTGTTCCAGTTTGATTTTTATAACCAAGATTTAACTTTACAATTAAATTTTGAAACATCAGAATGATACATTACAAGCATTAAAATGCTTAATATGATAGGCCCCTCCTTGCCTCATCAACATTTATTAACCTATCAAAAAATTACAACCAAGTGTTTGAAAAGAGTAACTCAATGAGCATTTTGCTATACTTGGTTTAAATTGGCCCCATAATTGATTTTTGAAGAATTTTTTGAAGTCTGATAAGCCCTACCCTGCCACACTAATTTTTTTTTTAACAAATCAAAAATTCACAAACAATACTATTGTTAAAAAGAGTCACTCAAGCAACATCCCTGGTACAAATTGGCCCAACAGTTGATTTTTCTTATCATTTCTCCAAGTCGAATAAGTCCCACCCTACCATGTCCACATTTTTTACCAATCAGAAATTTGTAAAAAAAAATAAAAAGGGGTACTTAAGGAACATTCCTGGATAATTTGGTATAATTTGGTCCAACAGTTAAGGAGAAGAAAATTTAAGGAGAAGAATTGTTTAATGATTTCTCCAAGTCTGATAAGCCCCGCCCTGCCACACCTACATTTTTTGACAAATAAAAAAATTCATGAACACACATTGAAAACAGTCACTCACGAAACAGATCTGCCAAGTTTGGTTCAAATTTGACCAATGGTTGGTTTTTTAAAGATTTTTTTCATGATTTCTCTATGTCTGATAAGCCCCGCCCTGCCACGCCAACATTTTTTGAAGAATCAAAAATTTGAAAACAAGTTTTGCAAAGGGTCACCCAAGGAAAATTTCGACCAAGTTTAGTAAAAATGGACTCATTGGTCAAGGAAAAGAAGATTTTTGAACAATTACTTAACAATTTCTCTAAGTCTGATAAGCCCCGCCCTGCCATGCCCTCATTTTTTGACGAATCAAAATTTTCTCAACACACAGTGAAGACAGTCACTCAAGAAACATTCCAGCCAATATTGGTACAAATTGGATCAACATTTGATTTTTAAAAATTATTTAACAATTTCTCAAATTCTGATAAGCCCCACCCTGCCACGCCCACATTTTTTGACGAATCAAAAATTTGAAAACAACTTTTGAAAAGGGTTGCCCAAGGAACATTTCTGTCAATTTTTGTAAAAATTGACTGAATGGTAAAGGAGAAGAAGATTTTTGAAGAATAATTTAACAATTTCTCTACGTCTTATAAGCCCCACCCTGCCACGCCCACATTTTTTGAGGAATCAAAAATTTGAAAACAAGTTTTGAAATGGGTTACCCAAGGAACATTTCTGCCAACTTTGGTAAAAATTGATTTGATGGTTAAGGGGAAAAAGATTTTTGAAGAATTATTTAACAATTTCTCTAAGTCTGATAAGCCCCGCCCTGCCACGCCCACATTTTCTCACGAATCAAAAATTTGAAAACAAGTTTTGAAAAGGGTTACCCAAGGAACATTTCTACCAACTTTGGTAGAAATTGACTCAATGGTTAAGGAGAAGAAGATTTTTGAAGAATTATTTACAATTTCTCTAAGTCTGATAAGCCCCGCCCTGCCACGCCCACACTTTTTGACGAATCAAAAATTTGAAAACAAGTTTTGAAAAGGGTCACCCAAGGAACATTTCTGCCAATTTTGGTAGAAATTGACTCAATGGTTAAGGAGAAGAAGATTTTTGAAGAATTATTTAACAATTTCTCTAAGTCTGATAAGCCCCACCCTGCCACGCCCACATTTTTTGACGAATCAAAAATTTGAAAACAAGTTTTGAAAAGGGTCACCCAGGGAACATTCCTGCCAAGTTTGGTTAGGATTGGCCCAGTGGTTAAGGAGGAGAAGATGTTTAAAGAAATTGTTGACGACTTCCAACGCACGACGCACGACGCACGCCGGACACAGGGTGATCACAAAAGCTCACCTTGAGCATGTTGCTCAGGTGAGCTAAAAAGTGTCACTGTTTGGGAAAGTTTTAAGACATCCAATAGAGAATGATTGAAGCACAAGTTACAAGATTTTATAACAACGTCAACAATTTATCACATAAAACCAGTAGAACCAGTCTATTTTTAGCACAAAATTCATCCCTATTAACAACTTACCTCACAGACTACATAAGGGACTGTATCTCCCCCTGTCAATATTTTCCCACCTTTACTGTTTAACCTCAATACTACTTGAACATGGGCTAAACTTTTCTTGTCTGGGTACTGCTCTGCGTGTTTGGGGGTAGAAAACATAGTGGGAAATGATAACTAACCTCACAGACTACATAAGGGACTGTATCTCCCCCTTTCAATCTTTTCCCACCTTTACTGTTTAACCTCAATGCCACTTGAACATGGGGTAAACTTTTCTTGTCTGGGTAATCTTCTGGATTCTTTGTCAATTGCTGAAAAAAAGAAGATTTCGTGTAATGTAAATTCCCATATTAATGCCATCTCCTGAATAACTAGAGATCTATCACTGAATGTGATAGAAATATTCACACCAATACATTTATCTAGACAATCTGTTTTTAGTCCAATCAAGGGCCATAACACATTTATTTTTACTTGATGGAATTTTTGCTAAAGTGGCGTCTGTACATCTACATGTCCCAAAGTACACTTCTGCCAAGCATGAAGCAAATTGGACAGAAACTATGAACGACTGTATGGACAAGCACTTTTTTGTCAAATAAGGGGCTGTAATTCCCATGGTCTTGGAATATAGCAACAAGATTTAACTCTTTCGCTGCCAATGTCGCCGAAAAGCGACCCATAGGAAGACTGCCAATGTCGCCGATCGGCGACTTTCAAACGATAGCTTAAAGAGGTCATGCAAGGTCAAGGGCAAGGTCATCTGATCAAACTACGTAATAACAAGAGCTGTCACTGTAAGATGACAATACCCCCGACACCGCTTTGATTTTAAATTATGGCCAATCTATGTTCAAGGTCAAGGTCATCCAGGGGTCAAGGTCACCAAAGTATGTGCCTACAGAAAGGTAATGTACCAAGGAATGTTGTGGTAAAGTATGAAGCTAATATGTTAAGTTATAAGGAAGTTATGACCAATGTTAAAGTTTTTGGACGGAATGACGGATGGACAGACAGACGGACAGACAGACGGACGGACGGATGGACAAGTCAAATTTATGATGCCTCCCTATCGGGGGCATAAAAAGTATGCTTTTAGGCAAAACAATTCATGTGCAATGATTCCTGAAAGTTTCAACTTAATATTATCAAACAACGATTTTTTACTATTCTATAAACTGATAAGCCCTCTTATTAAGTTTCTAAAATTTGGCACTGGAAATAAGACAATTCCAGGAAATTTGGCAGCGAAAGAGTTAAGTAAATTACATCAGCTGTGCCTAAATAATGAGCTTTAAAATTTTCACTATTTCGTTATTTGACCTCACAAATTAACCACTTAATAAAAATTTGTCCATACCTTTGTAATGAGGTATTCCTCAACTTGTATTTTGTTCTCCCTCACTTGATCTCCAATCTCTATCAACTTTGTATGTATCATTTCCACCACTGTTTCTCTAACTTCACCAGATAGAATCGTAGATACAACATAACTGAAAACAATTCGAATAATGGTTATCATGAATTTGCTAAATATTTTTTTCTTTTCTTTTTTGTTAGATAATAGCTTATCTTTTTGATGTACGAGATTTTCTGTTTTCTATTTTAACCCTTTGCAATATTTACAAAAGAAGCAGGGTGATGATTCCTAATTAGACGGGTAAAATTTCCCCTTTGCATTATCTTATCATTTATCTATTTCAGCCATTTAGCATTTCTGGATATGGATAGCACCATCTGATCTTAAACCATTGCGAGTTAAAATATTATTTTTGACATGATGTTCCACACTTCAAACGATGCTTTTTTGGAGAACGAGTATAGTAATTAACCAACTTTGGCATTATTTTTCCTTGACAATCAATAGTTTCCAACAAGAGCCGTCAGAGACGGACAATGCTCCCCGAATAAGGCATTGTCACAATAAATGTATGCCATGGAGAGCAGTTTATTGTCAAGGGCATCTGATTTGCTATTCAAATATAAAATATCATCATATTCTGACCATTAGACTAGGATAAAATAGAGAAAAACTGTATTTTACCTTAAGTCCCCTTTTCCCATGAAAAGGCCTTAAATCCAAAAACCGGGAAAAGCGGATCAGCATTATGTCATAGGGAGTTCACATGGTAAGTTTCATTTGATTTGGCCCAAGGGTTATGGAGAAATCGCTCCGGACGGACGGAATGACGGACGGACCGGACGGACAGACAAAGCAGCGACTATATGCTCTCCCTTCGGGGAGCATAACAACAATGAATTTGTCTATGATAATGGATTACAAAACATCAGTAACTACAAAAATATTTTGTGCATCATTTGGGAGTCATCACGGCAAGAGTATCCCTCATCAATTTCCATTGCCATGAATGATGCCAAGAAATTAACGAGGGTATCTCTCGTTAATTTCTGTAGTCACAGATGACGCCAGAAGAAGCAGGAAGTGTTTGGTATGTAATGATGGGTTGTAATCCTGAATATGATGCAATATGTGTACAATTTGTTGACACTTTGCTTATGAATTTGCATTCTTCTATCAAAACTTACTCTCCCACTTTCTTTGCCAGTCCTGACCAGTCCCTTCTCACAATGTCCAGACCCTTTTTCTCCTCCTGGTAGGAATATTTTCCCTCTGAGTTTTTATGTACACTTAGAGCCGCATATTTCTTTTTCTTTAATAATAACATACTCTTATAGATACCGTCTATATCTATCTCAAGTAATTTGTATAACTTGTTGACTTCTGACTTTATCTGAAAATGATCAAGATAAAATATCAGTTATCATTTAGAAGTCCGTATGAAATGTTGAGACAGCCTACAATTCTTTTTAGTGGAAAATTAATGGCTTTAAAATGGCAATTAACCCTTTCCCAAACGATAAAATGTTCGGGTGATCCACTCCAAAAACTGCCACAAAAGACAAAATGGATGTAAGTAAAGATAGGATTTGTGTAAAATATGACACAGAAAATATTGAGACAAAAGGAGAAACTGCTGGTTATCAGCAGTTTCTTCTTTTGTTTCAATGTTTTCCCAAGCAATTTCTATTAGGGGCGTCAAAACCAGGTCATGTTTGGGAAAGGGTTAAGGAAGTCCCTCCCTAAGAAGATTACTGTGATGTCTGAATTTTATTTAAATGTTGCAGTGGAAAATGCTGATTTTTGTAACTCCTAAGATGTCTGTACACATTAACCCTATCCCAAACAAGACCTGGTTTTGATGTCCCTAATAGAAAAGTCTTGGGAAAACATTGAAACAAAAGAAGAAACTGCTGATAACCAGCAGTTTCTCCTTTTGTCTCAATATTTTGTATGCCATATCATACACAAATCCTATCTTTATTCACATATGATTTGTCGTCTGCAACTGCTTTCAAATTCGACCATTCTAAAATTTTGTCGTTTGAGAAAAGGGTAAGATTCTGGCTCATATGTCTTACCTTGTTGCCGAGTTTCATGACTTGCTCGACATCTGTACAATTAGAGTTCACCATAATGGAATCTGTATCACCGTATATCACATCTAAATTCATCTGAAACCAAAACAATCAATGGCTTTCACCTCCCTAATTAACTCATTACCAAACGACAAAATTTTAGGGCAGTTCAAATTGAAAGATCCTGCAGACGTCAATTTGATGTGAATGGAATTTTTAACTTTTAGGACTTTTTGGATGAAACATTATGGGAAATGAAGAAATTCCGTGTGACAAGCAATTTCTTCATTTTCCACGATGTATTCCGAAGACATTATCTTGTGAAGAGTCAAAAGGAGTCATTGTGTGGTAATGTGTTAAGATAACTTGTTGTTTTGGAAGTGGCTAATAAACATTTTTATACTTTACAAGAACTGCTAGAGACAGATTATGCTCCCAAAATAAGTGTATGTCACAAATAGAGTAAAGAGCTCTTGAAACAAGAGATGTTTGTAAAACATATATGCCCCCTCAAGGGCCTACATTTGATGTAGGTCAAAGTCCAAGGTCAAGTTAACAAGGTCCAAGGTCATGGTCAAATATAAAAGGTCTTGGTAGGAGGTGTCTATGTGTGAAATATCAAAGCTGTATATGTAAAAGTAAAATGAAACATAGGCCAGGTTAAAGTTTTTAAAAGTAGGCCAAATGCCAAGGTCAAGGTCAAATGTGAAAGGTCTTGGTTGGAGGTGTCCATGTGTGAAATATCAAGGCTGTAGGTGTAAAAGGACATGATATATATGCCTGGTTTCAGTCTTTTTAAAAGTAGGTCAAACTCCAAGGTCAAGGTTGCAATATTCAAGGTCATGGTCAAATGTGAAAGGTCTTGGTAGGAGGTGTCTATGTGTGAAATATCAAGGCTGTAGGTGTAATAGGACATAAGATAAAGGCTAGGTTAAATATTTCTAAAAGAATGTAAAAATCAAAGGTCAAGGTCACACAGGCCAAGGTCATGGTCAAATGTGAAAGGTCTTGGTAGGAGGTGTCCATGTGTGAAATATTGAGACTGTATAGGTAACAGGACATGAGATATAGGCCTAGTTTAAGTTTTTTAAAAGTAGGTCAAACTCCAAGGTCAAGGTCCAAGGTCATGGTCAAAAGTGAAATATCTTGGTTGGAAGTGACCATGTGTGAAATATCAAGGCTGTATATGTAAAATGACATGAAATAAAGGCCAGGTTAATGTATTATTGAAGTAGGTCTAACACCAAGGTCAAGGTCACAAGGTCCAAGGTCATGGTCAAACGTGAAAGGTCTTGGTCATAGGTGTCCATGTGTCAAATATCAAGGCTGTATGTGTAAAAGGACATATATCGGCTAGGTTAAAGTTTTTTTTAAAAGTAGGTCAAAGTCCAAGGTCAAGGTCACAAGGTCCAAGGTCATGGTCAAATGTGAAAGGTCTTGGTAAGATGTGTCCATGTGTGAAATACCAAGGCTGTATGTGTAATAGCACATAAGATATAGGCCCAGTTTAATTTTTTTAAAAGTAGGTCAAACTCCAAGGTCAAGGCCACATGGTCCAAGGTCATAGTCGTATGTGATAGGTCTAGGTCGGAGGTTTCCATGTGTCAAATATCAAGGCTGTATGTGTAAATGGACATGATATATCGGCCAGGTTAAAGTTTTTTAAAAGTAGGTCAAACTCCAAGGTCAAGGTCACAAAGTCCAAGGTCATGGTCAATTGTGAATGGCCTTGGTAAGATGTGTCCATGTGTGAAATATCAAGGCTGTATTTGTAAAAGGTCATGAGATATATGCCGGGTTTATTTTTTTTTAAAGTAGGTCAAACTCCAAGGTCAAGGTCACAAGGTCCAAGGTCATGGTTAAATGTGAACTATGTTGATAGGAGGTATCTATGTGTGAGATATCAAGGCTGTATGTGTAAAAGGACACGGGATATAGGCAAGGTTAAGAATTAAGCGTAAAAATCAACAAAGGGCAATAACTCCAAAAATTAAATTATCCACATATGCTTAATGCATGTTTTTCAATAGCGCAATTGTTAGCTTTTTTACCACTTTTTAGTCCCATATGTTCTCGTTGCAACAAAGATGATGTAAATGTTAGCCTAGCACAACATATACTAATTGAATGTGCTAGTATATATAGAACTAGGGCGCTCTTTGATCGCACTGTAAACCAATATTTCGGTGCAGATGTTTTAAACTATCTCAGAGATCTTACAGATTATGACTATGTTAAGGCTCTTTTTGGTCTAGACAAAAACTTAGAACGCCTCTTAGGGGTTGACATTGACAATTTCTATGTACAAGTAGTCAAATTTCTTCATTCTGTTTGGAGTTACTATAGTTGCTTAAATGACGTTAATTAGAGTCTATGCTGACTAAAAATGTCAGGTAGTGTAATATAGAAGCCTTCAAAAGTTCAAAGGCATGTAGTGGGAGTGCAGAACAAGGGTTAAATACACATGTTGTATTTTCTCTTTAGCTGCACTATCACAAATCACTATATTACAATGGCAAATTGCATAATTGCATATCGTCGCTTTTCTGCGAAAACCTCGTATCTGCAGCTTAAAACAAGCTGCGGATGCGGGTTTTTTGCAGAAAAGCGACGATATTCCCCTATGAGAAAACTTCTCTTTTCGTTTCGGTTAAGTTTTCCTATGAATGGGGAATACTGCATCTCCCCCACTCCCATCTCTTTCTCTCCCTCAATCTAATATCTTCATTACTTTACAATTCATTGCTTGTAAATATTACTGTTCATCATTTCTGTGTATTATATATTATGTACAACTATGTAAATCTTCAAATTGGAGGAAATAAAGAATAATAACCTTACATGTTTTTTGAGTTGTGCTCCGGACAAGAATTAAGTTATAAAATCAACAAAGGGCAATAACTCACAAAATTTGATCAGCAGAGTTATGGTTCTTGTGCACTGCACCTCTCCATAATGAGATCTATCCACCTGTAAAGTTTCATGATTCTACCTTACATACTTTTTGAGTTATGCACCGGACAATAATCAAGTTTGAAAATCAACAAAGGGCAATAACTCAAAAAATATGATCAGCAGAGTTACGGTTCTTGTGCACTGCACCTCTCCATAATGAAAGCTATCCACCTGTGAAGTTTCATGATTCTACCTTACATACTTTTTGAGTTATGCTCCGGACAAGAATCAAGTTTGAAAATCAACAAAGGGCAATAACTCAAAAAAATTGATCGACAGAGTTACAGTTCTTGTGCACTGCACCTCTCAAAAATGAGATCTATCCACCTGTAAAGTTTCATGATTCTACCTTACATACTTTTTGAGTTATGCTCCGGACAAGAATCAATTTACAAAATCAACAAAGGGCAATAACTCAAAAAATTTGATCGGCAGAGTTACAGTTCTTGTGCACTGCACCTCTCCATAATGAGATCTATCCACCTGTGAAGTTTCATGATTCTACCTTTAATACTTTTTTAGTTATGCTCCGGACAAGATTTGGTCTACGGACAGACCGACCGACCTACGGACCGACCGACCTTCCGACACTTGCAAAACAATATACCCCCATTTTCTTCGAAAGGGGGCATAAATATTCATGGGTGTTGTTCATGTATGAAGTTTCATCCAATTTAGTCCAAGGGTTGTGAAGACCTGGTTTTGTACAAACTGTTGGAAGGACAGACGGACGGACAGAAAGGCAACTATAATGTGCACATCTTCCTTCCCCCCCCCCCCCATTTAACTCGCATAGATGGTTCATATCAGTATGAAACAAATAATTCATGTCAAATTGCATAGGAAGGATCTGAAATCTGTTCTTTGTACAGCTTTTGTAAGAGAGTAGCACAAATAGCCCCATTATAGGTAAAGTAAAAGACAATCACTTACTGTTTGTACTAAATCTTTCGTCTTCATTAAAATCTGAAAATGCAATAAAGAGTTCACATCAAATAATCCAATAAGAAAATCAAGAATTAGTAAAACAATTTAACATATTAGTGTTTAATTGTTAAAGGTGGAAAACAAAATTACAGTAGAAGGGTCAAGAATTTATAAGGACCCACTTCGGGTGTCACTCGTAGCAATAGCAATTGACAAGGATATAGCTTGTCAATTTTTGTTGCCACAGATGATGCCCATTATCATTCAGCTATTATCAATAAAGCACTGGAAATTCACAAAGTACAATGTATTTCTAAGGCTAACTAGCCCTGTGATTCAAAGATATTGCAAGATTCAGCATGAAAAGTAGTAAGATAGTTCATCCCTATTAGATTCATGCAAAGTCAGAATTATTCAAGTAACCTTGTGAACATTCAGCGGTGGAACATTTGTCATCAGAATAGGTTTGGATATGAAACAAATGTTAATAACCATGTCACACTAAAAATTTTGACGTCGCCTGAATCTCATTAGGGATGGACTCCCTAAATCACAACCTACCTCTCTTCCTTTCATTGTAATCAAGGCAGCAAGCTTTTTGGCATAAAACCTGGAGTATGTGAAACCCAAACATCCGTACATACTGTTGGCTGTGAGCTTCAGGGCTTTTTGTCGAATGTCATACTGAAAGTAAAGATCAAACAAATGTCAATGGTTTTAATATTTTCCTGGTAACAATAGCAATATGAAGAACATTCATTGTAATCAAGGCAGCCAGCTCTTTGGCATAAAACCTGGAAAATGTGAAACCCAGACATACGTACATACTGTTGGCTGTGAGCTTCAGGGCTTTTTGACGAATGTCATAATGCAATCACAAACAAACGTCAATGGTTTTAACATTTTACTGGTAACAATAGCAATATGAGGAATATTCATTGTAATCAAGGAAGCCAGCTTTTTGGCATAAAATCTGGATATATGTGAAACCCACACATCCATACATACTGTTGGCTGTGAGCTTCAATGCTCTCTGTCAAATGTCATTCTGGATTCAGGATTAACAGAAATATAAATAGTTTAAATAGTTTGTTTTGAAAACAATATAAATGAGAAAGACATGATCTATGGATGACTGTTTATTCAGATAAGCAACATACAATTCCTATCCTTTTGCTAGACTAGGGAACAAGCGGACATAACCATAAAGACAAGATGGCCCTGGATCGCTCACCTGATAGAAGTTTGAAACTTGCTCCATGCAGAACAAGACCCACCTTTTACATGACCTAGGTATCTCTAAGACAAGAACACGAAATTTAAGATGCGAGATTATGATCCAGCTGAAAACAGCATTCTTAATCTTTAATAATCAATATTTGTGGCTGTTAAAGTGAAAACCAAGTCGATAAAAAACATCTATTTTGTCATAATCCAGGGCACATAACTCTGTTCTGATAAAGATATTCTCATCAACCTTATGTCCTAGTTGTTTTTTGATTGGTCAATATTTATTAATTACTGTTTGAGTGAAATTAACAACGAAATCAGTAATTTTGTCACCATCAAGGGCACAAAACTCTGTTTTTTCTAGTCTGATCAATATGAAAAATGAAAACATATAAGATCTCATGGTCACCTAAATTGTGACCAAGTTGTGTCTTGATTGGTCAATATTTGTGTTTTTTTAGAGTGAAAATAAAGTGGAAAAAAGCAATTTTGTGAAATTCAAGGGCCAATAACTCTGTTTTTTTTTGGTCCGATCAAGCTGAAAATTTAACTCATTCAGCATCTTATGGTTACCATCATTGTTGCCAAGTTTTGTCTTTATCGGTCAATAAATGTAGATGCTAAAGTGTAAACAAAGTCGAAAATGGCAAATTTGTCAAATTCAAGGGCACATAACTCAAAATTTCCTACTTCAATGACACTGAAAATTTAACTCATTCATTATTGTATGGTTACCAACATTCTAGCCAAGTTTTGTCTTGATTGGTCAATATTTGTAGATGCTAGAGTGGTAACAAAGTTGAAACTAAGCTATTTTTGATATTCAAGGGCGCATAACTCCGGACTTCCTGATCTGATCTGATCCAAAATCAAACTCGTCCAAGAGCTTATTGTCATACATGTTTTGACCAAGTTTGGTCAAGATTGGTCAATATTTGTAGATGCTAGAGTGGTAACAAAGTCAAAAACTAGCAATTTTTGATATTCAAGGGCGCATAACTCCGGACTTCCTGATCTGATCTGATCCAAAATCAAACTCGTCCAAGAGCTTATTGTCATACATGTTTTGACCAAGTTTGGTCAAGATTGGTCAATATTTGTAGATGCTAGAGTGGTAACAAGGTCAAAAACTAGCGATTTTTGATATTCAAGGGCACATAACTCCGGACTTCCTGATCCGATCTGACCCAAAATCGAACTCATCCAAGAACTTATCGTCATACATGTTTTGACAAAGTTTGGTTAAGATTGGTCAATATTTGTAGATGCTAGAGTGGTAACAAAGTCAAAACTAGTCTTTTTTGACATTCAAGGGCACATAACTCTGGACTTCCTGGTCCGATCTGACTCAAAATCGAACTCATCCGAGAACTTATGGTCATACATGTTTTGACCAAGTTTGATTAAGATTGGTCAATATTTGTGGGTGCTAGAGTGGTAACAACAAATTGTGGACAGACGGATGGACGGACAGACGGACGGACAGACGGACAGACGCCGACGGACAAAAAGCGACCACAATAGCTCACCTTGAGCACTTCGTGCTCAGGTGAGCTAAAAAGGACCAGAACGGTCTCTACTGACAAGTTACATTTAAACAATTTTTAAACTTTTCACTGAGACAAATCTCCTAAAATTCCTTATCCCTCTAGGCAGAGCTATATGTACCTGCATGAGTTGCTCAGCTGGTAGGTTTTCCTGTTTCATCAATGCTTTAACTTGTCGTCGACTCTCCACCAGTTTTCTAATCTCTGTAGGCAATATACCAGGGTCTAGGCTGGAGTCAGGTAACTCTATATTTATACAGTCTTCATCCACCTGCAAAACAGATTTTCTATTGATTTATTGGGGTTTGACACCTATTTCAATTGCTATGGCCATATCGCGTCGACTGAGCACCTCACCAATGATGCCCATCAGGCCATCATTTCTAATACCAGGGGCCTATTTCATCAAAATATTTAAGACGTATTTTTGACTTACCGACGACTTAAAAAACGGTTAAAACAACAATCACATTACATAGTTTTCGGTTGATTGGCAATACTTGATTCTTCCTCTAAACGTGTCGTAAGACATCGGTAAGTCAAAAATACGTCTTAAATATTTTGATGAAACAGGCCCCAGTACTACCACAACATCCTTACCGAGCCTCCAGTTGCTCGCCCATATAGGTTCAAATTAATTGATTGATACAACACTCCAATGCTTCTGATACATACATTTTCGCGCTTAGCTTTCAAATAAGTTTTGGACAGATATATGGGCGACAGTAAAACATTATGCCCTGGATATTTCAATATCAGCAACATATTTTGTTGTGAGGTGTCTATCGCACCTAATGATGTAAATCTGGCATCTCTTGAACCTTTACAGTTAAATCATATCGAAGGTTGTTTGCCTTTAAAGGACAATTCATAGGTTAGTGACAAATAGTTTATGTAAAATATTAGATAGAATGATTTCTGGAATGATACTACCCTTGAACATTATGTAGAAATCTACATATGGAGTATTCCCAAACTGCAAAATCTTAAACCAATCCAAATTCAAACATGTTGCAGAAGACAATTTCAATCAGATGAAATTTTCAATTTTTCGTCTCTCTGTGTAGAAAACAATGTGTGAAATGAAGAAATTGCTTGTCACAAGCAATTTCTTCATTTTTCACAATGTTTTCCACAGCCTTTATCTTATAGGGCGTCAAAAAGGGTTGTTGTCTGGGAATGTGTTAACACTAACTAGAATACCTACATTTAGATCCGTTTCTTTTCTATCTATTGTGGTAAAACAAATGTTGTATTCTTGTATAATGGACGGATATAAACTGTTGAAATCCAGCAGCAAGATATACTTGTCATAGAAACCTGAAACCAAGAGATTCATAGATTAATGATACAACAAGAGCTTCAGATTAGAGACAGTACTATGGATTTTTGAAATGCAAAATTTCATTCCGTGTTCAAACCCCATTATTTAGTTTTAGTTAATACATGTAAATAGCGGTCACTCCTGTCTATCAAACTATATTCATTGGAATCTCCAGTATTTCCCAAAATTTTAACATGTAGGTGTGCCAAAATGTGTCACTGTCAAGGTATGTCCTAAGACTTTAACATCTTTTTTACTGTCTGGAGATTTTTAAATCTTTCCCAAAGAAGAATGGGTCTATTAGACAAAGCTTTGAATTAACCATAAAACTTTGCAGTTTGGGAAAGGGTTAATGATAATTTACCTTTCTTTGGTTCTAACACAAGACCACCTGCATACGCCGGTTTACGTCTACCCTGTGGGGCTTTTGATTTAGTCGTGTCTAATTCATCATCTGGGTCTTCTGCCTGTATCAAAATTTAAAACAACATTTTCTCCTTTTCTCTTAGTATTTTTGGCACACATTGGGTGTATCAGGTGCAAAGCTGCCTTTTATTTTGGCTATTTGTTGATGAAGGACTGCATCCTTCACACTACATGCTCTTTTATCTAAGCCACTTTGATACTCTGCATAAAACCAAAGTTAAATTTCATTTTTACTCAAACCCTTGTCATGTCAAACAGGACAAAAGCCTGAAACTATATCTAATGGACTTTTTTCTCTTTTAAATAAGAATGAAATTCTTACAACTGTCGATTTTACTATCTGCAATGGCATTTAAATATGAATAAGTCTTTAGTTTTGCCATTTGGGAGAGTAATTTTACCCTTTTCCAAACGACAAAATTTTAGGGCAGTCCAACCTGAAATCTGCTTCTAGCGACAAAAAAGATGTTGAAAAAGATATAATTTGTGTATAATACAACATGGAAAATATTGAGACAAAAGGAGAAACTGCTGGTTATCAGCAGTTTCTTCTTTTGTTTCAATGTTTTCCAAAGCCAATCTATTAGGGACGTCAAAACCAGGTCTTGTTTGGGAAAGGGTTAAATTGATATTTACCACAACTTGTTTCTTTTTGCCCAACTCCTTATCGGGTACAATAAAATCTTTCTCAGTAAAGGCATGTAACAGTAGATACTCGTTCCTCTCTGCTCTGCCGCCCATCAGTGTTCTACTCTGTAATGTAAACAAATAAGAATTGTTGTGGAGCAAACAAATATCCCCTGATGGCGCATATCAAAAATTCAAATTATCTCCTTGGTTGACCTCAGAGAGCGAAGAACTTGCATCATGCAAAATTTGCATGATCAACATGGCATTTACCTTTAAGGTAAATGTCATGTTTATCATTCTAGTAATTTTTCATCAAATTCCATCCAGTCATTTGGCAGGAGTTGTGATCACCAAAATGTGGAGTTTTATATTGTGATCTATTTTCAAGACAATTATTCTTGAAATTTAAGCTAGTTTACCAATACAATACATGTAATAGTTCAGAAATATCAGAATGTAAAATTCAAGCTAATTCTAACTCTAAAGCCTTGCTAGCTTGACACAAAACAAGAGTTCTAATATGTAGGATAATTTTTGTCCCCTACTGGCTCCTTGATTACTTTAAGCAGACACACTATAGAACAATAAGCCAATACATACCATAACATTTCCACAGATGTTTGTAATCTGTAGGGCCAGTGGTATCACATTCAACTCATACATAATCCTCAATATATATGTGGAGTCCACTAAAGTCATCTCTATCATCTTTAACAACTGCTCGGATGAACTGAAATCATAAAACGTTTAACCTTCACCCCCAAAAATTGAAACAATACTGTTTTAGTGTCTGGGTACAGAAAACTTGGGAAAATAACTTAGTGAACGGCATTTCTCACTTTTCTCTATCAATGTTTTCGATGCAATAGTAAACAAGAGCCGTCAGAGACGGACAATGCTCCCCGATTAAGGCATTGTCACAATAAATGTATGCCATGCAGAGCTAAGATTAAGCTAACAAACGTTAAGCCCCCTTTTTCCATGACATACTTTTTATACACAAATTTAAAATAGTTTATTGTCAAGGGCATCTGATTTGCTACTCAAATATGAAATTTCATCAAATTCTGACCATTAGACTATGAGAAATTAGAGAAAAAGTGTATTTGACCTTAAGTCCCCTTTTCCCATGACAAGGCCTCAAATCCAAAAACTGGTTAAAGTACATCGGCATTATGTCATAGGTAGTTCACATGGTAAGTTTCATTTGATTTGGCCCAAGGGTTATAGAGAAATCGCTTCGGACGGACGGACGGACGGAATGACGGATGGACGGACAGACGAAGCGGCGACTATATGCTCTCCCTTCGGGGAGCATAACAAAAATTTCACTAATCCAACATTAATTTTGTAAACTGCAGTAGCTTTAAATTTGGGCTAGTGTCAAAATAAGTTATTTGGGAGGGGGTTAAACTTAAAAGCAAAACAGGTGTGAATACTTCAGTGAAATAATTATTTCACAAAACAATGTTACATTTTGTTGTTAATAACAAGGTTCTAATTCTAGCAGCAATGGATAAACAAGAGTTGTCCGCGGACAACGTAGCTCGCCTATACGGGAGCTTGTCACTAAAACAGCATCTTTTTTAAAAGTAGGTCAAATTCCAAGGTGAAGGGTAATGGTCCCAAAATGAAAGGTCTTGTTGAGATGTATCTATGTATGAAATATCAAGGCTGTATCTCTAATAGTGCCTGAGATATAGGTCAGGTTAAAGTTTTTCAAAAGTATGTCAAATTCCAAGGTCAAGGTCACTAGGTCAAAGGTCATGGTCCCAAATGAAAGGTCTTGTCGAGATGTATCTATGTATGAAATATCAAGGCTGTATCTCTAATAGTGTCTAAGATGTAGACCAGGTTAAAGTTTTTCAAGTGAAGACGCAACGGGACGGGACGCCGACACTAGGGCTGTGACATTAGCTCCCCGGACATAAAGTCCCGGCTCGCTAAAAATCCAACCTGTACATATTTCTGATCTCATCAATGTCCAATTCTATCCGTTTCTGTTTTAACAGCTGCAGAGTCAGCTCCGTGAGATCAAAACTTCGGAATCGCACCAGCTCCTTTGCGGATATTTTTATATCACAGACCATTCTTCCACAAGTGGCTGATTTCTCGGAAAATGTTGATCCTCTACCAGGGTGACTCTGGAAAACAAAGCAAGATAAATTGAATGAAGAAATTTAGATTAAGAAAGAAGGCATTAACCATTTTCCAAACAAGACCTGGTTTTCACATGTCCATTAGAAGGCATTGGAAAGCATTAAGGGAAGAGCAGACAAGATGTCTTTGTGAAACACTAAAGCCCCCCAAAATGCTATTGTTAAATTTTCACATTAAGTTTTCAGAATGACTGACAGATGGATGGTAAAACAATATGCCCCCCCCCCCCATCTTTCCATACTAGGACATAAAAATGTTGATGGCCAACATTTTATCCTTTTCCATCAATTCTTTCTGTCTTTTGATTTTTTTTTATCACAGACCATTCGTCCACAATTTTCTCGGAAAATGTCGATCCTCTACCAGGGTGACTCTACAAAACATGACAAAGAGCAACAGAAAATAGGGGGTATTGGCTTTTCAAAATGTAATATTTCCTTTACTGTTTGTCAAACCCCATGTTGTGGGTACTCATTGAAATTGTCTCTTCGAGACAATCTCAATGAATACCCACAACATATGGTTTGCATTTGAAATAACAAGTTTAGAATGCTGTTACCTCCTCTTACCTGTTGCTCTGAAAGTAAGTTTAATCAAATTCAAGGATGTTAATTCAAAAACGTTTGCAAATGCATGTATTTGTCACAGACTTTAAACCGAGGTCCCGTCTCCATATGACCTTAGCTGTAGAGTGGGATGTAAAACTCCATTAAATCCAAGTATTTGTAACAGAGTAATAAGTTGTCTGCATTCCTGTTTCATCTGTTCATACAAGTATGCTTGTTTGTTCTTTCATCCGCATATCCATTATCTCACTCATTAATCATCACAGTCACTAATTTATAATTTTCTTTAGCATGCTAGGCTGATTATAACAAGCAACACCAAAGTCTGCTTAGAACCCTTAATGTGTTCTTTCTTTTTTTCATTTTTCTTAGCTTGAAGAAATTGTAATTTAAGATTAACGAACTTTTACTTACAGATAATTTTGGCATGACTGTCCTCTTTAACCGTCCAATCTTTGACCAGTGTGGTATCTTGTTGGCATTTATCCGATGTAATAAAACATCTAGGTCAAATCCAAATATATCATGACCCTAAAAATCATAATGAACAACATGATATTGATTATTCTTCAATTGTTTTGATGTTTTTAATGGAGAAAGGTTAAAGCAGCGGAGAAAAGACTTTTAATTACCAACCTATTCTAGAAATGTGACCCGTCGCGCTAAAAGGGACCTTATCGGATGTGTGAAAAATATCGACCCTAGTCAGTCTGCGCAGTCCGCGCAGCCAGACTAGGGCCGACACTTTTCACTTTTATGTAATTTTTCTAAATCCAGAATGATTTCCCTATCTTACTATATCTTCATTTCTCACATGTGGGATCAGGTTGACCTGTGCTGAATCTGACAAGTTTGTCAAAATTTGGTTTGGTTTATTGGGGTTTTACGCCGTTTTCAACTACTGAGGTCATATCGCGGCGGCTGGAGCACCTAACCATGGATTCCTGTCGTTTCTCATACCAGTACTACCACAACACCCTTACCGAGCCTCCAGCTGCTCCCCCACATAGGTTCACGATATCAAACCACTGATGGGTGACATTTTTGTCAGTAAGGGTATTTGCCGCGGCCGGGTATCGAACCCGGGACCTCTCGAATGAGAGGCAGATGCGCTACCAACTGCGCCATGGCCGCGGCCTGTCAAAATTTGGAATTTTGGAGTTCGGATAAAGTCCCTTTTAGTGCGATGGGTCACAAATCTACTTTTGAAAGGAAGATATTAACAGATACTTTACGGTACGGTAGTACACTCCTAATAAGATTCAACTGACATCAGAATTTTTCGGGTAACATTAAAATTCTGTGACATTGAAATATTCCAAGTGTAATGTGAATCTCATTAGGGGTGTACTACCTAAATTTCCTTAAAGCACATAATTATGTAGTTGGAATTTCTACATACGGCAATTATCAAATCTAAGTTAGAGTTTTTTTTTCCCAAATCATCAACTATTGATCAAAACATTAATTTCAATGTAATCTGTCTACTCACCACTATAAGATCTGGATCTGTTTTGTGTATTTTGGCCAACAAATATCCCAGTAGGGCACGCTCTGTTGGTAGCACTTCTACTTTCATCTTTTTACTCTGTAATATAAGAAATCAATATGCAAGAACCCATGTTAACAGGGGTTTTCCTACCTTTTCAAAACAGGGACCTGGGACCCATGGTTTTTGGAATAATAGCGCGTAAATCGGCCAAATTGGGAAATTTGAGTAACAAGATGGCTACCAACCTGTGAAAGAGCTAGTCAACTTCATATCATGTATTGCTATTTTCATGTCTTGTTTGCCTTATTATGTCCTTTTATGACCTTTTCTTTCCCAGTTGGTGGCTTGGTTGGGATTTTTAAATCTAATTGTATCATTTCACTCATAATTTTGGGAATTTTTACCTGAAAATTGGGAAATTTTATATGTTTTTGCGATTGGGAAAGGGTCCGGTATTCGGCCCCAAAATCGGCCTAGGAAAATCCCTGGTTAAGATGACCTGATCTGGTGCATGGTATCCATAAACAACTAAAATGCCACAGTCACAACTTATTCTACAAATTTAGGCATATCAGAGAGACTTTAGAAGAAGTATTTATATGAGCATTGAATCAGACTTCTGAGAAAACATACACATTTAAAATTCCATTTCATCACTTCCTGCGAAATATTGTTAAATCATATGCCAGTACACCTTGCATTTGATTTCATCTATAGATATATTGGAATCAAATTTATAATGACAAATATGAAGAGAAGACTAACCTCTTTTGCCACTCGATCTTTGAAGTCAAATGGAAATATACAGTCATTGGGTTTGCTGATTACTGAAAATATATTTTAAAACATCATAATATCTGATAAATTACCTCATTTTAGACAAACATGTTAACCATGATGTATTTATCACTGCAAAATAAAATTGTGACAAAGCCTGGTTTTTATTTTTCAATTTGTAAAGAATGAATATCATGTGAACTTTTTTGTAAACATCAATTAGAAGTTCTAATAGTTTAGATTAATCCCTCTTTATTTTGCTGCTGGAAACTACACCAGCACTCATGCTAAATATCGTCGGTGGGAAGTCAAAACCTCGTAACTCCAGCTTTTTCAAGCTGTAGTTAGGAGGTTTTGATTCTCCACCAACGATATGTGGGCCAATAAAAAGCCCACAAACTACATCAACAAACATGCTGAAACTACCTACCACATACATGCTGTTCAAATGGTTGTTTTGGCGCTGGCCTGTCCATGTGAAATGATGTGTGAATAAGACTTGATGCCGATATAATCTGTAATACAAATGGAAGTGAGAAAGATTCTAAATCAGGGGTTCTGAAATCTTTAAATTGGCTACTTGTCCGTACTTGTTTGTTTGACAAATGTCAGTTGTCCGTATGAACAATAAAGAGCAAAATGTTAGCAAAATCTACGTGTCCATAACCTCTTTGGGACAACCTGGGCAAAGCGGACAAGGGATTTCAGAACCCCTGTAAATGCTGCCGAATGAAGAAGACTTAATATGTATTTTTATCCTATTTTAGGCTTATCATTCTTTGAATCTGTTTCTCAAAAATTTGGCTTGTCTTCCCAGAGGGTTCCTTTTAGTGTGATGTGACATAGACATAAAAGGTCAGCTGTCAATTTGTCAAACTAAACAGCATGGCAAAATTCTTTGGCAAATTTGATTTTAATAAGATTTAAACTTTGAAATTCAGCAGAAAATAAATTGCTAATCAGAAAGAGGAATAAATTATTAGGGCAATAGCACAATTTGAACTTAAACCCATGAGCAAACAGCAAAATTTTGACAGTTCCAATTTAAAAGGTGTTGCAGACAACAATTTCCAGATGTTGAATTTTTAAAAAGCTTTCCTCTTTGGGTTAGAAAACATTGTGGAAAATGAAGAAATTGTTCGTCACAAGCAATTTCTTTAATCTCTGCAATGCTTTCCCAAACATTGTTTCGAGAGGTGACTAAAAAGTCCCTGTATGAAAATGGGTTAAGGCAAATCAAATAGGAACTGCACTTTACAAAGAAATATTGTAGCACTATTTGTTCGTTTAGCACTCAGTGGAAGACAATGACATACAGAAGGAACCACAGAAACCAAAGACTTACACTTGGTTCAGGGAATATAAGTCAACAGTAAGTTAAGACCCTACCTCATTTTGGTGTGTGTTTGTGTTCGGTAATGTACATAGATTTAAGCTCATCACAACAAGAGGGGGTGGGGTTAGGTTCTGGTCTGTACATACACTCACAGTGTCTGGAGATGTTAGTGTAACCTGTAGAGAGACAATTTTCAAATTGTTTAGGTAATGATTACACAAGTCCATCTTTTGACTCGGCCTAATTTGCTAATTTTGATAATTTGATATTTGATAATTTTTGTTATTCTTTAAATACATTCGTTATTAGAATATAGTAGCACATAAAAAGAAATTGCTCTACACCTTTCCTTACTACATTTCAAAGGACATTTTTTTCAGAAATTATCTCATTTTGTCTTTTTTGTTATTCATCTATTGATGGGGACGAGACAAGATTTGGAAATCGACATCAGTAGAAATTTTACTCATTCTGTGTCGAGATAACGAGTGTATACCCTATTAAATTAAGGAAGTCCACCACTAATGAGATTCATATATCAGAATTTTTTGTGTCCATTTTCTATACTTGTTACATAACTGAACTTATTCAGACAACATCATAAACATTCAGTGGTGGAACGTTCCACCACCGGATGTTTAAGTCACCCTAATCATTCTGACGTCGTATAATACCTACCTCTAGCTTACACCAGCTTACAGGGGGATTGGATATTTCTGAAATTAACAACAACTTGCATGAAACAATCTTTATAACATGCTGTTTTCCCATAACCAAACATGAAAATTTTAGACTGATCCAAGTTCAAAGATTGTTGCAGACAACAGTTTCAAGTAGATTTATTTTCACATATTCACACCCTATTACCTGCTATCACTCAGGCCGTTGCAATCCTCGGCCAGTATCATCGATAAATGGCGGGAGTAGTGGGTAGGCCATGCTTTTTCCATTTTGTTTTGTGTTAAAGCGTTTCTCAGCTATAATTTGAAGTGTATTCACGGCCGCTTATCTACTAAATCACAACATTTTGTTGTGTATGAAAAAAAGTTTAGAGGATATCCGGTTGGCAGTTAGAGGAGCCGACAAATCGGCGGGTGAAAGGTGAGTCTCGTCTTTTAATCGAACTGTTCTTGTTTCTAGCTCGAAAATCAAAAATCGGAGAATGTCATACAACCCTTTATTCATTTTCGCATATTTGTGAGCCCCATCCAAACCCCGATTCCCAGAGATTGAACGGGAATTCATTTTCTCCCGTTGCAAGGGTAGCCCCAATATTGACATTTCGTCAATCCTGATGAGCGTTTGTCCACTTTCTGAGGATCAATGGCCCAAAACCTGTGTGTATGATAAAATAGTTGTATGTAAATTACATCGTGCAAACAATATTTTAATAACTTACTGTCGATCTTTGAAGAAAATCAGTTCTTCCGGTCAGTTTGTGCGTTGGAGGATAGGTTGTGAGTAAGAGGATAGGTTGTGATTTAGAAGACAGAATGCATTCATCGCATTCAATACCATTTGTCATTGTTTATATGCGAATTAAGCCAAACCGAAATACTCTCATTACTAGACTAGTCTTGTCCAAAGATTAAACCCTTATTTCGCTTAAGAATCACTGTGTCATTTTTATTTGACAGAGTACGAGTTCATTGTGATATGATATAGAAAAACCCTTTTTACACACCAGTTATATGTATCATATTACATTATCTCATCTAAATGAATGTAAGGTTCTTACTGTGCGTCTTCATGTGAACTTTTAAACTATTCAAAGTAAATACTGTGCAATATTCCAATCATTTTGTATGCTCTAAAGTAGAATCTAGACTCTTTAAAATATAATGCGTAAGAAGTGGAAAAACCGGAGACAATAAAGACGTGTCAAAAATACAGGTCTGTAAATCTTGTTTATCCATAGATCTTCTTGTTTATTGATTCAATATGTTTAATATTAAGTCATCAATCATATAGGCCTACAAGTTGCTGATTAACAGTAATCTCTTCTTTTGTGTCAATACTTTACAATCCCTTTCTAATAAGTACGTTATACCATGCCTTGTATGAGAAAGGGTTAAAGAATCTCATTTACACATTATGTAAAAGCAACAGAACAAGAGAAAGTCGATTTCCTTCATAAAGATTTCTTCAAAAATCCTATCCCATAAAAGATATTTATTTTATAACTCCCTTGTAAAATAGTTTCGGAAAACATCGAGAGAAAGAAGAAATTGTTGATTATCAGCCCTTCCCTCAATATTTACGCCCTCAAACATATACTTCTCACATCTGTAACTCTTTATAAATAAAGCAGTCCGAAATTGTATCATTTTGAAAATACTTTTGAAAACACCCATTACCAAATTGGCTAAATATTTGACTTTTCCGAAGCAAAAGATGTAGCAGACAGGAATATCAGGTGTATGAAATTTTAAAAAGAGAACGCACAAACGCCCTCTTAACTTAAATTTTCATTTTAAATTATCACATGCCGATGGGCAGACAAGCAGACAATGTTAAATTGTTTAAATGTTTAAATGTTAAACTGATGTATCAATTTACTGGGCGTGAAAATACGTTATGCCATTTCACTCACCCTTTGATAATAGACATATCACATAGAGTATTTCGGTTTGGCTTATTAATTCGCATATAAACAATGACAAATGGTATTAAATGCGATGAATGCATTCTGTCTTCTAAATCACAACCTATCCTCTTACTCACAACCTATCCTCTAACGCACAAACTGACCGGAAGAACTGATTTTCTTCAAAGATCGACAGTAAGTTATTAAAATATTGTTTGCACGATGTAATTTACATACAACTATTTTATCATAAACACAGGTTTTGGGCCATTGATCCTCAGAAAGTGGACAAACGCTCATCAGGATTGACGAAATGTCAATATTGGAGCTACCCTTGCAACGGGAGAAAATGAATTCCCGTTCAATCTCTGGGAATCGGGGTTTGGATGGGGCTCACAAATATGCGAAAATGAACAAAGGGTTGTATGACATTCTCCGATTTTTGATTTTCGAGCTAGAAACAAGAACAGTTCGATTAAAAGACGAAACTCACCTTTCACCCGCCGATTTGTCGGCTCCTCTAACTGCCAACCGGATATCCTCTAAACTTTTTTTCATACACAACAACATGTTGTGATTTAGTAGATAAGCGGCCGTGGTATTAGGCTGATGATATATTTGAGTACCTACATGTCAAATATTAGCCCAAAAATTCCTCAAACAACAAAATTATTCGACAACAAAGTCGTAACTTCACATATTTTTATGTAAAATCCAACTTTCCATGCAAATTGCAGAAAAACGCTAAAGTGAATGTTAGAAATTTTATTACAAAATGGAAATCTAGTATATTATCTACCAACTACTCATTTGTGAAGACGATCAACTATTCTGTTATATCGTTATAGTCAAACAAAGTTTGGTGAGGTACAAATTCATACTATCACGAACAGAACATGGGGCTTCAATATGCTGTTCGTGACAGTCAAATCGGCATCAGTATTCAATTTTAATCGGTCAGTATGAACTTAATTCAATTCAAACAATTTTCTTAATTTATACAGTGTAAGAAAACTGATTGACCTTTTTAATTGTTATATAAATTCTAACGAGCACCTTTTCATTTTCTCATTATATTGACTGAAAGTTGGATTTTACATAAAAATCTGTGAAGTTACTACTTTGTTGTCAAATAATTTCATTGTTTTAGGAATCTTTGGGCTAATATTTGACATGTAGGTACCCAAATATATGGTCAGCATAGTACACTAAAAATATAGCTGAGAAGCGCTTTAACAGAAAACAAAAATGGAAAAAGGTATGACCTACCCAGTACTCCCGCCATTTATCTATGATACTGCCCGAGGATTGCAACGGCCCAAGTGATAGCAGGTAATAGGGTGTGATATTTTGGTCTTTTAAGGAAGAAAACATTGTGGAAAAGTCCAAGTTGGAAGCTGCTGCAGATGACAAATCTAAAGATACTGACATACTAAAATTTGTGAGTTATAGCTTAGAAATCCTATAGAAATAGAAAGTCACCATTTTTTTTCTTTTCCACTAAAGGCTTGTACTTATCTGGCAGACTGAAAGTATTTTGAGAAGTCTGCTGAAGAGTTATCTATGTGGAAAATGTTGAAATTGCATGTAAAAAGAGACACAAGTTTCGATTGTAGTAGTTTACCATTTATCAGAAGTCTTTGTTCTAACATTTATCCTTTCTTTCAAATCTGCATTTCTTGTCAAATTTTTGACAAAAGATTGTTATACTACTCATACTTACGTGGGCATTTGATGTCTAACCATGAAGGTCCCTTGATTTTTCTGTCTAAAAGAAATCTCTCCAAACTGAAATTCAGGAAACAAGAATAACACAATCATATTGAATATCTTGTATGGCCACATCTACTGCCAATACATGTGAGTATGTGGCGGTCTTATGAAAGTCTATAGTGATTGATTTTATATACCAATTTTTAAGTTACGATGCAGCCTAATTGGCAATTAACCCACTACCAGACAGCAAAATACTAGGCTGGTCCAAATTCCAAGGTGTTGCAGTATTGCAAGCATTGAGATTCTATATCATTTTTGTTTTTATTTAGGTGGAAAAGTATGTGGGAAATGAAGAAATTGCTTGTCCCAAGCAATTTCTTCATTTTCCACAATGTCTTCCAAAGTCTGTATCTTGTGAGGCTTCAAAAGCGTCATTGTGTGGGAATGGAAAAAATTATTTCGAATTTATTCTCAAAACAGATTGCAAGTTGCAAGCAGAAACTCACAATTAATGTTTTAAACTATTTCATACATTACCTATAAATAAACAAGAGGACCATGATGGTCCTATATCGCTCACCTGAACCTAAATGATATGAGCAACACTTTTGTTCAATTCAATTAATATTTATTACTTTAAGACTGAAAAGAACTTAATGGTCAATAAGGTTGTGAAAATCTAACTCATCCAAGATCTAAATTATGGTGCCAAACATTGTACAGGGCTCCAGATAAGAGGGGGTGGTGACTTTTCAAACTGCAATAATGCTGTCAGTGATCTTCAAACCCTATGTTGTAGGTACTCATTTGTATCGTCTCATCGAGACAATTCAAGTGAGTACCCACAACATAGGATTTGAATTTGAAAAAACAATGTTAGTATGTCTTCACCTCCACTTATCTGTAGCCCTGATTGTATCCAAGTTTTGTCTTGATTGATAAATAATTGTAGATTCTAGAGTATAAACAAGGTCGAAAACAGCCGAAAACAACAATTTTGTCAATTTCAAGGGCACAAAACGCTCGACTTTCTGATCAGATCAGACTGAAAATCAATCTCATATGAGATCTTATGGTTCCCAACATTGTGTCCAAGTTTTGTATAGATTGATCAATAATTGTAGATTCTAGAATGTAAACAAGGTCGAAACCAGCCGAAAAATGGCAATTTTGTCAAATTCAAGGGCACATAACTCTCAACATTCTCGTCAAATCAGACTGAAAATCAAACTCATCCAAGATCTTATAGTCCCCTACATTGTGTTCAAGTTTTGTCTTGATTGATAAATAATTGTAGATTCTAGAGTATAAACAAGGTCGAAAACAGCCAAAAATAGCAATTTTATCAAATTCAAGGGCACATTACTCTTGACTTTCTGATCAGATCAAACTGAAAATCAAAGTTACCTGAGATCTTATAGTCTCCAACATTGTGTCCAAGATCTTGATTGGTCAATAATTGTAGATTCTAGTGTGTAAACAAAGTCGAAAACAGTAATAAACAGCAATTTTGTCAAATTCAAGGGCACATAACTCCAGACTTTCTGATTAGATCAGACTGAAAATCAACCTAATTCCAGATCTTATGGTCCAAAAGATTGTGTCCAAGTTTTGTCTTGATTGAATAACAATTGTAGATTCTAGAGCGTAAAAAAGGTTGAAAACAGCCGAAAATGGCTATTTTGTCAAATTCAAGGGCACGTAACTCTTGACTTTCAGATCAGATCAGACTGAAAATCAAACTCATCTGAAATCTTAAAGTCCCCAACATTGTGTCCAATTTTTGTCTTGATTGACCCTTTCCCACACATTGGCGCTTTTGGATGCCCCACAAAATAAAGGCTTTGGAAAACATTGTGACAAACAATTTCTTCATTACCCACAATGTTTTCTACCAAGAAAGACCAAAAAATGTTAAATTTTGTTCAATGGAACTTGTCTTCTGCAACACCTATGATTTTGGACTAGGCTAAAATTTTGTTGTTTGGTAATGAGTTAATAAGAGTGTAAATCTATTTATATCCTCTATCAAACTAGGTAACTCTGCTTATACTGAAGTAAAGTAGTGTCAGAGTTCCTTCCCTTAGATTAACTCTTTTTTCGAATACAGCAAAAAAGTGGCAATTTTGCCCAATTCAAGGGCACATAACTCTCATCTTTCTGGTCAGATCAGACTGAAAATTGACCTCATCCAAGATCTTATGGTCTCCAACATTATGTCCAAGTTTTGTCTTGATTGATCAATAATTGTAGATGCTAGAGAGTAAACAAACTTAAAACCAGCATTTTTTGACATTCAAGGGCAGATAACTCCGCACTTTCTGGTCCGATCAGGCCCAAAATCGAACTTGTCCGAGAACTTATGATCATACTTGTTTTGGCCAAGTTTGATCAAGATTGAGTAACTTTTGTGGATGCTAGAGTGTAAACACCCCAAATGTTGACGGACGGACGGACGGACGGACGGACGGACGACGGACAAAAAGTGACCACAATAACTCACCTCGAGCACTTCGTGCTTAGGTGAGCTAACAAACAGCTAAACCAGAATTGAACTTGATCAGCCCACATAGATATGAAGTTTTTTGTGAGCTTATTCATTCCGGATTTTCGTAATTCCGTCGTAACATAGTTGTCGTTCATGCGGGACGGTATGCCGTCTTCCGGTGTCAATGTAAACAAGCGCTATTGGGGGGAAAGAACCGCTACTGCATTTATGAATGCCATTTTTTTGCGGATAGAATTGGAAATTTTGAACTGCACAAACTTTATCGAAAGAGGAAAATACAAGAAATACAAGATGAGCTTAGATTCGTGTTATATGCCTAAGTCGCAAGAATTAGAACCAAACATCGTATCTGGCCTATGCCTACTCGAGTCTGGGCCGCGGCCTTAGCGCAGTTGGTAGCGCATCTGACCCTCATACGAGAGGTCCCGGGTTCGATACCCGGCCGCGGCTAATACCCTTTCTGACAAAATTGTCACCCACTAATGGGTTTGAAATCGTTAACCTAAGTGGGCGAGCAGCTGGAGGCTCGGTAAGGGTGTTATGGTAGTACTGGTTTGAGAAACAACAGGAATCCATGGGTAGGTGCTCCGGCCGCCGCGATATGACCCTGGTAGTTGAAAACGGCATAAAACCCCAATAAACTCAAACCCTACTCGAGTCTGAGAGACAGTATTAGCCGAAACGCGTAGATCGTTGGGAGATTCCAACTGAGTAACCTCAGCGGAAAGAAGAAAGATAAATCCCATCACAACATAGTCACAACACACTAAACGCTTGTATATCAAAGTAGATCCAGTCTATTGAGACAGAAGGAGAAAATGCTGGTTATCAGGTCGAGGATGCTCTTAAATTTTGCCAAAATGTTTCCCAAAGTATTTTCTCTTAAGTGATATAGATCTACATCAAAACCAGGCCTTGTTTGGGGATGCTTTAACAAACATGAGAGACAAGAGCCGTCAGAGACGGACAATGCTCCCCGAATAAGGCATTGTCACAATAAATATATGCCATGCAGAGCTAATATAAAGCTAACAAATGTTAAGCCCCCTTTTTGCATGACATATTTTGTATACGCAAATTTTAAATAGTTTATTGTCAAGGGCATCTGATTTGCTACTCAAATATGAAATTTCATCAAATTCTGACCATTAGACTAGGAGAAATTAGAGAAAAACTGTATTTAACCTTAAGTCCCCTTTTCCCATGACGAGGCCTCAAATCCAAAAACCGGGAAAAGTACATCGGCATTTTGTCATAGGGAGTTCACATGGTAAGTTTCATTTGATTTGGCCCAAGGGTTATGGAGAAATCGCTTCGGACGGACGGACGGACGGACGGACGGAATGACGGACGGACAGGACGGACGGACGGACGGACAGACAAAGCGGCGACTATATGCTCTCCCTTTGGGGAGCATAAAAAGAAAAACATGGTGACTTTGCTTTTCCCTCAATATTTTCTATTCTACAATCTACACCAAACTTTTCTTCTTAGTAGATCTTCGTATCATAGTCTTCAGCCTGCTTCAAATTTGAATTAAATTTGAAATGATGGTTTATAATGTTAACCCTTTCCTAACCAGTTTTTTGTTTTGATGCCCACAAATAGCAAATCAGAATCATTCTGACAATTAGCACAACTAAATTTGGAAAGGACTATATTTTTTTCCGCACATTTAAAAACGAATTCTTCATTTTTTAAAACCTTTTTCTTAATATTAAAGTCCCGAATTTGACCTCAGTAGCTTGTTTGGAAGCAATTTGATGATAGTCAGAAATATGGCCTCTTTCCTCAATATTTTCTGTGCTTAAACATTCACATATTCTATTTTGGATATTAATCGTCTTCCGACAGTGAAAACCGTGTAGAACGGAATGTTCTTACAAACAATTACAAAATATTCGTTTGGAAAAACTCGCTCACAGCGTACATGTATATACATGTATCTTTTTCCCCTCAGTTGCCCCTCTTTTTATTTCTATGACGTCATATGACTAGAGTAAGTAACACAAATCGACAATGGCCTGATTTGAGGCATACAATGGAGAAAATATTTTTCAATGATAACGTATCATCGGATTATGGGAGATTTCTTTTGTTATAGATCTCCGAATGGTTTTGATGGAAGGTGCAGAGGTATTATTAGATTCCATAATTAAGTTACAATAAAAATCATTTTCATTTAATTATTCATTGATTTGAGGAAAATATTAAAGGTGCCGCTTGTCCTACAGGCAAATGGAAGTAAACATACCTTCCCGCAGGAACGACAACTCTGTATTACCGGAATTACGAAAAGACCCAATTGGTTTTTCAAACGAATTGCAGGGGTCGACTTAAGGATGAATTTTTAACTGGCCAGCAGGGCCAGTTAAGATGGAAAGTAACTGGCCCAACATGTTTGTCACTGGTCCAAAATTTTTAAGAAGAAATATGGTAAAAAGCATGACAAAAATAGCGCATAACAGGTTTATGTGGTCAATTAAACTAAGTCTACATATATCATGGTTATTAACAAAGCATAAACTCCACTGTTAGAAGTTTATAAAGCAGATAAAGGGCTTTTCTCTCTATTAAAGCTTCTCTCCTTAATTGAATAGGCCTATACTGATTGTCCTCCTCATCAGAATACACATCATCTAACTTATAGTCAGAATGAAACTTAGGTTCATCAGACAGACTGACAGGATTTTTCATGAGGGGAGAAGCTGCAAAATTAACATCGGGTGACTGGAGTACATTGAAATATGCTTAATTATACAAGAACATTGATTCAATAATAAATCAAATAACCCTTATCTACTTCCATCGTCTTATTTTAGTAAAGAATATCCTAAATTCTATTCGATTACATATGTATTACATGTATGTTTCCTATCCCATTGCAAAAATCCAGGCTGTTCAAAAAATCATAATTTTATTAAAGGGCAATACAGAGAAATGGCCATGTCAAATAATATAAGGTGGACAAGCCTAATTGATAAAGAATTATCATACTAACCAAGCTATATTTTTTCTCTATCTCTTCTACATTTTCGAATTAAAAAAATAAATAAAAGTTTGAGCACAAGTAGCATTGTTTGGATTGCATTCGCTTTCAGATTCAATTCCAGTTCAAAAAGCAGTAAAAAGTTGAGCACAATTGATCTGAAATACATCAGAGTTCCTTCTCATTAGGTAGAAAAAAGATACAACAGATTAAGTGCTGTTTAAAGAAAAGGGTCACAAGTCCTGACGTCATGTAAAACTGAACCACCCAATAGATAAAAAAAAAAATCCTATTTATGGAAAATCAATATGTGCCGGAAATAGACTGTTTTAGGAGGCTTACTGTAATTTGTGTAAGAACAAAGGAATTTACTCTTTTTTATGCATACATGTGATCAGATTCTTAACAAGGGATATGCATGTTAACTTGAGCGTCCAAGCATTGGAATTGCAAACAATTTTTACTCAGAACAACACAATTTATAGTGCAATTTGCTTTCATTAAAATCAGTTTGTGCAAGTATCCTTTACTCAGTATTTGTGTATGTGAATTTCTATTTCTGAGAGTGAATAATAAGACTATATATGGATATAATACAGTAGTGCATGAAAGGAAATAATGACCGATAATCTGATAAAAAGTTTGTAGAAATTAAAACCATGAAATAAGTTCACTTCTTTTTCATTTTCGGTGATATTTTGCAGAAAACTACTTGTTTGTTATTTTTGGTCAAAGATCGCGATCCACCCATTGCTGAAGTGTTGATTATTTGTTCTCGATTCTCTCTCATTAGATTTGTGTTATTTCCGAGTACTAAGATACAGTTACTCCCTGTAGCCCTACAAATTTTGTTTTTTGAAAATGGTATCGGCAGAAAAAGACTTAACTAACGCTGAGCGTACACGATTTGTAAACTGAAATATTCAAGCTAGATATCTAGTAAATATCTTTCAATTAACGGAGCATACGTGACCGAAGCAACATTAAACATTGTTTACAAAGATATGCAGCCTAACCATTACGTTTTCTAACTGGATAAATCTAATTAGCCTATCTGTACAAAACAATTTTATGACTAAGACATAATTTCAACTGGCCAAACGGGCTGGCTTCTGGCATGTTCAACTGGCCCGAGGTAAATTCAACTGGCCTCGGGCTAGCGGACCAGCGGTTAAATCGACCCCTGGAATTGGAAAATGATTAAGTAATACCAACAGACATGATACTAGCATGTCAGAGTTTTATAAAAACAATGTAAAAACAATGTTTTTTATTTAACCCTTTCCCAAACAGCAAAATTTCAGGGTGGTTCAATTCAAAAGCTGTTGTAGACAATTAAATTGGTGTTTTAAGAAAGGGATTTGTGTACAATATTGCAAAGAAAATATTGAGCCAAAAGAAGAAACTGCTGGTTATCAGCAATTTCTTCTTTTGTCTCACTGTTATCCCAAACTTTTTCAATTAACCCTCTCCCAAACAAGACCTGGTTTTGACGTCTCTATTAGAAAAGGCTTGGGAAAACATTGAAACAAAAGAAGAAACTGCTGATAACCAGCAGTTTCTCCTTTTGTCTCAATATTTTCTGTGCCATATTTTACACAAATCCTATCTTTAATAACATCCATTTTGTCTTTTGAGGCAGTTTTTAAAGTGGATTACCCTAAAATTTTGTCGTTTGGGAAAGGGTTAAGGATCAAAACCAGGTCTTGTTTGGGAGAGGGTTAAGGTATTCCACCCCTATTGAAATTCACGCGACCTCGAAAACTTTTTGGGCGATGTCATAAACATTTTGCGATGGAGCGTTCTACAGACAAATGTTTACGACATCGCGACTAGGTTTGGGACCTTAATTTGTTAACAACGTCGCACGAAGAATTCCAACATTGCGCAAATCTCATTACTATGATTTGGGATGGAATACCTTAAATTAGCCATTCTACAAATTCAACAACTTACCTTGATGTATTTGTTCCAAACACATGACTAAACGTCTCCCCTTTGAGGTCTGATGACAGCGCTGGCCCATCAGCCTGTAATAAACATACAGCTCTATCAGAGCAACAGGTACGATGAGGTAAAGGCATTCCGAAGAATGGGTTGCAAAAAAGGTCTCAAAAATGAGATTTTCTTGAAATCCTGTGGATTGGTACTAATAGGGTTACAGATCTTTAACTTGTATGTGTTAAAAAAATATGATGGGGGCTTATTATTGGAGATAATGGCTGACAAAAAGGGTGGGGTAAATTGACATGAGAAGCAAATTTTTACTTTGTGAAGTTAAATAACTTTTTCTATTTAGATCAGATCAAAATGCAACTTTTCATGTACTTTCAGTGGACCAAGGACAGAACATTTTAGGAATCATTAATCATAAATAGTTTAAGAGTTTGTTGATTATCTGTATTTGTTCTTCTGTCAATCTCAGAAATTGCTTATTTTTGATGTACTAACTTTACAAAACTATATCTACAGCTTTTGTCTTTGTATGAATTGTCTCAGTTTGATGAGTAAGAAATGAATTTTTGCATTTTGAAAAGCCTTCACTTGCACTTATCTGTAGTTCTGCACTTACACTGTATCTCACTTCCAGGTAGCTGGATTCAGCAGGAATGTCTGATATTTCAAAGGCATAATGTAGCCTTTCTACTGGCTGAAGATAAGAGAGAGAGTGTCATCAGATACACATTTAACGATAGTAAGATGAATTTTGCTGCATAAAGATTTCAAGTTCAGATTTAGCAGGTCTGATATTTCAAAAGCATAATGTAGCTTTTCTACGAGCTTAAGGTAGAATAATTCTAATGCATATTTACTATTGTCGTTCATTTTCGACAAATGTCGACAGTTTCCGTATCTATTTTTCATCTATTTTTAGCAACAATATTGCTAAATATTACTTCCCTTTGTAAATAATATTCCCCGAATACACCCCGAATATCTTTTTCTGGTATGATTCTCCGTTTAACATAAATTTTTAGAGACATTTTTCGTGTAATTTTATATGATTTTGATTGATATCATCAGTTTGTATGTGATTAGAAACTTTAATAGAAGTCTACTTAATGAAACTCCCTATCTAGGAAACAAATTGTAGTATGTATAATAATCGTTTCTTCCATTGTTACTGTTTGGCTCAATCTAACAAAAAACCCTACCGTGGAAGACACATACATGTATTCTAATGAAATCTATGATGTGGTTATCAAACGCATAACGTTTGAGAACGACGCGTGGATGAGATCATCATTGTTCAGACATTCGCACTCGATTTTCATCACTTCTTCGCCGGCGATCCTTATTCAAATGTGCAAACTCGTTGTCAGTTAATTGTAACATGGTTTGATGCATGATTTGATCCCTTTTTTAGATCCTTTTTCGATTTAAGTCCTAAGATTCAATATGCAATCCAGAAGAAGTGGTATAAGGAAGCTGTAATAGACTATAAGAAAGATTAAGTACAATTTTGTCTTTAGAATTTGCATTACTTTTTACAAATAGTGATGTTCAATTGGTTACTTGGTAAAGGGTTAAAATGGTGAAAGTCATACGAAATCACAACTGATATGTTATCATTTGCCAACTTCTGAAAGTCTAATACAACGTTTCGGTTTTAGTTATAAGCATATAATTAGATAAGGGCTACGGTTCCCGTCATTTGGGGCATTGACTTCTTTTGTGAAAGAAATAGTGCGTTCCAAAGTATGAGGGCACTAAGAATTATATTTATAAAATTTCAAGTTTTGACGGATAAAATGCACATATGTGGATTTTATCGTGTTCCTACACATATAAGAATAATTTTGATATCGGTTTTAGAGAGTGCGTGAACTTATTTCTGGCACTGTCAACATTTGTTTCAGAGGCATAAATTTCAAACTAGGAAATAAAGAGGCTTAATTTTCAAATAAGCACGCAGTAATTTAACAAAATATCTCTCATATGCTTACAAGGGTCATATCATTTCACATCAGACGATGAGTAAACATGATTTTGATAATAAAAACCAAAATCTAGACACATTTAATGTGTTTATGTCCAAAATTCAGATACTTTTTTGCTTTGAGTGGTGGCCGCCATATTGGAATTTTGTAAGTTTGGGGTGGGTTAAGGGAAAATCAAATTTCTAGTAAACCTCTGGACGAATTTCTGTCATATTGCACATATAGATGTCTAATATGATGTTCTATCAGACAAAAGTGTTTGTCATCCCAATTTCTAAAGTTGCCATTAGGCATATTCTACCTTAAAACAAGTATCTGGTGTTGTATGCAACACATAAAGTCCCCTACCGGCTTCACATTGACTCAATATGGTAATCAATAATAGATTAAGTTGCAGGATCCATTTTTTGCCATATTTTCACTATTTCCGTTACCATAGCAACCGCACTTTTCGTCAAAGAACAAAGATAAAATGATGTGCATAATCTACACATTGCCATCTAGTCATATACCAAGTCTCATCAAATTAGCTTGCTTACTTATTAACTTATCGCAGGATCCAATATTTTTTGCCATATTTTCACTATTTCCGTAACCATAGCAACAACAATTTTAGTCTAAAAACAACAAGAGCCGTCAGAGACGGACAATGCTCCCCGAATAAGGCTTTGTCACAATAAATGTATGCCATACAGAGCTAAGATTAAGCTAACAAACGATAAGCCCCCTTTTTCCATGACATACTTTTTATACGCAAATTTCAAGTAATTTATTGTCAAGGGCATCTGATTTGGTACTCAAATATGAAATTTCATCAAATTCTGACCATTAGACTATGAGAAATTAGACAAAAAGTATATTTGACCTTAAGTCCCCTTTTCCCATGACGAGGCCTCAAATCCAAAAACTGGGAAAAGTACATCGGCATTATGTCATAGGGAGTTCACATGGTAAGTTTCATTTGATTTGGCCCAAGGGTTATCGCTTCGGACGGACGGACGGAATGACGGATGGACGGACGGACGGACGGACGGACAGACGAAGCGGCAACTATATGCTCTCCCTTCGGGGAGCATAAAAATAAAATGATGTGCATAATCTACACATTGCCATATAGTCATATACCAAGTCTCATCAAACTAGCTTGCTTAGTTATTATCTTATCGCAGGATCCCATTTTTGGCCATATTTTCACTATTTCTGTAACCATAGCAACCTCAATTTAAGTCGAAAAACAAAAATAAAATGATGTGCATAATCTACACATTGCCATCTAGTCATATACCAACTTTCATCAAAAACGCTTGCTTAGTTATTAAGTTATCGCGGGATCCAGCTATGAGCGGACAGACGGACGGACAGACGGACGGACAGACAGACGGACGGACGGACAGACGGAGGGCAAACCTATAGTCTAGGGGACTAATAAGTCATCGTATACAAATTTAACAATAAGATATGCCTATTAAACACCAATGCCCCTACATGAAGTAAAATTTTCAGACAGACAGATGGACAGTCAACAGTAAAACAACATGCATCAATCATTTGATACAGGTGCATGACAATGTATATATATCTCTGTTTGATATGCAGAAAATCAACTTAACCACCCACACACAAAACATGGTTTTGACATCCCTAAGTACAATTTTGACGTCCCCATGTACAAAGGTTTGGGAAAACATTGAGGCAATAGAAGAAAATGATGATAAACAGCATTTTCTCTTTTTGCCTCAATATTTTCAGTACATGTACTATATCTTACACAAATTCAATCTTTATCCTCAATTTTTCGTCTGTGGCAGTCTTTAAACTATCCTAAAATTTTGTTGTTTGGTAAAGGGTTAAAAGAAATCCTTACCTTTGCCCTAAACCTTGTAATTTTGTGTTTTTCTGACGTCTTTTCATTAAACTCATTATAGACGTCCACAATCTTAACCTCAAACCCTGTATCAGTATTGGTCTTCATACACATTTTCTGGAAAACAAATAACAGTTGATTGATTTATTTATAGGGGTTTAACACCATTTTCAACTTCTATGGTCATATGGTGGCTGGAGCACCCAACATGGGATTCCTGGTACTTCTCTCACCAGTACTACCACAATATTCAAACTGAGCCTTCCGCTGCTCTCTCACATAGATGAACACATAACAAAGCCACAAATTAGCGAGGTTGATGGTTTTGCCATCGCAAACTTACAGTAGACAGGGGTTTGATATTGTGTTGTTTACAACTTTACATAGGTTAACCCTTTCCCAAACGGCAAAATTTTAGGGTGATCCACTTCAAAAACTTCCAAAAATTACAAAATGGAAGTTATAAAAGATAGAATTTGTGTAAAATATGGCATAGAAAATATTGAGACAAAAGGAGAAACTGCTGGTTATCAGCAGTTTCTTCTTTTGTTTCAACGTTTTCCCAAGCATTTGCTATTAAGTACGTCAAAACCAGGTCTTGTTTGGGAAAGGGTTAAATTTGTGCATATGAGCTGTGTCATGATCAGACTATAGAAGCAAAGTCAATCATTTTTTCTCAAATATACTAAAAGTCCAAATTATAAAAATCCTGATTTTTCTTCAAGATAGTTTTATATATCTTTCAATAACCTGTAACTTACAGTAGGTCTAGGCAGAAGATAGATCCTTCTCTCAATATTTTTGACTGTCACACAACAGCTAACATGGGTCTTGGCTGACTCGATCCATACCTTACCAAATAGGTAAACAGTCCCTGAAATTAAGGACAAATAACATATTGTTGCTTTTTAACAAAAACCTCGTAACAGTAGCTGGTTTAAAGCTGAATTAACAAGGTTTGTTGAAAAGAGTTATTAGGGACAGTATTCACCAATCTATGAGCAATCAGTATATTCAACTATCTTTCCTGAACAATACCTAGCATTAAAGAACCTTTGAAAGTATCTTTTGGAAAACATTTTTGATAAAGAGAAAATGTTAAAGGGACACATGCTTGATATTTCTGGGATCAGAACAACCTGAGGGATAGTCAGACTTTGCATTGTTGTGTGGTGCATTGCATTATCTAGCACCAAAAAGTAAGGAATTTTTACCCTTTAAATGTCAGAGTAATGAAAGTTTGCCTATGCTGTTATTATGGACACAGAAGCATGTGCAAACTTTGAAAGCAATACTAGCTCTAGCACAAAGTTATCACGGATATATTGTATGAAGCTGCCTCTTAAAACTTAACCAAGAATTTCTAAGTACGAAAAGGGTCTTCTACTAAATTAACGAATCATTGCCTAGAGACTGACTATATGGTCACAGAACTAGAGAAGCATGTGCAAATTTCAGAGCAATAGCCTTGATAGAAAGAGAGAAATGACAGTTGCACAAAAAACCTTAACCAAAGCATTACGCCGATGCATACCTGACTGCAATAGCCTCCACCCCCATGCTACAAATAGTTGTGCTAAAAAAACATTTCAATCTTACCAGGCATTTTATACTGATCTTCAAAAGCATCCAGCCAATAAAATCTCAGTACTTGTTCCCCATCTTCTCGTGTTGTGACGGGTATTTTTGACGTGTCCACTTGTACGTCGCTGACGACCTGGCTATCTGACGGAGAACTGCTATAACTACTCCAGCCTGTGTTAAATGACTTAAGGTCTACAGCGCTGAAACAAATTAAATCTGCACTTTTCAACAAAAACTTCGTAACTGCAGCTAGTTTAAAGCTGCATTTACGAAGCAGTGACTGGGAAAGGCCTGCGCCATGCGCCATAGTCACATTGAAATTCCAAATGTCACATTGTTTAAGCTAATGAGTGGGCCCTTGTCCCATTGGATTTTGCTGTATATGAGAATGGAGCAATTTTAGCCTATAATTGTCACATTAATTTTCAAAATGTCACATTGATTTTGTAAGTGGAAGCGACATTGTCCCATTGAAGAAATGTCTTTCCCAATCACTGACGAAGTTTTTCTTGAAAATCAGCAAAATTATTTTAAATATTGGTTGAATAACCCTTTCCTTACCCCGTTAATATACCAGATGGCAAAATTTTAGACTGGTCTAAATTCAAAGGTATTGCAGACGACAATTTGAAGTGAATGGAATTTTACATATTTTGGTCTTTTGAGATAGAAATCATTGTGGGAAATTAAAAAATTCCATGTCACAAGAAACATCTTCTTTTTCCATAATGTGTTATGACATTAATTTTGACATGTCTACTTGAATGTCACTGACGACTTGGCTATCTGACGGAGAACTGCTATAACTACTCCAGCCTGTGTTAAATGACTTGAGATCTACAGCGCTGCAACAAATTAAATCTGCACTTTTCAACAAAAACTTCGTAACTGCAGCTTGTTTTAAGCTGCATTTATGAAGTTTTTCTTGAAAAGCAGCAAAATATTGGTTGAATAACCCTTTTCTCAACCCATTTAGAAACAGAAAATTTTAGACTGGTCTAAATTCAAATGTACTGCAGACGTTTATTTAAAGTAAATGGAATTTTACATTTTTTGGTCTTTTTATGTAGAAAATATTGTTGGGAATGACAAAATTGCTTGTAACATTTTCCACAATGTGTTGTGACGGGTATTTTTGACGTGTCTACTTGTATGTCGATGACGACCTGGCTATCTGACGGAGAACTGCTATAACTATTCCAGCCTGTGTTAAACGACTTGAGATCCACAGCGCTGCAACAAATTAAATGAGCCAGGATCTGGAAAAACGTCCCTTATAGCATTTGAGACAGAAATGTTTCAAGATCAATCTGTGCCTAGATACAGTCTAGCCAGCATCCATGTTACTCTTAAATGGTTGATACAGACCATGAGAAAGCTATTGGAGAACAATATGGTTCCTGGTCAAGCTGCGTGTATACGCAGGCTGACCTGGAACCATGTTGTTCTCAAATGCTATAAGGGACGTTTTTCCAGATCCTGGCTAAAATGTTGGTTGATCAGGGTTTCCCCTGGGGGTAAGAATTAAGGATCATCATAGGGTTTGATGAACTATTTATGAAAGATTGTATTTTGAAGAGCCAATACCTAATCTTGTCTGTACAGGCAGAAACAAGAGAAGCTTGTGAAATACAAATGCCAGAACAAGAGCTTCGCAGAGCGGCGCATATACGCCAAAGAGGGGTTTGTCAGTAAATTGGCCATTTATTTTTCAATTCAAGGGCAGATGATTCAGGAACGAAAAGAGTTATCTAAATTCGGTGAAGCGGTGTGCTCAACTAGACACCATGGAGAATCATTGTGGCAAGTTTGATCAAATTCCAATCAAAACTGTAGGAGGAGTTGCGCACACAAGAAATTGCTAATGGATAGACGGACGACCGGGGCCATAACATAATACGACCCTTCGGGCGTATAAAAAGTCCAATGTTAAGTTTCAGACTGACCAAGTTGCAACAGACAGACAATGGTAAAACAATATGCCCCAATCTTTTGATACAGGAGCATAAAAATTCACCTGGACCTGATGAATATGCAATGAATAATTGTGATAGCCAAAATGAAACTGAATAACCATTACTCGCCAGCAATTGGACATTGTAAAACAGAGTCGATAATTTCCGCACAAGCATTGTAACTTTGTATTCTGCATGTGCTCTTCATGTCAAAATTTGACAGGCAATCTCAAACATGTATTTTGAAAAACATTGAAGCATGTTATTGGTTTTGAGAAGAATTTCTAACTATAGCTCTGCTTACTTTGCCGATTTAGGTTTGATACTGGTCATATTTTCCTTCAGAGGCTCTTGTTTCACTGGTTTGACTTCAGCTTTGACCTCTTGTTTAACATCGAGCTTGAAATCGTCAACTTCGTCGTCAAAATCAATGTCTTGCAGGTCCATATCTACCTCCTCTGTCAAAATAGCGATAAAATTGAGCCAAAATCTGGAAAACTGGCCATTATAGCATTTCCAGTTTCAAGATAAAGCTGTGGTTAAATGCAGTCTAAAATGGATCCAATCTACAAACTTAGTTACTACTGGTCATAATCTATTGGAGAACAACATGGACCTGGATCAGACTGTGCGTATGCACAGGCTGATCTGGATCCATATTGTTCTAAAACGCCTTCAAGGGAACTTTTTCCAAATACCGGCTCAATTATAATGGTATGACTTCAGTTTTAATTTCCGGTTTAACATCTGTGAAAATAGCGATACAATTATAAGATATCTCTAATCATAATTTTTCAGGACATCTGGATTAAACAAGAGCCATCAGACAGGTTATAGCTGCATTTCAACAAAAACCTTATAACTGCAGCTTGTTTTAAGCTGCAGTTACAAGATTTTTGTTGAAATGCGACGTTATGCTACATGAATAAGTGTTTGTCACATTGACAAAAACATTATTTCTGTTCTACAAAATTGGTATGGAACTGATTATACTCAACAAAAGGCAATAACACCAGAAATACAAGATGTGAGATTCTGATCTAGCTGAAGAGGTTTATAATTGAGACATACTTGTAGAAATAGACGCAAATCTATAAAATACATCAAGCCCTCCTTTCTTTGGTGCATATATTATAAAGAGTATTGTCTAGAACACAATATTTATCACTTTTAAAAGTATTGAGTTTCATTAAATTCTGACCATTACATTAAAAGAAATTAGAGACACACTCAATTCTATTTCATCTTATTTTTCGACAACATGCTAATTTCGGATATGCAGTCTCAATCACATTTGGCCACTTTAAAGACACATCTTATCATAGTTAAGAACCTTGAATAATGATGACGGTCAAAGATGATTATAAGCAGTCACTGAATACTTACCCCATATTCATCCTTTCAGAATGCATGAATATAAACAAATATGCTATCAGTATACTATACTCATTTAGAAACACATACATCTAATTTGATAAAGTTATTTGGTGCTTTTTGTCCTTATTTTTCTCTCTATTTATCACATCCTTTTTAACACATTCCTGCACATAGATGTTTTTGGACGCCTCTGAAGTTAAAGGTTGAAAAAAACATGGCAAAAGAAGAAATTGTTTGTGACAAACAGTTTCTTCATAAACATTTTTTTCCAAGATCCTTTGTGTTCAACTTTTCAAGGCATAAATTCCATCTTCAATTTGCATGTCCCTCAATAAAAAGAATTCTCTTTTAAAATACAAAGCTAACAACAAACTCATGGAAAAACTTTTATCAGCTTAATTCAGAATACCGAAATCTGTATAAAGAAATTCTAACAGTATCAATTTGATTCTAAACCTTCATAACTTGATTGCAGAGTATCAGATAAGAGGGGGGTAATGACTTTTCAAAATGCAAAAATATCTTTACATGATCATTAACCCATTATTGCATAATGACGCCTTTGACTCTCCCCACTAAAAAAGGCTTGGGGAAACATTGTGGAAAATGTAGAAATTGCTTGTGACAAGCAATTTCTACATTTTCCACAATGTTTTCTGACCCAAAATGGAAATATTTTAAGAAATCATTTCACTTTAAATTGTCGTCTGCAACATCTTTGAATTTGAAACACCCTAAAATTTTGTCGTTTGGGAAAGGGTTAAACCCTATTTTGTGGGTACTCATTGCCTTCATTGGAACAATTCCAGTCAGTACCCTTTACACAGGGTTTTGAATTCAAATAACAAATTTGGAAAGTCTTTACCTATTATTATCTCTAGTTCTGCAATGATTTCCCAAAGTATAGAATTTGACTTCACAATTAATGTTTTGGACCATTTAAGGTATCCCATTCATCAATTCAATAGATATCAAAAACTTTGTGCATCTTTAGGCGTAATCCATGGCAACGACAAGTAATGAGGGCATCCCTCGTCAACTTCCCTTGCCACAGATGACGCCAAGAAATTGACAAGGTTATACCATCATCAATTTCCTTTGCTAAGAATGACGCCTAAAGATGCACCATTGGATTGTATGGAGTTTAACGTCGAACCAGCGATCCCTGTGTTTAAAGTCCAGCGTGTTACCACTGCACCATATCCGCCCCCTAAAGATGCACAAAGTGTTTGGCATCTAATAACGGGTTGTAACTCTTAATGAAACCCCTTCTCACCTTTAACTTTGATATTTTCCTTCTCCTCTTCCTGCACTGGACTATCTTGGCTCTCAAACTCTTGAATATCAACTATGTCATCCACAGGCTCTTGTTTAATTTGAGGTTTAGGCAATCCCTGCAATATAAAGATATTCCAGGGGTCTTGCTACCAATTTTTGTTTGGGGCCAGGGGCCAGTGAAATTGGGAAAAATAGCGCCGTCTTTACCTAAATTGGGAAAAATTAAAACAAGTTTGTATTCATACTGTCACTCAGTTTCAGCTGCAAATTAGACTGTAATGTTGTAAAATGCTTCTGTACATACTCTTGTTTAAGAATCTACTCTAAAACTGTCATAAAAATGTTTGTAGATGAAGATGAGGTCTTAACATGGGGCCTTCTGGGTCCTCATTGGGAATTTTCACCAGAGAATTGGGAAAAAAAGATACTTTTAGCCATTGGGAATGGGGCCGAATAACGGCCCCAAATTTTGGCAAACGAGACCCCTGTATTCAATCATCATAACTTAACCTTTCTAAATACAAACCCTGATTTTAATTTCTTTAGATAAAGATATTCTACAAATAGTCATGCTAAAGGGCTAACAAGAGCTGTCCGAAGACAGCGCGCTCGACTTTCTAAGTGCTTAGTATAAATGGGGCATAACTCCAAATATAGTGGAGCCAGGGTCATGGGCCCTGGTAGTAAAGTAGAGGGTGTGATAGTGAATAAGTATTCCAAGTTTGGGTTGAATCCCTTTGATAGTATGGAAGTTATTGATGTTTGAAAAAACTTTAACCTTTGTTGCAACGCCGACGCCCGGGTGACAGTATAAGCTCTCATTTTCTTCGAAAAGTCGAGCTAAAAATGAATTTACCGATTTTAAACATAAAGTACCCAAAATCCCTCTACTTGGTGAACATTGTGTGAAGAAATTAGGCTGTGGGTACTTTTAAATCTGTAAGGGCATTCCACTGATTTACATGAAGCCAAAGTGGGGCCTCTACAGCTTATTGGGCATGGGAAAACACTGTGAAATAATACAATACACAAACTAACACCAAGATTGTGGTATGAAACTCCTTAGACTATCAATTAATTTTATGGTCATCGAAAAATGTCTGTGTTAATTTTCATTTATGTTTTTCTTCAGAAAAGGGTTGAAGATCCAATAAATGTATGTGATTCCAGTCCATTACCAGACAGTAAAAGTTTAGACCGTTCCAAATTCAGACAGTTTTGCGCCTTTTACCATTGCAACTTACTTTGATCCTGGCAGGAACAGCAGTTAATTTCTCTGAGTTGACGGGTTTGATAGGTGGCAGTTTCTGTGAAAATGGCATGTGTGGAGCTCTGTAAAATTACCAACACTTGCAAATTAGGTCACTTAGTTGACATTTTCCCAAATGTGACATCAGTGACTGTGAAAGGCCTGCGCCATGGGCCATAGTCACATTGAAATCCCAAATGTCACATTGTTTTAAACTGAGTGGGTCCTTGTCCCATTGAATTTTGTTGTAGTCAAGAAGGGAGAAATTTTACTCTATATTTGTCACATCAGTTTTCAAAATGTCACTTTAATTTTCTAAGAGGATGGGCCATTGTCACATTAAACAAGAGCTGTCACTGTAAGATGACAATGCCCCCGACACCGCTTTGATTTTAAATTATGGCCAATCTATGTTCAAGGTCAAGGTCATCCAGGGGTCAAGGTCACCAAAGTATGTGCCTACAGAAAGGTAATGTACCAAGGAATGTTGTGGTAAAGTATGAAGCGAATATGTTAAGTAATAAGGAAGTTATGGCCAATGTTAAAGTTTTTGGACGGAATGACGGACGGACGGACAGACAGACAGACAGACAGACAGACAGACGGACGGACGGACAAGTCAAATTTATGATGCCTCCCTATCGGGGGCATAAAAAATGTTAAACACAATCACTGGTGACATTCTTCAAATTCTAAAGTATTTAGTAAACTAAAGGTCTGAAATATTACAAACTCATGGACTTTGTCATATTCTACTTATTATTAAATTAAAGAAGACAAAGGAAAGATAAAATTTCCTACTGAATTTCAATGGTTACATGTTCATTTAAAAATTATTTCATGAAAATTTTTGGTATACATTGATGAGAACAGGGTCAGATTTTCTCTTCAAACTAGACTGATCCGATGTCAAGCTTACAAGTGTATCAAATGTATATCCCTACCTAGTGGGTGGGGCAACTCGTTTCTTTGTCAATTTGACGGGTGGAGGCCGTGCTACGTCTGATGGTCCGGTCTGTAGCTCGTTCATGATGTCTCCCAGTAAATTGTCATCCTTTAAACTAACATCTTTCTATAATGTAAACAAGGTGTCAAACTGTCACAAGATACGCCCGTAACACTGCTTTATGTCAACAGGGGGAGCGGGTTGGTAAAAGTTTCATGGTCCTAGCTATTATACTTTTCGAGATATGCCCTGGACGATTCAAGTATGAAAACAACAAAGGGCAATTACTCAAAATATAGGCTAGGTAGAGTTAAAATTCTTGTGCACTGCACTCTCCCTTAGTGAGATTTATACACCCATGAAGTTTCATGATCCTAGCTATAATACTTTTAGAGATATACTCCGGACAAGATTCAAGTATGAAAAACAACAAAGGGCAATAACTCAAAGAATAAGCCAGGTAGAGTTATGGTTCTTGTGCACTGCACTCCCCCTTGGTGAGATCTATACACCTATGAAGTTTCACGATCCTAGCTATTATACTTTTAGAGATATACTCCGGACAAGATTCAAGTATGAAAAACAACAAAGGGCAATAACTCAAAAAATAACCCAGGTAGAGTTATGGTTCTTGTGCACTGCACTCCCCCTTGGTGAGATCTATACACCCATGAAGTTTCATGATCCTAGCTATTATACTTTTAGAGATATACTCCGGACAAGATTCAAGTATGAAAAACAACAAAGGGCAATAACTCAAAAAATAAGCCAGGTAGAGTTATGGTTCTTGTACACTGCACTCCCCCTTTGTGAGATCTATACACCCATGAAGTTTCATGATCCTAGCTATTATACTTTAAGAGATATACTCCGGACAAGATTCAAGTATGAAAAACAACAAAGGGCAATAACTCAAAAAATAAGCCAGGTAGAGTTATGGTTCTTGTGCACTGCACTCCCCCTTTGTGAGATCTATACACCCATGAAGTTTCATGATCCTAGCTATTATACTTTTAGAGATATACTCCGGACAAGATTCAAGTTTGAAAAACAACAAAGGGCAATAACTCAAAAAATAAGCCAGGCAGAGTTATGGTTCTTGTGCACTGCACTCCGTAATGATGAGAAGAATATAACTGCCAAGTTTAAAGTCAATCGGACTTAAGGTGACAGAGTTATGCTCCGGACAAAGAAGTGGACGCCGCCGGACGCCCGGACATCACGGGTGATCCCATAATACGTCCCGTCTTCGACGGGCGTATAATAATACATTATGTTTAACCTATTCCTACATATTGACACTTTTTAATGCTTTGTCAGTTTGACAGGTGGAGGCCTTGCAACGTCCGATTTTGGGTTAGAAAACAATGTGGTAAATGAAGAAATTGCTAGTCACAAGCAATCTTTTCATTTTTCACAATGCTTTTAAAATCTTTTATCTTGTGGGATGCCTATTAGCCTCAGAAAGTGATAATTGAATAACTCTTAACCCCATTATAAAATTCAAGAATAGTCTACACTGAAAGGAGTCGCTGACTACATATTTAGTGTTATAGAAAACTCATCTAGAAATCTCTGTGTTCTAGCATGCAAAACCTTGAAGGAAAAGAAGAAAACTCTGGTGTCCAGCATTTTTTTCTTTTGTCTCTCTTGACTAGCCTTGACTAGGCCTTGTTTTGGTAAGGGATAAGAAAGGATTAACAATCACCTCAGCTTTTCTCTTGCCTGTGGTGGCAGCCTGTGCCATAAACATAGATTTAATGTTGGCTTTTGGTTTTGTTCCTGGCCTCATTATGTTTGGGTTTTTCTTTTTCTCTTCTTTTTTCTCTGAAATATACAGTTGATTAATTGAATTGGTTTAATGTTGGATTGAACAATTCGAAGGTTTTGTCAGTATAACCACGGCAAATGGCAGACCTACAGAGAAATGCCAAGGCTGCACTTTTCCCCACCTTTGTCCGAACTAGATATTTGCTATTTGGGAAAGGATTAAGACACTTGTAACTTTATCTATTTGCTTCCTTTTCTTTTATCATGACCATAACATTTACATTTTATCAATGATTTGGGAACTAAATCATTTCAAAGCAATCCCTTAGTCTGATACAAAAAGCTCCAGAAAACATAGATGGACTAGCAGAAAATTCAGATTCTAAATATGTCCAATGCCACAATGTACACATTGCCTTTTAATCATTGTCCTGCTAACTTAAGTTTTCTTTCAAACAAACTACCAATTTCCACAGAGATTTCAATAAGATAAGACCAAGTCTTTGCCACAATAATGGAGTACAAAGCAGGCAGTGAAGGCTAAGATCAGACTGCATGTCTGTGCAGGCTGATCTCAGTCTATATACTGCTTGCCAAAGCTTTAGTCACAACAAATTGATGTGAACAATATTAGAAGTGTTTAAAGTTACTAATATCTATTTTGTTTTCTGCAAGTCCTTTCAATGAATTTGGAAAAGTGAAAATGTTATCATTTCTCAATTACTCTGTTTGGGAAAGACATTTTTTAATGGGATAGCCTAATGTCACTTCCTCTTGGAAAATCAATCAGCCATTTTGAAAATTGATGTACAATTTATCATCACATTGTTAAAGTGACATTTCAGAATTTTTTGTCATAAATTTCACTTTTATTTTTATCTGAAAGAGCATATTTCCTTATGAAAATTCTGAAAATTTCAAGCTAAAATATTGCGCCGTTTACGAGAAATTTATATTTTTGTGTTAAAATTGGACAAATTGTTGTGGACAACAGTTAGGATTTATATGCAATTTATCGATTATGTCTCAACTTTAAATGCGTGTTTCTCGCTTATTGGCAGCCACTTAAAAAAACTAATAGTATTTATACTCATTAGAATAACCAATCTTGGCATCAAGACATACTTTAAAAAATTGAAATTGGAATGAAATGTCCCTTTAATCTACAGCAAAATTCAATGGGACAAGGGCCCACCCATTGGCTAAAACAATGTGACATTTGGGATTTGAATGTGACTATGGAGTGTGGTGCAGGCCTTTCCCAGGTCACTGATAGTAATCTTGACTTACTCTCAGGCTTTGCATACTGGTCGTCGTTAAGTTCCTCATCAAAAATCTCCCGTCCATCCTCCACGTAGCCACTCCCATCTAAAACATTGCAAAAAAATATAAGTGAAACTCCCAATACTGTTTGCAAAACAAAAACATTAGTTTACTTACAAATATTAGTGAAACACCAATGATACGGCAAATGATACAGAGCTACAGATTTAAGAGGTACTCATAATCGCTTTTCAAAAAGTAAATGAAACCATCTTTCAGTGTTCATCGATCTCTTAGTTTTGATAGTAACATTTGGTTACTCATTTAAATTGTTTGTATGCACTGATTAGAATACTATCCGAGATAATTGCAATGAGAACCCAAAACAAAGGTTTTTAGAATTTTAAAGTTTGTTATTCCTTGACCATTCCAAAAATTGCCATTAGATATACATTTTCTATTTTTGACAATTACTTTGTTGTCAGCTACATCTTTCAAATTCTTAATTGGACTGGTCTAAAATTTCATTGTTTGATAATAGAGGGTTTAAAAAAATAAGACTATACCATCATCAACAATCCAGTCATCTTCCTGACGTTGTCAGACTATATCAGAATCCATGTTTTTTTTAAAGCTATTATCTTGTGGGGAGTCACTCAAAAAGAGTCAGTGTGCAAATGGGTTAACCTTTTCCCAAACAAGACCTGGTTTTGACGTCCTTAATAGAAAAGGCTTGGGAAAACATTGAAACAAAAGAAGAAACTGCTGATAACCAGCAGTTTCTCCTTTTGTCTCAATATTTTCTGTGCAATATTCTACACAAATCTTGTTGTTATCAACATTTCTTTTGTCATTTGTGGCAGTTTTTGAAGTGGACCACCCTAAAATTTTGTTTGGGAAAGGGTTTAAATCAAAATAAGACTATACCATCATCAACGATCCAGTCATCTTCCTGACGTTGTCGTACTATCTCAGAATCCGTTTTCTACAGCTATTATCTTGTGGGGAGACATAAAGAGTCAAAGTGTGGGAATAGGTTAACCCTTTCCCAAACAAGACCTGGTTTTGACGTCCCTATTAGAAAAGGCTTGGGAAAACATTGAAACAAAAGAAGAAACTGCTGATAACCAGCAGTTTCTCCTTTTGTCTCAATATTTTCTGTGCCAAAATTTACACAAGTCCTATCTTTAGTAACTTCCATTTTGTCATTTGTGGCAGTTTTTGACATGGACCACCCTAAAATTTTGTTGCTTAGTAAAGGATTTAATAAGACTATACCGTCATCAACAATCCAGTCATCTTCCTGTCGTTGTCGGACTATCTCAGAATACTCGTCCTCATCCACCATATCGTAAACATCATTCTCGTCATCTTTCTGAAAATTAAATTTCAGAAATCTATATCTATTGACCCATTATCACACAGTGGCGCCTTTTGACTCCCCACGAGATAAAGGCTTTAGAAAACATTGTGGAAAATGAAGAAATTGCTTGTGACAAGCAATTTCTTCATTTCCCACAATGTTTTCTATACAAAATGTAAAATTTTATTCACTTGAATTTGTCGTTTGCTGCCTGCAACATCTTTGAATTTGGACTAGTTTGAAATTTCGTCGTCTGGTAATGGGTTAAACCTTTCCCAAACTGCGAAATTGTTTACTTTGCAGAGTCATTAACTAAAATATTGTCAAAAGTTATTTTTGCTGATCACCAATTGCACATTATAACGTAGACTTTCTGTAACATAAACAATTTTTTACAGCTGATAAGCGAATTCACCTATTAGCTCCTTCCAACTGCATCATTTGCAACCCAGGCGCCAGTTTCATCAAAACATTTAATTAAGACGTATTTTGTCTTACTGATGACTTACAACAAGTTTAGGGCAAAGAGTAATTGCCAATCTATCAAGACTTGGGTTGTGCTTTTGTTGTTTTAGGCTAATTTTAAAACATCGGTTAGTCTGTCAAAACTATGTCTTCAGAGATGGCGAAGAACCAGAAATCTTTGTCAGACATTCGGTCTGACCGTTTCAAATAATCTGTCAGACTGAATAAAATTTTGTCAGGCCGAACTATAATCCACTATCTTATAGATCAAAATTTGTGTCAGACAGTGGGACTGACAGTAGCCAAAAAATCATCAGACCGAGGGAATTTTCATCAGACATGTCTGCCGGTCCGACGGTCTTCGCCATGACTGTGTCTTAAATATTTTGATAAAACAGGCTCCAAGGCGCAATCTACATAGAACACTGTCCGAGAGTTGTGTGCCATTATACTTACATCATATTTATTTTTTCCACCTTTTGCCTTCACCTCCTTCAATCTTGCTAAAGCTGCAAGTTTGCCTCCCTTGTCTTTCTTAGTTCTTCTTGATCGGCTTGTGGCTAACGATTCTGAAAGCAGCCATTATAGAATCATTATCTAGATAAGATGAGTGGCGCCAAGGCATGTCATTTTTTTTTGAAGCAACAGATTTATTTCGGAAAACAAGAGATCAGGCTTGGGGCATTTTGGCTTCGTACCTGAAGTAGCTTCAGGAAAAAAAACCAACAATTCTTTGGCAATTTTGAACTATGGTTTTGATGGTTTAATCCCATTTCGTCTACTCCCAATTCGTCTACTATTTTTGACATAAGTCCCATTTCGTCTACTCTTCTATACTTTGTATATCAATATGATATTATATGATTTTTATCAAAATGTTTGCATTTCTATTTCATTTGTGAATATATTGCAGAGCTCCAGATAATTTTTTGAGGCAAGGAGTATTTACCCCTCAGAATTTTTTCCAATGCGTATTTCCAAATATTTTTGGAGGTAAGGCGTATTTACCTTCTTGTTCGGGAAAGGATTAAAATTAAAAGGAGCACCCAACCGGAACGACCCACTTTCATTTTCGATAGTCGATTTCGAGGATATCTAAGCATGCTTTGTTTCCAACCATCAAGTGTTTTTTTTTTTTTGGTTTTTTTTTTTTCTGAACGAGATTACCATCGTGGGCTATCTTTGCCTGTACTGGAGGGCCTCTTCAGAAAAAATATCGGCCAAAATCGCCTTTACGATGTGCTTGAAGGAATGGATTTACTCGTTTCCCAATTAAAAAAGGAAACCAAACTTCTTCGAGTTGCAATTTCCGATTTACGAAGTGACGCAATGGCCCGATATTTATCATCCAATGAAAATTGCTCGGTATAAAAAAATTAACGGAGATCAACGATTGACTGAAATTTGAACAAAATGAACCACTCGGCAGCATTCGGTAGTTCTACGGAAAAGCTGATTGTCTTCTGCATTCGCTCGGCTGGTGACGTAATTGGTATTCCCCAATAATTCCCGGTTTTGATTGGCTGAGGCGTATTAGACATTTCGATAAGCTATTTTTACAAACCAAAACATTATTTTAAATCATTGGAAATTCCTCTTCTATGTGTTTCTTCCGGCGCTCTTCGATCTCGATACGCTAACTGACGATTATCAAATGCGTATTCCTTATTTTGAATGCGTATCTGTACGCATTTTTATGAAAGTAAATGCGTATTTAGACCAAATCAATGCGTATTTTACGCAAATACGCATCCTATCTGGAGCTCTGTATTGATAATGCTTGATAATGGACACTAACGCCGTAAATATCTTAGACTCTTTTTTATTTCTCACTTTCTTTCATCATTGACTACCTCCCAGAGGGAGAGTTACATCAAACCAGATAACTCTACTTATACTAAAAAGAAGTAGTGTCAAGATTTACTTCCCTTAGATTAACATTCATTCTATTTTCTCTTCTTTTCTTGGTAAAGCTACTAAGCTCAGGAAAACTTAACAAAAACATATATGTAATCAGTTATCTTACTGTATGCTTAAAAATAAAGAAAGAATTGCATATACAACAAACATGGAATAATGTAAAACAACATTATGATCTCTGATATAACTTGAATGAGTTTTAAACCAAACCTGATTAAACTCCTTTAATCAACCCATGGTTCAGAACCCATGCATCCATTCTGTAGAATCTTCAGCAATGGAAATCCAGATGCCCCTTGTTTAGTCATACAGTTAGCTAACTGATTTGCACCTTTACACCACTGTATATTTTTGACCTCTTTTTTCTTTATTGACTCCTGTATGGCTGCTATGTCAATTCTTAATCTCTTGTCATCTACCAATTTTGTAGATTTAAGAGCTTCAATGACACTTTTATTGTCTATGTATGCAGTGATTGATACAGATTGATGTTGGAAGCCAAGAATTTCCTCCAAAATTTCTCTGTAACAATAACTGGCTTCTAAACCTTCTTGTAAACTAAGAGCTTCAGCAGCTATAGTTGATCTGACTACCCTTTTAATCTTGTTTGCCTGCCATGCTAATGGACAGCAGTGTCCACTACCATCCATCAACCAAATGACATATGCCCCTACACTTCCAATACCATCATTAATGTTCCCAAGAGATGCATCGGTGAACAAGATCAACTCTAGCTCTGAATCTTTATCATTCAAACATGGAAACTTTAAAATTGACTGAACATCTTTCAACCTGTTAACTTGCTTCATGGCTCTGATCAAATCACCAGTAGTAGCTTGTTTAAGTTTCGTGCTCAAGTATATCATTTCAAATGCAAGATCTGGTCTTGAACCTTGAACAGCCCAATTGATTTTTCCCACTAACTTTCTGAATAAAGTCTGTTCAGCTGGATTCAGCAAGTTAGTTTTACATAGAGCCTTTTCTGAGCTTAACTTGTTAACTTCAATCTTATCCATATAGTCAATCTGGTCTAATTGAATTTCACTCTCTTTCTGAACAACATGAAACCCTATGTAATGAAAATCTTTCTCTGCTATCTTTCCAGCAGTAAATCTTTGTCTCAGTTTTTCCATAATGTTTTCAAAGAAATTATCCCCAGCATGTAAGAAATCATCAACATGACAGCAGATGACACCCCTTAAATTGTTCTCAGACTGCATGTAGAACATTGCTGGGTCTAATTTACACTGTTTGAAACCTAATTTCAATAATTCTTCTTGTACACTCAAGTAAAACTGTCTTGCACCATCTTTCAGTCCATATAACCCACGTTTCAGTTTCCAGATTGTGTTTGGTGGCGAGTCACTTTCATTCGGAGGGTTTAGGTAGACATCTCTTCCCAGGGAATTGCCTTGTAGAAAGGCTGATTTAATGTCTGTGGTTTTCACTGCCCATTTTTTCATGGCGGCTATGGACAGAAATAGTCTCATACACGCTTTACTAACAGTAGGACTGTCCCTTTGTATAATGTTGTCCTCTTCAAACCCGCGCACCACCAGTCTTGCTTTAACATTGTCACCTTTTTCAGTTAAAACCCATCGAGTTGACAGTATATTTTGTCCATTATACGGTACTTCTTCATAGGTATCAAATTCTTTTAGTTTTTCAAGCTCAGCCATTTTCGCATTAGACAAAGCTTCTTGATTGTCATGAAAGTCTTGGTTCACAACATTAACGTCCAGTTGTTCGATTTTTTCCCACATTACTTTCTCTAGGTCAATACTTTTCTGGTCTGAATCTTCATGCTGTACATTGTACCAGTGTTTGTATAATCCTGAGCTTTTCCCAGCCCTACCCAGAATTTTTGCCTTGATCCAGTCATTTCCAAGCTTGTATCGGATATAGTCATTTTTCTTCAGATTTTGTGGTGGTCCTTGTAAACCACTATTTTCACCAAGATTGCTGTCCTCATTTGTAGAAGACTTACTCGATATGTACTCTGAGATAGACTGTTCGGAACCGTTGTTTACATTGTCTTGAATTCCATGTTCAGAGTTCGCTTTTGTCATATTTTCGCTGTTATTTTCATTGTCTTGATTTTTTTCAGTTTCGGCTTTAATTAGTCTATTTGGAGAAACCCTTACAAACACTCCACCATGCCTGACAAAGATAACTTTCCCATCTTGGAAGACTACATGTCCTGGACCCAGCCATCTATCCTTTCCCTCTCTTTTATAGTACACTCTATCCCCATTTTCAAATATCTGTTCAGCAGCTCTCACTTTGGTTCTAAGGGCCCTCCGTATACGCTCACTAGCTTCAGTTTCAATGTAGGCCTTTCGCATATCATGGAGAGCATTTACATGTTTGGCGAACACTTCACTGTTGGTTTTACCTTCAAGTGCTGGTAAAGAGTCTGTCATAATTCCTGGCAATTTTGGATTACTACCAAAGACAAGTTGATGGCTGCTGAATCCATTCCACATTTGTAGGGCATTTCTTGCCATATTTGCCCAAGATAGTAATGTCTGCGGATCTGTGTATTTGTGTTCGTACTCAAGTTTAAGTAGCATCATATCTGTGACAGAATGCACCCTCTCACACAACCCATTTTGAAAAGGACTCTCTCCAGCTGTTGTACACACACGGATGTTCAAAATGGAAGTGATATCCCTCATTTCATCGGAACTAAACTCTCCACCATTATCTGTTAGGATTGACTGCATGACACCAAATATCCCGACCCAATTTTTCATCATAGCATCAATGACATCACATGGCCTCTTTCGCTCAATGAATACCGACACGGTGTATCGTGACCACATATCTATGATATGCAAAATCCAGCGATCATTCCACTTTTTCAGGTCCATGGCTACTTTCTGGTTGAATTCACTTGCCATTGGTAGTGCAACACTTGGTCGAGGGGGAGTCTTTGTATGAACTTTACACAAATGGCAGTTGTCTTCTATCTCTTGCAACGTCTTGGTATAGTCATCCTGCCAAACCCCAGCATCCTTTAGAAGTGAAATAAGCTTCGTCATTGATGGGTGAGCAAACTGTCTGTGCAATTTCAGAAGAGTACTTTGACGTCACGTTCTTTTTCATCCATATCTTTGAGCTGGACTGAACAGGACTGAACATTTTCTACCCTTATATCTGTGCTGGTAATTGGTATACAGTAATGGCCAGATTCTGTTAAATTTAGAAGGACATCCTTTCCCAATCAGGGCTTTTCTTCCAGAAATTGGGAAGGGGCCCTGGTCAGTCATTTTGGGAAATTTTAGTGCAATTTTGGTCAAATTGGGAAAAAGAAAACACAGGAGAATAAATGTTCAAATGTAAATAAATCTCCTTAAACAACACTTTTTAACCAGAATAACTTAGTTATAGAATCACACACTGCTTATTTGTGACTATAATTGCCAGTATGTAATTGATCATTATTTATTTTCATTTTTTTTTAAATTTTAGTTTGGAAAATTGGGAAATTCTTACTTTGAAATTGGGAAAAAGGAGCCATATTCCAATTGGGAAGCCGCCGAATTTCGGCCTCTGTTATTGAAGGAAGAAAAGCCCTGCCAATATTGTAGCCGTATCGTTTTCTAGATCCAACTTTACCCCTGCAGATTTCATAGCTGACCTTGAAAGTAGTAGTGGAATGTCCGATTCAACGACGTCAGTTCTTATCTGTACATTTTTACCGGCCATTACAGCAGGTAGTGTGAATTCCCCTTTTGATTTTAATTTTGTGCCTCCTCCAAACTTAAACACTTTATTCCCCTCCTTTTTACTGACACTTCCCTTGACATCATCATCTAAAGAGGTCAAGTAATCGTTCAGCCATGATTCACCACATACAGTGCTGCTGCATGCACTATCTAGCACCGCGCAATTTCTTGCATCCACACCTAGTCTTAAAATGTCTGCCTTGTTGTAGCCTGTGAACAAAACTACATTTTCCTCTTCTTCAGCTATGTTTACTTTGGCCATATTCTCCCAACTATCTGGACAATCTGGTAAAAGATGCCTATATGACCCACATGACTTACAAACCATTGGCCTACCATCATTACCCACAGGATTGATCTTCTTGATTGGATTTTGACCTCGCCCCCTTTGGTTACCTCCTCTATTATAACCTCTGCCCCTTTGATTACCGCTTCTACTGTATCCAGAAAATCCTGGTTTGGTCCTAACATAGCCTGCAGCTAACAAGGCCTCCTCATGTTGTGCCAGGAAGGCTGGCTCTAATTTGATACTTACTGAACCCAACTTATTGCTCTCAACAGTGTCTCCTTTGAATTTTTTCAGAGATTTTTTGGCCTCTTCATACAAAGCATCCTTATTGTCGTAGTTCATTCCCGTAAGCACAAGCATTTTCTCCTCTTTTGTTATATTGGCCTTCCTTAAAAGTTTAAACGCAAGGATTTCAGAGGGTAATTTCATGTTTTTCTTGGCTATTTTCCTGTACTTTGCATCGAAATTGGCGACAAAGTCTGAAATGCTCTGACCATCTGATCTCTGATAATCCTCAAACTCTTCGAATTTCTCTAAACTATCTGACAAATCATCTTTAGCTAGGTGAAGATCTAAAAAATTGACCAAAGTTTGAAGTCCATCTTCTTTCTTTAAGTCTTCTATACTGATTTGGTCAAACACCTTTTCCCTGATTTCATTGTCCTCTGGTAGGGACAGCGCTATTGCCACCCCTTGCTTTTTCTTGTCTAGATCAGTAATTTCTTTCCATGCCAAAAGTTCTTGCTTGTAAAGCTCATATGATTTTGATTTCAAGCTTGGTGGGTTTATTCTCGTAGCCATTCTTCTTTTCTCACTCTATTATGATCAGTTTACCCTACAGTATGTCTCTATGGATCTGTTTCCGCTCTGCTACCATTTGATAATGCTTGATAATGGACACTAACGCCGTAAATATCTTAGACTCTTTTTTATTTCTCACTTTCTTTCATCATTGACTACCTCCCAGAGGGAGAGTTACATCAAACCAGATAACTCTACTTATACTAAAAAGAAGTAGTGTCGAGATTTACTTCCCTTAGATTAACATGTATTGACTTAATTTATTTTCTTAAATAAAAAATAATGTTGTTTATTGTTGATTTAACATGAAAGTAGACGAGTTTGGACAGTAGACGAATTGGGAATCAATGCACTTAAATAACAGTAGACGAAATGGGAGTAGACCAATTGGGATGTTACCGTTTTGATTAGTTGCAATAATGTAACCGAAACCTTATTGAATTTTGATCTGGGTTTTGATACTTTTTAACCAAATTTGTGCCATGGAATATCTTTTTATGGGATTCACATCTGATTAGATATGTTAGTATTCAAAAATTTATGCAAGAAAATGTGTTTTCCAATTTTTTGTCTTGCTCCATTAGAAGGAATAGGGTGGACTCGTAGCCACAAACCAATACCCATCATCAAGTTTGTGGCTACGATATCACAGCTAGTTTTGATCAACAATGATCAGTTCATAATGACATCCCTGCGTCATTTAACCCTTTCCCAAACAAGACCTGGTTTTGACGTCCCTAATAGAAAAGGTTTGGGAAAACATTGAAACAAAAGAAGAAACTGCTGATAACCAGCAGTTTCTCCTTTTGTCTCAATATTTTCTATACTGTATTGTACACAAATCAAATCCTTTCTAACATCAATATTGTCATTTGCTGCAACTTTTGAGGTAGATTACCCTAAAATTTTGTCGTTTGGGAAAGTGTTAATTCACTTATAGAGTAAAGTTCATCAAGACTCACCCTTTATTGTATACATATCCACTTGTGTCACCTGCAGAAGCCTTCAACATGTTCAAATGGAAACATTTGAAAACACTGCCATTTGGGAAAGGGTAAAACTTGTTGCCTCAGAAGGCTAGGACATTTGGTCGAGGGAACAATATCATGATGCAAATTCCTTTTAGACACTATTTTGCCTTGATCAGATTTTGTTGTCGCACACTTGACGATCACAGCTAAGTAAGACTGCGCTGAAACATTGACAAAGCGAATGTCAATGCCCCCGGAAAAGTTGGTGTCAATTGTGAACCTGGTCATGATTTTGTGTGTATCAAATTACAAAAATATATATGGACAGATGGAAATGCATGATGGCTTATTTCATTTGTATAAACTGTCCTACCAAAGTTGGAATCGTCGTTTTTGTTGTCATCATCGCTCGTATTGTCAGGGGTCGGCGCCATTTTTGTCAAATTTGGCGCGGAAATCAAAGGGAGATTATTCTAATGAACTTTGATTAAATAGACTGGATATTGCCTGTTTCTCATTCAATCGCGACCCTCGAGACTGTTTGCAACCTTTTGCCGCGTTCGAACGTGGTTGCAACATGATCTCGAGCGTAATACAGTGACCGCCATATTGAACGTGAAAGTAGACGCGCGTAAATGACGTCACCAAAACAATTCAATCCTTTAGCTAACGTTATAATTCAAGTGAAACATTCTGTCAATGATCGGTAAATCACATCAATTATTTTATCTGATAAAATTTTGTGACATTTATGAGGATACAATCGACTTTTGAACGCAGTTTGTTTCAAATATTTTTCTGGCGTAGATTTAAATGGTTGTTTGGTCTACTTCCGTTGTTGTGACCGCACTACCGTTGTTTTGCTTGCGGAGAGATATGGGAAGGATCTTCTCATGCCGGCAACTGTAATACATTCGAGGGGTTCTTGAGTAACGATAAGAACCGAGAATATTCGAATGTTTCTCATTGATTCGTGGATTCTCATTGATTTCGTGGATACTGAAATACCGCTCGTGCAGTTATTCCGTATGTTCAAAATATGTAAAAATAATAAGTCTTCACACAAGAAATATTTTGCTGATGTTAAAATGTCAAAAATTGGGTTCTGCTGATTTTTTCTTACAGAATTTTAATAAAAAACTATTTATGAACAGTTTCTCACTGTGAAACAAAAGTTCTGCACTAGGGGTATAGTTTGATAGCAATGTCTTCAAAGAAAATCGTCTTTCCTCACCATTGCTGTCCACCAATTGAGGCAAGTCTATTTAGACTCGCTCTTCTGTGACTCTGTTGTTTGTTTATAGCTCTAATTTGCAAGAAAATTAGGTCTAATCAGGATCCACGAAATCAATGAGAAAAAAGATGGCCGACCTTTATCTTCGAGGCACCTCAAAATAATGTCATTTACTAAAATCTATTATTGTTTTTGAGTAAAATTCTTATTGCAAGTTAAAGATTTTATGTTTTTTAATTGATCTACGAATGAAAGTAGTGAGAAATTCATAAACTATTGTGCATAGACAACATTTCAAGTTAAGATCCACGAATTTAGGGGTAAACAGCATACAGGATATTTTGTAGGAAAAGGAGAAAAAAATACTCTTTTTTGGTAATCTTATATCATTTGTTTCTACTATATTTCAATAATACCATATCTAGCAACAGAGTGGTTAAAATGACCAGATACCAGTGGCGCATCCAGACCTAGATCTAGATCTATTATTTTTAAGCCACAGTGAATTTTTGACTCCACAAAATAACCGAAAACATCGTGAAAAATGAAGAATTTGCTTGTCACGTAATTGCTTGTGACAAGCAAATTCTTCATTTCCCACAATGTTTTCCATACAAAAAGACCTGCTGCTGCGGATCCAGGATTTCTAGCTGTGAGGGGGGTTCGAATTTACAAATAGGGGGGTTCGTTTTCCTAGTATTACACAATTTTGACTAAATTTCTGCATGAAAATGAAATAATCTGGCTGCAGAGGGGGGTTCGTGCCCCCCCTGGATCCGCCACTGACCTAAAAAGTCCATACACGTGTCGTCTGCAGGATCTTTCAATTTGGACCGCCCTAAAATTTTGTCGTTTGGTCATGGGCGGATCTAGCGTGGGCGTGGGGGTGGGGGGTGATCTGGACCCCCCCCCCCGGCATTGGCCGAAAATTGAAATTTGACTAGAGTCTATTTAAATTTAGTGTAACGTTACCTATTTACTACATTTTAAGCCATAATTTGGGCTTGGACCCCCCTCCCATGGAAAAAATCCTGGGGCCCGTATTACTAACGATCGTACGTTTGATTTTTGCATAATTACTTGTAACAACAGCCCTGGTTGGCTCAGCCGGATTTCTCGAGCAATCAGATGTCTTGTTACACAGTTTACACAAAAACTTGATCGAAGATGTTTAGTAATACGGGCCCTGGATCCGCCCTTGTTTGATAATGGGTTACTGCGTCGGATGCAGAATTTCTGTGTGGGGGTTCGTTTTACAAGTATTTAAAACTTTTGACTGAACTTCTGCATGAAAATGATATAATCAGGTTACAACCTGTTTAAACCCCCCTAACCCCCTCTGGATCCGCCACTGGGTTAAAGCATTTCGGATCACTGTGGATCGGGATAAGTTTGTAGGCCTACCTCAGTGCAACTTCTGATCATGACCAATGCTGACATCTTTAAGTTGCCACGAAGAAGCTTTTTTGAGAACAGCATCAATCCTAATCTGACTATACACATGCATGTACACAAAAACAAAAGCAATTTTGTTCCTATTTTGCGTGACGTTCCAAATTTTTGTTGTCTTGTCTGTTACACAGAGCGATATGGGCTAATGGCTTTTCAAAAATGAAGTATTTCATTAATTCAAATGAGTACCCACAATGGAGGGTTTGAATTTGAAATGAGATCTATAATAGTTTGATAATTAAGTTATTCAAACGAATACTCATATCATGGGTTTAGATTTGAAATAATAAATTTAGAATGTCTTTGTCCACTAGCTCTTGGTCGAGCCCGGATAGCTCAGTCGGTTACGTCGGAGTCTGTCCATCCAGGGGTCTCGAGTTCGAACCCCGGCTCGGCCAGTATCCATTCTGACATTTGACAAAAGTCATTTGTCTCTCACCAATGGGTGTGAATCATCTATGTGAGAGAGCAGCTGGAGGCTCGGTTTGGATATTGTGGTTGTACTGGTGCGAGAAATACCAGGAACCCGCGGTTAGGTGCTCCAGCCGCCGCGATATGACCCTGGTAGTTGAAAACGGCGTAAAACCCCAATAAACTCAACTCCACTAGCTCTTGTCTCTTTTTCTGCTACGTTCTTTTCGTAATACTGCACAATTTATTTAACCCTTCACCCAAAGACAACATATTATATTTCTGTACTTTGAAAACTGTAGGCCCCTATGTTGAAAATAAGAGTAGGAAAGTGCTTTTCCTTTCGTCTCAATGATCTGCAAGACCATTTTTCCTTGGAACCAGGCCTTGATTGGGACAGGGATAACCCCTTCACAAACAAGACCTGATTTTGATGTCGCCAGTGGTAAATGCGCTGGAAAACAGTTAGACATCTCCCTTTGTCTAAATATTTTCTGTGTTAATCATGCACACATCCTATCGCCAGCGGCATGCAGTAGCTCCTTTCAAAATAGAATAGTCTATTTTTGTCATTTTGGACAGGATTAATCAACAGTTTGTTATCGGCGTTTTAACAATCTTTTTAACACTATAATTGTAGACAAATATGTCAATCAATTCTTACATAGCTTTTGCAGACAACGAAATAATCATCGAAGATCAAACAAAGGAAACCGTCACGAAAAAGGGGGAATACTACGGGACATTTGTCTTACATGGTATTCCATCCATCGTTAGTTACCAAATAATTCGTTTAACTTTGGGCGTCATCCGTGGCAGCGGAAATTGACGAGGCAAGGGCGGATTCCCCCCACCCCCACCCCCTTCTAGTTACGCCCATGCGAGGATATCCCGTGTAAACTTCCGTTGCCTGTGATGGCGCCAAGAAATTATCTGATCCATACGACCTCAAAAATGCCACAATGATCACATTTTCCAAATATTTCGATATCCAATTTTTCGTTATTTGTACCATTTCCTGGTGACACATTAATGATTGTTATTTAGTCTTATTTTCAAACGTTATGTCCAGACTGCATACCTAACAACGTGGAAATGTGATATAGATCTAGATCTTCTCCAATTCTTGTGATGTGAAATGTGAAAAAATGGGTAAAAGCAAACGTGTTTGGATTTAACCTGTTTCTTAACGGTGAAATTTGGACAGTTCAATTTTAAAACTGATCAAAGCAGTAAAACTATGGTTGTTGGTAAATGATTTGTGCAAAATACATGTGTACCATAGAAAATATTGAGACTAAAATAGAAATGCTGGTTATCAAATTCTTTCAATTAGGAGCCTCAAAACCAGGTATTGTTTGAGCACGGGTTAACTCAACACCGAAACACATTGCATGCCTTATAATCTTAAAATTTACGCAAAAAATGTAATTAAAGTTAGTAAATAACCCAAATGTATTCAAACAAAACTCAAATTTCTTAAAAACTTATAGTCACTGTTGTTTCGCGAGTAATTGACATGGATATCAGGAGTAATGACGTGAACGTTTTTGAATGACTGTCAGAACCTACCGAGCTGCTGAAGGTTTATGGCAACTACGCCCACTAGTGATGGACGATATCCAATATGGAGACCAGGTAAGACAGTCTAATCATAAGCACTGGTGGTGAACTCAGCCAAAGCGAGGGGCGTTTTTCGCTACAACAAGGTATAGATATTTGTCGTTTAAATGTGAGTTTATAGATTTTTTTTCTAATGACAATGAACTTGTTTTAAAAACAGACCGGATTACCGTTTTGTATTGACAAACTGTCGGTGTTGTTATAAAATCTCGTAACTACGGCTTCGATAAAGCCGTAGTCACGAGATTTTATAACAAAACCGACGGAATACTAAGATCGCGAAAAAAAACGTCCTACACTTTGGCCGAGTTCACCAGCAGTGATAAGGCTACGTAAAAATAGATCGCGCTGTGACAATCTGATTTAAAATTTAGATGTTGAAACTTTTTAAGAAATAAGATGTGCACCTAAATTCATTCAGATTGGCGCTGTGACTTTCTCGTACCATTATTTTTAAACTGTAAGCTTTTTAGTGCATGTCAAGCTTAGTAAGGCATAATGATAGTTGATATCTGGTATTAAGGTTTACAGACCCTGAAAAAATCTACACTTTCTAGCTATACGAAACGCCTCAAATTTCACACACTTGTAAATACACTTCACATAAGTTGATTCACCGTGTCGGATTTCAAGATTATGCTTAAAGAAGAAAATAATTTACAAATATTATTTTACTCTATATTCATATGCAAGGGAGGTAATTATTAACATTTTTATCAAATATTTCCATAAGTATGCATTTATTCAAAATTCTAAACCGTGCAAAATGCTTATGTTTGTATTTGGAATGGAAATGTAACACAGTTTAGGAATAATTTGCACTTTTCAAATTTCGCCTCTGGCTCTTTGGTACTTTTGAGGGGTTGGATACCTTAGATTAACAAAATAAGCTAGTTCTATAGGAACACAGATCCCCTGCCAGTTTGCACCAAAATCTGGATTCAGAGTATGATTTCTCGTAGTAAATCAACAAAATAAACTATTCTATAGTCGACGCTGATTAACAGCTCCCAGGCCCGTTTGCAATGAGATCTGGATTCAGAGTATGATATCTGGTAGTAAATCAACAAAATAAGCTAGTTCTGTCTAGAGGCGACACTGATTAAAAGCTCCCAGGCCCGTTTGCACCAAAATCTGGATTCAGAGTATGACATATGGTAGTAAATCAACAAAATAAGCCAGTTCTATAGGCGACACAGATTAACAGCTCCCAGGGAGTTTGCACCAATATCTGGATTCAGAGTATGCTATCTGGAAGTAAATCAACAAAAATAAGCTAGTTCTATAGGCGACACTGATTAACAGCTCCCAGGCCCGTTTGTACCAAAATCTGGATTCCGAGTATGATATCTGGTAGTATATCAACAAAATAAGCTAGTTCTTTAAGCGACACTGATTAACAGCTCCCATGGTCGTTTGCAACAAAATCTGGATCCAGAGTATGACATCTGGTAGTAAATTAACAAAAAGGCTAGTTCTATAGGCGAAATTGATAAACAGGTCCCAGGCCTGCTTGCACTAAAATATGGATTCAGAGTATGATTTTTCGTAGTAAATCATCAAAATAAGCTAGTTCTATAAGCGACACTGATTAAAAGCTCCCAGGCCCGTTTGCACCAAAATATGGATTCAGAGTTTGACATCTGGTAGTAAATCAACAAAATAAGCTTGTTCCATACGCGACACTGGTTTACAGCCCATATGTATTTTTTTTCTTCTGAATTCCGAGTCTGATATCTGGTAGTATATCAACAAAACAGGCTAGCTCTATAGGCGACACTGATTAAAAGCTCCCATGCCCGTTTGCATCAAAATCTGGATTCAGAAGATGATATCTGGTAGTAAATCAGCAAATGAGCTAGTTCTATAGGCGACATTGATTAACAGCTATTATGCTCGTTTACACCAAAATCTGGTTTCAGAGTATAAAATCTGGTAGTAAATCAACAAAATAAGCTAGGTCTTAAAGTGACTCCGATTAATAGCTCCCAGGCCCGTTTGCAACAAAATCTGGATTCAGCGTATGATATCTGGCAATTAATCAACAAAATAAGCTCGTTCTATAGGCAAAAAGGATTAACAGCTCTTATGCCTGTTTGTACTACAATCCGGATTCAAAGTTATATTTAGCGACACTGTTTAAGGCCCAGTCACACTACAGCGTATTGAGCCAGCGTATGAGTAACGTATCGTATATTTCGGAAAATCATCTATACGCAGAACTTTTCAGCGTATGATGTTATTTTAAGATCAAACAACGGTTATCAAAACAAAATTCTTAGCGTACCGTCAACGTATGAGTAGCGAACTCACTGCGTATTCCGTCTTATGAGTAGCGTACGCCAGCGTACCTTTCACGAAACGAGTGCGGAACGTAAACCTAACGTATGATGAGCGTTAAATAAAGGAAGTATAAAAAGGTGTTTCTGGGGGCATGTGCAGACAGTTCCTGAAGTACCCGATCTTCTTTTTTCAATACACCATTAAACTGGCCATTATCATAGTAAATAAATGGACGCTCAATGGTAAGAAGAAGAAGGGGAAGTAGGAAGAGGAGGTGGAGGAGGATAAAGCCTTTTTTCTTCTACTTCTCCTCCTCCTCCTTCATCTTTTTGTGCATGTTCAAAAAATATTTTGGCCCTCAGCGTACATCGGCGTATACCGACGTACCCAAGCGTATGAGTAACGTATAACAACGTACCTCTAGCGTATCTCCAGCGTATTTCTGCGTATACCAGCGTATGCCCCCAAAATACATACGTTACTCATACGCTGGCTCCATACGCTGTAGTGTGACTGGGTCTTTAACAGTTACCATGCCCGTTTGCACCTGGCCCCGGTTTCTCGAAAAAACTTAAGTACGTTCTCATGCTCAAATCTGAGCACCGTGCTCAAATCGCACGAAATCCACATGAACTTCAATTGAATACCAATCAACGTTGATTGGTATTGAATAGAAGTTGAGCATGAACTCATGAGAATATGCTTAAGTTTTTTTCGAGAAACCGGGGCCTGGTTTAAGAGTACGATATCTGGTAATAAATCAACAAAAAAGCTAGTTTAATAGGCGACAATGATTAACAGCTCCCAGGCCCGTTCGCACCAAAATCTGGATTCAGAGTATGATATCTGGTAGTAAATCAACAAAATAAGCTAGTTCTTTAAGCGACACTGATTTACAGCTTTCAGGGCCGTTTGCACAAAAATCTGGATTCAGAGTATGATATCTGGTCGTAAATCAACAAAATAAGCTAGTTCTATAGGCGTCACGGATTAACAGCTCACAAGCCCGTTTGTACCAAAATCTGGATTTAGAGTATGATATCTGGTAGTATATCAACAAAATTAGCTCGTTCTAAAGGCAAAAATGATTAAGAGCTCTTAGGCCTGTTTGCATAAAAGTCCGGATTCAGAGCTTTTTAGCGGCACTGATTAGCAGCTCCCATACCCGTTTGCACCAAAATCTGGATTTATAGTATAATCTCTGGTAGTGAATCAACAAAATAAGCTAGTTCTTTAAGCGACACTGATTAACAGCTCCCAGGCCCGTTTGCATCAAAATCTGGACTCAGAGTACGATTTCTAGTAGTAAATCATCAAAATAAGCTAGTTCTATAAGCGACACTGATTAAAAGCTCCCAGGCCCGTTTGCACCAAAATATGGATTCAGAGTTTGCTATCTGGTAGTAAATCAACAAAAAAGCTAGTTCTATACGCGACACTGGTTTACAGCTCATATGCCTTTTTTCTGGATTCCGAGTATGATATCTGGTAGTATATAAACAAAACAAGCAAGCTCTATAGGCGACACTGATTAAAAGCTCTCATGCAAGTTTGCACCAACATCGGGATTCAGAGTATGATATCTGGTGGTAAATCACTGAAATAAGCTAGTTCTTTAAGCCACACTGATTAACAGCTCCCAGGCCCGTTTGCACCAAAATCTGGAAACAGAGTATGATATCTGGTAGTAAATCAACAAAAAAGCTAGTTCTATAGGCGACAATGATTAACAGCTTCGAGGCCCGTTTGCACCAAAACCTGGATTCAGAGCATGATATCTGGTAGTAAATTAACATCATAAGCTAGTTCTGTAGGCAACACTGATTAATAGCTCCCAGGCCCGTTTGCACTTAAATCTGGATTCAGAGTATGACATCTGGTAGTAAATTAACAAAAATGCTAGTTCTGTAAGCGACACTGATTAAAAGCTCACAGGCCCGTTTGCATCAAAATATGAATTCAGAGTTTGATATTGTCCAACAAAGTTAACCCGGGACAACTTAATTTTCGTGCGCAAAGTCCGTTAGTGGAGCGTCTTAACAAAACAAAGCCGAAAAGGGGTCATTACATATGCAGATGTCCCGGGTTAATCTTGCTGGACAATATCTGGTGTTAAATAAACAAAATAAGCAAGTTCTATACGCGACATGGTTTACAGCTCATATGCCTTTTTCTGGATTCCGAGTCTGATATCTGGTAGTATATAAACACAATAACCTAGCTCTATAGGCGAAACTAATTAAAGCTCCAATGCCTGTTTGCACCAAATTCTGGATTCAGAGTATGATATCTGGTAGTAAATCAGCAAATGAGCTAGTTCTATAGGCAACACTGATTAACTGCTATCATGTCCATCTGCACTAAAACCTGGTTTCAGAGTATGATATCTGGTAGTTAATCAACAAAAAAGCTAGTCTAATAGGCGACAATAATCAACAGCTCCCAGGCCCGTGTGTACCAAAGTCTGGATTCAGAGTATGATATCTGATATATAGTATATCAACAAAATAAGCTAGTTCTTTAAGCGACACTGATTAACAGATCCCAGTCCCGTTTGCACAAAAATCTGGATTCAGAGTCAGATATCTGTTCGTAAATCAACAAAATAATCTAGTTCTATAGGCGACACTGATTAACAGCTCCCAGGCCCGTTTGTACCAAAATCTGGATTTAGAGTATGATATCTGTTAGTAAATCAACAAAATAAGCTAGTTCTATAGGCAACACTGATTAATAGCTCCCAGCCCCGTTTGCACTAAAATCTTTATTCAGAGTATAAAACCTGGTAGTAAATCAACAAAATAAGCCAGTTCTATAAGGGACACCGTTTAATAGCCCCCAGGTCTGTTTGCAATAAAATCTGGATTCAGCGTATAATATCTGGCAGATAATCAACAAAATAAGCTCGTTCTATAGGCAAACATAATTAACCGCTATCATGCCCATTTGCACTAAAATCTGGATTCAGAGCATGACATATGGTAGTAAATCAACAAAATAAGCTAGTTCTATAGGCAACACTAATTAGCAGATCCCAGGCCCTTTTGCACCAAAATCTGGATTCCGAGTATGATATCCGGTAGTAAATCAACAAATTAAGCTAGTTCTATAGGCAACACTGAATAATAGCTCAGACGCCAGTTGGCACTAAAATCTGGATTCAGAGTATGACATCTCGTAGTAAATTAACAAAAACAGTTCAATAGGCTACACTGCATAACAGATGATAGGCCTGTTTGCATCAAAATCTGGATTCAGAGTATGATATATGGGAGTAAATCAACAAAAAGGCTAGTTCTATAGGCGAAATTGATAAACAGGTCCCAGGCCTGCTTGCACTAAAATATGGATTCAGAGTATGATTTTTCGTAGTAAATCATCAAAATAAGCTAGTTCTATAAGCGACACTGATTAACAGCTCCTAGGCCCGTTTGCACCAAAATCTGGAATCAGAGTATGATATATGGTAGTAAATCAAAAAGATAAGCTAGTTCAATAGGTGACACTGGTTAACAGCTGATAGGTCCGTTTGCACCAAGATCCGAGTATGATACCTGGTAGTAAATCAACAACATAAGCTAGTTCTTTAGGCAACACTAATTAACAACTCTCAGGCCCGTTTGCACCAAAATCTGGATTCCGAGTATGATACCTGGTAGTAAATCAACAAAATAAGTTAGTTCTATAGGCGACACTGATTAACAACTCCCAGGCCCGTTTGCACCAAAATCTGGATTCAGAGTATGATTTCTCATAGTAAATAAACAAAAGAAGCTTATTCTATAGGCGACACTAATTAACAGCTGATAGGCCTGTTTGCACCAAATTCTGGATTCCGAGTATGATATCTGGTAGTAAATCAACAAAATAAGCTATTTCTCTAGGCAAAACTGATTAACAGCTCCCAGGCCCGTTTGCACCAAAATCTGGATTCCGAGTATGATATCTGGTAGTAAATCAACAACATAAGCTAGTTCTCTAGGCAAAAAAAATAAACAGCTACCAGGCCCGTTTGCACCAAAATCTTGATTCCGAGTATGATATCTGGTAGTAAATCATCAAAAAAAGTTAGTTCTATCGGCAGCACTGATTAACAGCTCCAAGGCCCGTTTGCACCAAAATCTGGATTCAGAGTATGACATATGGTAGTAAATCAACAAAATAAGCTAGTTCTATAGGTGACACTGATTAACAGCTCAAGGCGTGTTTGCACCAAACAAAATAAGCTACTTCTATACGCTACACTGATTGACAGCTGATAGGAACGTTTGCACCAAAATCTGGATTCAGAGAATGATATCTGGAGGTGAATCAACAAAATAAGCTAGGTTTATAGGCAACACTGATTAACAGCTACAAGGCCCAGTTGCACCAAAATATGGATTCAGGGTATGATATCTGGTAGTAATTCAACAAAATAAAGATGGTTCTATTCGCGACACTAATTAACAGCTAACAGGCCCGTTTGCACCAAAATCTGCACCAGAGTATCACATCTGGTAGTAAATCAACAAAGTAAGTTAGTTCTATAGGCGACACTGATTAACAGTTCCCAGGCCCGTTTGAACCAAAATCTGAATTCAGAGTATGATATCTGGTAGTAAATCAACAAAATAGGCTAGTTCTATAGGCGACACTGGTTAACAACTCCCAGGCCCGTTTGCACCAAAATCTGGATTCAGAGTATGCTATCTGGTAGTAAATCAACAAAATCAGGTAGTTCTATAGGCGACATTGATTAACAAATGATAGGCCCGTTTGCACCAAAGTCTGGGTTCAGAGTATGATATTTTATAGTAAATAACAAAAAAAGATAGTTCTATAGGTGACACTAATTAAGAACTTCAAGGCCCGTTTGCATCAAAATCTGGGTTCAGAGTATGACATCAGGTAGTAAATCAACAAGATGATCTAGTTCTTTAGGCGACACTAATTAACAGCTCCCAGGCCCATTTGCGCCAAATTCCGGATTCCGAGTATGATATCTGGTAGTAAATCAACAAAATAAGCTAGTTCTATAGGCGACATGGATTAACAGCTGATAGGAACGTTTGCACCAAAATCAGGATTCCGAGTATGATATATGGAGGTGAATCAACAAAATAAGCTAGTTCTATAGGCAACACTGATTAACGGCTACAAGGCCAGTTTTCTCCAAAATCTGTATTCAGGGTATGATATCTGGTAGTAAATCAACAAAATAAGATGGTTCTATTCGCGACACTAATTAACAGCTGATATGCCAGTTTGCACCAAAATCTGCACCAGAGTATCACATCTGGTAGTAAATCAACAATGCTTGTTTTATAGGCGACACTGATTTACAGATCCATTGCCCGTTTGTACCAAAATCTGGATTCAGAGTATGACATATGGTAGTAAATCAACAAAATAAGCTAGTTCTATAGGCAACACTAATTAACAGCTCCCAGGCCCGTTTGCACCAAAATCTGGATTCAGAGTATGATATCTGGTAGTAAATCAACAAAAGAAGCTAGTTCTGTAGGCGACACTGATAAACAGCTCCCAGGCCCGTTTGCACCAAAAAACTGGATTCCGATCATGATATCTGGTAGTAAATTAACAACATAAGCTAGTTCTATAGGCAATACTGATTAACAGCTCCCAGGCCCGTTTGCACCAAAATCTGGATTCCGAGTTTGATATCTGGTAGTAAATCAACAAAATAAGTTAGTTCTATAGGCGACACTGATTAACAGCTCAAATGCCCATTTGCACCAAAATCTGGATTCCGAGTATGATATCTGGTAGTAAATCAACAAAATAAGCTAGTTCTATAGGCAACACTGATTAACAGCTCCCAAACCCGTTTGCACCAACATCTGGATTCAGAGTAAGACATCTGGTAGTAAATCAACAAAATAAGCTAGTTCTATAGGCAACACTAATTAACAGTTCCCAGGCCCTTTTGCACCAAAATCTGGATTCCGAGTATGATATCCGGTAGTAAATCAACAAATTAAGCTAGTTCTATAGGCAACACTGAATAATAGCTCAGACGCCAGTTGGCACTAAAATCTGGATTCAGAGTATGACATCTCGTAGTAAATTAACAAAAACAGTTCTATAGGCTACACTGCATAACAGATGATAGGCCTGTTTGCATCAAAATCTGGATTCAGAGTATGATATATGGGAGTAAATCAACACAATAAGCTAGTTCAATAGGCGACATTGATTAACAACTTATATGCCCGTTTGAACCAAAATATGGATTCAGAGTATGATATTTGGTAGTAAATCAACAAAATAAGCTAGTTCAATAGGCGACACTAATTAACAGTTGGTAGGCCCGTTTAAACCAAAATTCGGATTCCGAGTATGATATTTGGCAGTAAATCAACAAAATAAGCTAGTTCTATAAGCGACACTGTTTAATAGCTCCCACGCCCGTTTGGACCAACATCTGGATTCAGAGTATGATATTTGGTAGTAAATCAACAATGCCAGTTCTATAGGCGACACTGATTAACAGTTTGCAGGTCCGTTTGCACCAAAATCTGGATTCAGAATATGATATCTGGTAGTTAATCAACAAAATAAGCTAGTTCTACAGGCGACACTGATCAACAGCTGATAGGCCCGTTTGCACCAAAATTTGGATTCAGAGTATGATATCTGGTAGTAAATCATCAATGCTAGTTCTATAGATGACACTGATAAACAGCTGATAGGCCCGTTTGCACCAAAAACTGGATTCCGGGTATTACATATGGTATTACATCAACAAAATAAGCTAGTTCTATAGGCAACACTAATTAACAGCTCCCAGGCCCGTTTGCACCAAAATCTCGATTCAGAGTATGATATCTGGTAGTAAATCAACAAAAGAAGCTAGTTCTGTAGGCGACACTGATAAACAGCTTCCAGGCCCGTTTGCACCAAAATTTGGATTCCGATCATGATATCTGGTAGTAAATCAACAACATAAGCTAGTTCTATAGGCAACACTGATTAAAAGCTTCCGGGCCCGTTTGCACCAAAATCTTGATTCAGAGTATGATATCTGGCAGTAAATCAACAAAATAAGCTAGTTCTTTAAGCCACACTGATTAACAGCTCCCAGGCCCGTTTGCACCAAAACCTGGATTCAGACTATGATATCAGGTAATAAATCAACAAAATAAGCTAGTTCTATTAGTAAAAATGATTAACAGCTCTTAGGCATGTTTGCACTAAAATCCGGATTAAGAGTTTTTTTAACCGACACTGATTAACAGCTCCCGGTCCCGTTTGCACCAAAATCTGGATTCCGAGTATGATATCTGGTAGTAAATCAACTGATTGAAAGCGACACTGATTGAAAGCTCCCAGGCACGTTAGCACCAAAACCTGGATTCAGAGTATAATTTCTGGTAGTAAATTCTCACAAAAATAAGCTAGTTCTATAAGCGACACTAATTAGCAGCTCCCAGGGCCGTTTGCAACAAAATATGGATTCAGAGTATGGTATCTGGTAGTAAATCAACAAAATAAGCTAGTTCTATAGGCGACACTTATAAACAGCACCCATGCCCGTGCGCACCAAAATCTTGATTCCGAGTATGATATCTGGTAGTAAATCAACACAATAAGCTAATTCTATAAGTTAAAATGATTAACAGCTCTTAGGCATGTTTGCACAAAAATCCGGATTCAGAGTTTTTTTAACCGACACTGATTAACAGCTCCCGGGCCCGTTTGCACCAAAATCTGGATTCAGAGTATGATATCTGGTAGTAAATCAACAAAATAAGCTACTTCTTTAAGCTACAATGATTAGCAGCTTCCAGGCCCGTTTGTACTAAAATTTGGATTAAGAGTATGATATCTGGTAGTAAATCAATAAATCAACAAAAAAGCTAGTTCTTTAACCCACACTGATTAACAGCTCCCAGGCCCGTTATAACTCAATCTGGATTCAGAGTATAATATCTGGTAGTAAATCAACAAAGTAAGCTAGTTGTATAGGCAACATTGATTAACAGCTCCCAGGCCCGTTCGCACTAAAATCTGTATTCATAGTATGATTTCTCGTAGTAAACTCTCAAGAAAAATCTAGTTCTATAAGCGACACTGATGAAACCCTCCCAGGCCCGTTTGCAAAAAATATGCATTCAGAGTATGATATCTGGTATTAAATCAACAAAATTTATAAGCTAGTTCTATACGTGACACTGAGTAACAGGTCCCAGGCCCGTTTGCAGAAAAATCTGGATTCAGAGTATGATATCTGGTAGTATATCAACAAAATAAACTAGTTCTATAGGTGACACTGATTAAAAGTTCCCATGCCCGTTTGCATGGATTAAGAGTATGATATCTGATGGTAAATCAGCAAATGAGCAAGTTCTATAGGCAACACTGATTAACAGCTATCATGGCCGTTTGCACCAAAATCTGGATTCAGAGTATGAACCTTGTAGTAAATCAACAAAATAAGCTAGTTATGTAAGCGACACTGATTAACAGCTTCCATGCCCTTTGCACCAAAATCTGGATTCAGAGTATGATATCTTGTAGTATATCAAGAAAGTAAACTAGTTCTTTTAGTGACACTGATTAACAGCTCCCATGCCCGTTTGCACCAAAATCTGGATTCAGAGTATTAGTCCGTGGGCTGGCTACACCCTAGGTCCCCCCCTACCGGGATTTTATGACACCTATATCATTGTAAAGCTTGATGAATTCCCTTTCAAATGCAACTTGTTGTTTGATATATAATTGCTGGATAAGCATATGCGGAACGATTGATTATCTCCCCTTGAATTACAAAAAATACTTGTCTATAACTCACCATATACACATTCATGGGATCCAAAATAACCCAAATTTAAGCGCAAATGACCAAAATGCTTATAGATTTTATCAATTCACATCGTTAAATAGTTAAAGATAATTTCACACCAAAATTAGCACAAATTATGCCCCTTGAATATGTAAAACAAGAGAAAAATAGTATAGATGTTGCATTTGTTTATATTTACTTTGCATTTGGAAATCATTTCCACAGCGAATAATTGCTAGAATTTGTATTAAAGTGTTTATTAGGTGCCTTGTAATAAAAATCAAAGTGTTGACTATCGACATTCTAGGATATACTCGATATTTCAAATGATTTTCAAGATGGCCGCCGCAAAATGAACACTTGACTAAATATCGAAATATCAATGCCCATGAATTTGTTATCATGTTCTGTATGTAAATGAGATCATTTTATAGGGAAATTGAGTTTATTAAATCTAAAAGAGTGTTGCCATTATTATGATAGGCTTTTTTGTCATTTTTTTTAAATTTTCAAAATGGCCGCCAAAATCTCAAATATGCAAAAATGACGTAAATGTTTTTCATTTCTGCAAATCTTCTGCACTTAACATTGTATTTTCAGATGTATTTCAATTTCTTTTTACAACTACATGATTCAATAAGTATATAAATGACACAACCTTGAAAATATATATTTCCAGAACGGTCCTAATTACCGTATAAATGGTAATAAATCCCCATTCCCATAAATTAAGTACTGAAGAAAATCCAAATTGATTATTTTCTAGGAGAGATAAGCATTTTCCCTCTTTGACAGAAACCATGTACCCGATTCTTTGAAAATGAGTCCACATTGGAGTACGTCATTGGCATCTTTTTGCATGAAGGTTTTAAGTCTTACATGGACAATGGACGCTTTGGATTATAGGTGTTATAGAGGGTATAAAGACATTAAGGCATATTTTGGTCATAAAGCGTTTAAGCTCTTTTTGTGGGGTGGATATGTTGAATACAAAACAATATCAACAATTGTGCCACGTTAAAAATGGCTTCTTCACTGTTAATTTACATGACATATAATACAATACAATAACATGTATTTTATGTAATCTGACTAAATGCTCAAATACGAGCATGGGCCAATGAATAATTGACCTAACCTTTCTATGTTTAGATCGACATCTTTTCTCTTGAAATACTTTCCATCCAGGCCTATGCGCTTTGACCAAACAATATGACCATAGCAGTTTAAAAAGGAGTTAAACTCAAATTAATCAACTTTAAAGGTGGTCAAGTGACATCAGTCTAGAAGTAAAAAAGTCCGAGAACTTTCCAAAGAACCACACCTAAACTGCATCAATAACTTTTTACATGAGACTTAAAATTGCAACCACTTATATCCCTTTTAGGAAAGAAGTCGATAGCAGCAAGGTCATGTGGAAAGGAAGGGTGTGATCAAATTGATACCCATTTTTCTCGACAGCATCCATTGTACTTTGGCAATTGTGTACTAATATAATTTCCTGTTGCAAGCAGCGGTCACATTTTGAGCGTTTGCCGCAACGTTTCTCACGCATGGTCTGCTTCAGATTGTCTAGCAACTTGGCATAGTATGGTTCGTTAATTGTACCTTTCTTGGGTAATATGTCCAACAAAATATTTAATTGCAACCCCCAATTGTCCCAAAACATTGAATACTGAACCTTGTCTGTAAAATATTGAATACTTTTCTTGGCCTTTGGGATTCCTTACCATCGTACCTAGGACTCTGGACATTTTCTCGTTCATAAGAAAGCAACAAGTACTGGTAATCTCTTTGTCATTTGCTTATCACCGAGGAATTTTAGACCCAACAGTCTGTAAGTTTGTGCATCCTTTTGCGATTAAGCTATATCTTGAAAAAGATAATGCATGGACAATTTCTTACTTTAATTCGCTCATCAAGTATACCAGATCTGTGAATTTATGACACATACCGTCGACAGTGGTTGCAACTTAACCTTCAGACCGAGCATCATCTTCTTAAGTTTCTCTATCGCGTTATAACCACCGCCCCCCCCCCCCCCCCCAACCACGATATTTTACTTGAGAATAAGATGGTACAGAAGACCAGTAAACTCATCATGCATGTTCTACCTTCATTCCCGTTTCAATACAAGTGTCCAACCATAACAGGCTACTCCTTTTTTGTGAAAAGGCTTTCTAATAACCGTATATTTAGACAATTTTGTGCACATATAATGACGTATATAAATAGCAGATTCCTTGGTTGATTGGAAATTGCTTATATGTATTATTCATAGTTAGCCCTTGTGATTTATGGATTTTACCTCATCCTGATGTTAGCTTGTTGTCTTCCACAAAAGTTAGAATTCCAAAAACTAATTTGTGGTGAAGATGTTTGAAATGAATTAAGAAATGCACGAGCATATCTAAAAACTGATAACAAAACAAAGGATTTCAAATTTTCTGCTAGCGACATATTACAACACGACAAGTTGGAATATGATGTGTTTCCCTCTCATCATAATAAACAGAAATTGCAAATTGTGTTTGCTATTCAAACGAAATCTTTCAAAACAATATTTTGTTACACGGATAAGAGGATTCCTCACAAATGAAGTGTTTTCGAAGTACTGGCATCCAATAAGGTACATATGTACAATTTATAACTTTATATTATCACATATAAGTATTCTGAATTATAAAGGTGTAAAACGATGTCACTCGAATGCAATTTGATAAAGAAATGAATAATTCAGTTGCTATGCTATAGGCAATTTTAAATAATCAATTAATGGACATGACAGTGCAAATATGAAATTGTCCAGTTTCAACGATCGCTTATTAGAATACAAATTTATTTGGTAAACTGTGTTCCTGTAACATAGCTTTCCAATCAATAGAAGTGGTCGGGAAGATTTCTCTTCTGCACAGCATGTCTCCAATAGTATTGTTAAGTTTAAACTTGGAGCAAAATTTTAATGTAAAAAAAACATGCATTACAAGGCAAAAATGGTATAAATCAAAGGTGACCATACATGCACTCCAATGGGAATTCATTATTGAAAATGCTTTACAATTTTTTAGTACTTAACTTTAACAAAATAAAGTTTCTTATATAAAAGAAAACTGTAGTTCACATAAAAAAATCAAAGAAAGTAGGTTAAAGTTTTCAGCATGTCATGTACGCTATTTGGAATTTTATTGTCATTTATACGGTAATTTTTCAGAGCATATATTGTTAAGATTCTCCCTTTTAATTGGTAAATCATGATTAAAGTTTTTAAACACAACAAGTGCACAATCTATAAGGGAAAAAGATGCAAAAACGAAAGTCATTAACATAATTAGAAAATATTTGAGATTTTATTTGCCATTTAGAGAAAAGTATGCAAATAATTGTCAATGTGAATAAGCCCGTTTTCGCTTGTTCTGTGTAGCTGATGAGTGGTTCATGAACTTATTATTGATCTATTAGTGTTCTTATCCATTTGAAACATTAAGCATTATAAAAACGAAATGCCTCAACATATTTATTCCCTAGAAAAGCCTTGTTTTAGCTAATTAAACACATATTTCTACTTTCTCATTAATATTCATGAATATGCAAATTAGCTAAATAAAAATGATTTCAAGAAAAATGTCTATTTGAAATTTTAAAACTAGTCTTATGTTTTATTACCAAAATAAGTATATATCTTAAATAAGTATTTTAAAATATTTTATTGCAATTAATTTATCCAAGTACTGAAACGTAGGAAAATGAGCAGTTGCCATGGTAACAGGCCTGTCATTTGCTTATCCAGCACTTTCAAATCAAACAAGAACCTAAATTCATTAACATGTTGCCTGCGCTTCAAGAAAATATAGATCTTAAAAAATCCCACATGGTGGAGAGGGTTTCTGTTCACTAGTAAATCAGTAAAGTCTTCTTTTCGCAAATTAAACACATATTTTCCACAATCTCATTAATATTCATGAATATGCAAATTAGCAAATTTTCTGAAAAATATCTTCGCTGTGAGAGAAATGTAATGACAACATTTTAAAACTAGCCTCAATGTTTTCTGACCAAAATAAGTAATTTTATTGCATTTAATTGGTCCCATCGCTGGAACAAATGAAAATGTGTGGTTACCATGGTAACAAGCCAACTACTTGCTTATCCAGCATTTTTAAATCAAATAACAACGTGAATTTATTACAATACATCATAAGCTTCAAGAAAATATAGATCTTCAAAAATTCTACCCGATAGGGAGGTTTAAATGCACTAGTAAAGTCTTGTTTTTAGCAAATTAAACACATTTTTCTACTTTCTCATTAATATTCATGAATATGCAAATTAGCAATTTTTCTAAAAAATATCTATATTGTGAGAGAAATATCTTGGTAATAATTTAAAACTATTTTGAAAGATTTATGACAAAAATAAGTAATTTTATTATAATTAATTGATCCAAGCGCTGGAATGTAGAAAAATGGACGGTTGCCATGGTAACGAGCCCGCCATTTGCTTATCCAGCAGTTTTAAATTGAACAACAACCTGAATCCATTGCTATACATCATAAGCTTCAAGAAAATATAGGTCTTCAAAAATCCCACTAGGGGGGGAGGGTTTCGGTTATGGGCCCATGGACTATATGATATCGGGTAGTAAATCAACAAAATAAGCCAGTTCTATAAGAGACACTGATTAAAAGCTCCTACGCCAGTTATAGCTCAATCTGGATTCAGAGTATGATATCTGGTAGTAAATCAATAAAGTAAGCTAGTTGTATAGGCAAAATTGATTAACACCTCCCAGGCCCGTTTGCACTAAAATCTTGATTCAGAGTATGATATCTAGTATTAAATCAATAAAATTTATAATCTAGTTCTATACGTGACACTGAGTAACAGCCCCCAGGCCCGTTTGCAGCAAAATCTGGATTCAGAGTATGACATCTGGTAGTATATCAACAAAATAAGCTAGTTCTACAGGCGACACTGATTAAAAGCTCCCATGCCCGTTTTAACCAAACTATGGATTCAGAGTATGATATCTGGTGGTAAATCAGCAAATGAGCTAGTTCTATAGGCTACACTGATTAACAGCTATCATGCCCGTTTGCACCAAAATCTGGTTTCAGAGTATAAAATCTGGTAGTAAATCAACAAAATAAGGTAGTTCTATAAGCGACACCGATTAATAGCTCTCCTGTCCGTTTGCAACAAAATCTGGATTCAGCTAATGATATATAGTAGTTAATCAACAAAATAAGCTCGTTCTTTAGGCAAAAATAATTGACAGCTCTTAGGCATGTTTGCACTAAAATCCAGATTCAGAGTTTTTTTTAGAGACACTGACTAACAGCTCCCATGCCCGTTTGCACCAAAATCTGGATTCAGAGTATGATATCTGGTGGTAAATCAACAAAAAAGCTAGTTCAATAGGCGACACTGATAAACATCTCCCAGGCCCGTTTACAACAAAATCTGGATTCAGAGTATGATATCTGGTAGTATATCAACAAAATAAGCTAGCTCTTTAAGCGACACCGATTAACAGCTTCCAGGCCCGTTTGCACAAAAATCTGGATTCAGAGTACGATATCTGGTAGTAAATCAAAATTAGCTTGTTCTTAAAGCGACACTGATTAACAGCTCCCGGGCCCTTTGTACCAAAATCTGGATTCAGAGTATGATATCTGGCAATAAATCAACAAAATAAGCTAGTTCTATATAGGCGACACTGCTTAAAGGCTCCCAGGCCCGTTTGCACCAAAATTTTGATTCAGCGTATGATATCTGGTAGTAAATCAACAAAAGAAGCTAGTTCTGTAGGCGACACTGATAAACATATCCCAGGCCCGTTTGCACCAAAATTTGGATTCCGATCATGATATCTCGTAGTAAATCAACAACATAAGCTAGTTCTATAGGCAACACTGATTAACAACTTCCAGGCCCGTTTGCACCAAAATCTTGATTCAGAATATGATATCTGGCAGTAAATCAACAAAATAGGCTAGTTCTTTAAGCAACACTGATTAACAGCTCCCAGGCCCGTTTGCACCAAAACCTGGATTCAGAGTATGATATCTGGTAATAAATCAACAATAAGCTAGTTCTATAAGCGACACTAATTGAAAGCTTCCAGGCACGTTTGCACCAAAACATGGATTCAGAGTATAATTTCTGGTAGTAAATTCTCACAAAAATAAGCTAGTTCTATAAGCGACACTGATTAGCAGCCCCCAGGGCCGTTTACAACAAAATATGGATTCAGAGTATGATATCTCGTAGTAAATCAACAAAATAAGCTAGTTCTGTAGGCGACACTTATTAACAGCACCCAGGCCCGTGTGCACCAAAATCTGGATTCAGAATATGACACCTGGTAGTAAATCAACAAAATAAGCCCGTTCTATAAGTAAAAAAGATTAACAGCTCTTAGGCATGTTAGCACTAAAATCCGGATTCAGAGTTTTTTTACCGACACTGATTAACAGCTCCCGGGCCCGTTTACATCAAAATCTGGATTCAGAGTATGATATCTGGTAGTAAATCAACAAAATAAGCTACTTCTTTAAACTACACTGATTAACAGCTTCCAGGCCCGTTTGCACTAAAATTTGGATGCAGAGTGTGATATCTGGTAGTAAATCAATAAATCAACAAGAAAGCTAGTTATTTAACCCACACTGATTAACAGCCCCCCAGGCCAGTTATAACTCAATCTGGATTCAGAGTATAATATCTGGTAGTAAATCAACAAAGTAAGCTAGTTGTATAGGCAACATTGATTAACAGATTCCAGGCCCGTTCGCACTAAAATCTGTAAACAGAGTATGATTTCTCGTAGTAACTTCTCAAAAAAATCTAGTTCTATAAGCGACACTGATTAAACCATCCCAGGCCCGTTTGCTAAAAATATGCATTCAAAGTATGATATCTGGTAGTAAATCAACAAAATAAGCTAGTTCTAGAGGCGACACCGATTAACAGCTCCCAGGCCCGTTTGCACTAAAATCTTGATTCAGAGTATGATATCTTGTATTAAATCAACAAAATTTATAAGCTAGTTCTATACGTGACACTGAGTAACAGGTCCCAGGCCCGTTTGCACCAAAATCTGGATTCAGAGTATGATATCTGGTAGTATACCAACAAAATAAGCTAGTTCTATAGGTGACACTGATTAAAAGTTCCCATGCCCGTTTGCATGGATTAAGAGTATGATATCTGATGGTAAATCAGCAAATGAGCTAGTTCTATAGGCAACACTGATTAACAGCTATCATGGCCGTTTGCACCAAAATCTGGTTTCAGAGTATGAATCTGGTCGTAAATCAACAACATAAGCTAGTTTTACTGGCGACACTGATTAACAGCTCCCATGCCATTTGCACCAAAATCTGGATTCAGAGTATGATATCTGGTGGTAAATCAACAAAATAAGCTAGTTCTGTATAGGCGACACTGATTAAACTCTCCCAGGCCCGTTTGCACCAAAATCTGGATTTAGAGTATGATATCTGGTAGTATATCAACAAAAAAAGCTAGTTCTATAGGTGACACTGATTAAAAGTTCCCATGCCCGTTTGCATGGATTAAGAGTATGATATCTGATGGTAAATCAGCAAATGAGCTAGTTCTATAGGCAACACTGATTAACAGCTATCATGGCCGTTTGCACCAAAATCTATTTCAGAGTATGAATCTTGTAGTAAATCAACAAAATAAGCTAGTTCTGTAAGCGACACTGAGTAACAGCTCCCATGCCATTTGTACCAAATTCTGGATTCAGAGTATGATATCTGGTAGTATATCAACAAAATAAGCTAGTTCTATAGGTGACACTTATTAAAAGTTCCCATACCCGTTTGCATGGATTTAGAGTATGATATCTGGTGGTAAATCAGCAAATAAGCTAGTTCTATAGGCAACACTGATTAACAGCTATCATGGCCGTTTGCACCAAAATCTGGTTTCAGAGTATGAATCTTGTAGTAAATCAACAAAATAAGCTAGTTCTGTAAGCGACACTGATTAACAGCTCCCATGCCCTTTTCTTCAAAATGTGGATTCAGAGTATGATATCTGGTGGTAAATCAACAAAATAAGCTAGTTCTATATAGGCGACACTGCTTAACAGCTCCCAGGTCCGTTTGCACCAAAATCTGGATTCAGAGTATGATATCTGGTAATAAGTCAACAAAATAAGCTAGTTCTTTAAGCCACACTAATTAACAGCTCCCAGGCCCGTTTGCACCAAAATACTGATTCAGAGTATGATATCTGGTATTAAATCAACAACAATAGCTACTTTTACTGGCGACACTGAGTAACAGCTTCCAGGTCCGTTTGCACCAAAATCTGGATTCAGAGTATGATATCCGGTAGTATATCAACAAAGTAAGCTAGTTCTATAGGTGACACTTATTAAAAGTTCCCATGCCCGTTTGAATGGATTTAGAGTATGATATCTGGTGGTAAATCAGCAAATGACCTAGTTCTATAGGCAACACTGATTAACAGCTATCATGGCCGTTTGCACCAAAATCTGGTTTCAGAGTATGAATCTTGTAGTAAATCAACAAAATAAGCTAGTTCTGTAAGCGACACTGATTAACAGCTCCCATGCCCTTTGCTTCAAAATGTGGATTCAGAGTATAATATCTGGCGGTAAATCAACAAAATAAGCTAGTTCTATATAGGCGACACTGCTTAACAGCTCCCATGCCCGTTTGCATCAGAATATGGATTCAGAGTATGATATCGGGTAGTAAATCAACAAAATAAGCTAGTTCTCACAAGCGACACTGAGTAACAGCTCCCAGGCCTGTTTGCACCGAAATCTGGATTTAGAGATATCTGGTAGTAAATCAATAAAGTAAGCTGGTTGTATAGTCAACATTGATTAACAGCTCCCAGGCCTGTTCGCACTAAAATCTGTATTCAGAGTATGATTTCTCGTAGCAAATTCTCAAAAATAATCTAGTTCTATAAGCGACACCGATTAACAACTCACATGCCCGTTTGCACTAAAATCTTGATTCAGAGTATGATATCTGGTATCAAATCAACAAAATTTATAATCTAGTTCTATACGTGACACTGAGTAACAACCCCCAGGCGCGTTTGCAGCAAAATCTGGATTCAGAGTATGACATCTGGTAGTATATCAACAAAATAAGCTAGTTCTACAGGCGACACTGATTAAAAGCTCCCATGCCCGTTTTAACCAAACTGTGGATTCAGAGTATGATATCTGGTGGTAATTCAGCAAATGAGCTAGTTCTATAGGCTACACTGATTAACAGCTATCATGCCCGTTTGCACCAAAATCTGGTTTCAGAGTATAAAATCCGGTAGTAAATCAACAAAATAAGGTAGTTCTATAAGCGACACCGATTAATAGCTCTCCTGTCCGTTTGCAACAAAATCTGGATTCAGCGTATGATATATGGTAGTTAATCAACAAAATAAGCTCGTTCTTTAGGCAAAAATGATTGACAGCTCTTAGGCATGTTTGCACTAAAATCCAGATTCAGAGTTTTTTTTAGAGACACTGATTAACAGCTCCCATGCCCGTTTGCACCAAAATCTGGATTCAGAGTATGATATCTGGTGGTAAATCAACAAAAAAGCTAGTTCAATAGGCGACACTGATTAACATCTCCCAGGCCCGTTTACAACAAAATCTGGATTCAAAGTACGATATCTGGTAGTAAATCAACAAAATTAGCTTGTTCTTAAATTCAGAGTATGATATCTGGTAGTAAATTAACAAAATAAGCTAGCTCTTTAAGCGACACTGATTAACAGCTTCAAGGACTGTTTGCACAAAAATCTGGATTCAGAGTACGATATCTGGAAGTAAATCAACAAAATTAGCTTGTTCTTAAAGCGACACTGATTAACAGCTCCCATGTCCTTTGCACCAAAATCTGGATTCAGAGTATGAAATCTGGTGGTAAATCAACAAAATAAGCTAGTTCTATATAGGCGACACTGCTTAACAGCTCCCAGGCCAGTTTGCACCAAAATCTGGATTCAGAGTATGATTTCTGGTAGAAAATCAACAAAATTAGGCAATTCTTTAAGCGACACTGATTAACAGCTCCCAGGCCCTTTGCACCAAAATATGGATTCAGAGTATGATATCTGGTATTAAATCAACAAAATAAGCTAGTTTTTTAGCGACACTGAGTAACAGCTCCCAGGCCCGTTTGCACCAAAATCTGGATTTAGAGTACGATATCTGGTAGTAAATCAACAACATAAGCTAGTTCTATATAGGCAACACTGATTAATAGCTCCCAGGCCCGTTTGGGTAATGCACTTTCTGTATAATCGTTATATTTCGACTTATTCTGTGACGTCCGTAAGCCCGAGCATTTTTAAAGTACCGTTAGATGCAATATCGCCTGTTTTCGTATTAACGGAAATAATTGAGCGTGCTCAGATTTCCGGGGAATATTCTAAACAATTTTGCGAAAATGTTTCTAAATTTTATGAAGAGTAGGCAAAACCCCCAACAAAAGTAAAAAATTCAAAATTCAAGAGCAATGAAAATTACATCCATTGAAATATATTCCTACCATACAGATTTCGTTGCCACATAGCCCATTACCCAGGCCTTACCTTAAATCAAATAAAGGATCAATACGCGATCACTTCCCGATCAATGTTCTACTCGATCGCACATGGATATTTTTGACATTAAAAAAATCGAGAAGGAAGCTAGAGCGATTCGGATCAAGCTCGATCAATTCCACCAATCCCGATCACCAATGCCGACCGAGCTCGATCTGTACTCGATCGCTTGATCGTTCGCTTGATCGAGTTTATCTGATCGGCAGTGGAAATCTATCATAAACAGCTGGTCGAGTTGTTACAAAATGCACCAAAGGGCACTTACCCAGATTCTTACCCGCTCATATGAAACAATCCAGGGGTCGAATTCACAAGCTTTCTTAATCCATTTTCTAATTCAAAATCACATAACAAGCCATCTGATTGGACGAGACATCTGTCTCGGCCAATCGGATGGCTTGTTATGTTATTTTACAGCCGTACTGGGTATTAGACAAACTGAAAAATACCACCCCAGATTGGGATAAACGAAACGTTAAGGGTGAACAATTTACTTTTAAAAGACTAATGAATATTCAATGGGATAATCTAACTTGTGAAATACGTAGAGTCAACAAAAACAAGAAGTTAACCCTTTTCCTATACAACCCATTACCACACCGACGCATTTTGAACTCCCTACAAGGTAATAGCTCGGGAAAACATTGCTGGAAATGAAGAAATTTTTCATTTCCCACATTGTTTTCGACCCCCCCCCCCAAAAAAAAAAAAAAAAAAAAAAAAAAAAATAAAAAAATGGATGTAAAATTTCATTCTTCATTCACTTGAAATCGTTGTATGCAACATCTTGGAACTTGGACCAGTCTAAAATTTCTCCGTCTGGGAATGGAATCTAAAGATAAGGTTTTTATTTTTCAGACCTGTAATGTAATCCGAGTCTTCTCTGATGAAAATTCGCTCTTTGATATCTGGATGTCGCTATATACAAATAGCGGCATCCAAATATCAAAGAGCGAATTTTCATCAGGGAGACTCGGATTAGCCTACCTGTTATGTAGCATATGACATCACTATTGTACAGTTTAATTTTCATCTTTTTAATCCATCCCCATCTCGTATAGGTCTTAATAAATGACATGACAGAGCATCAGATTCTGTAGCTAATAATTAGAGATGTTCTGCCAGGTCATCTATCGAGACCTATACTATCCAACATGCAACGATAATGAGACGTCGAAACTTCTGTGACCATTTTTTAAGAGTGATTCATGAATATGTGAAAATTTAGAATTAATCATTTAGCAGGCAATTTAAAAATCTGCTACTTGGGAAAAAAGGTTAAATAGAGTTGATAAACTTTTATGGTGTTTCGGATAAGAGTGAAATACACAGTTTGAAACCATTGTCTATAAAATGAAGAGATGTGGATAATGGATATGTGTCGATTGGTTTTAGGCTACTTGTTCAACTATGGATTGTTTTTCTTTGATTTTTTTGAGTTTTGATAAATTTTGATGAAGTATAGAGTAAACGTCACTATTTGAATCGACATAACGCAGCTAAAGATAATGGAATGCTGATTAATTTCATTTACTATCAAACTCTTTTTTGATCGGTGTGAAAAGTCAAATACTGATCGTAGGCCCACTCTCAATTGTATAAAATGCTGGTTAGTGTTAGCCAAATGGAAAATAATTGTTTTGTTTGAATTTTTCCTGAAAAATTTATCAGAAATTTTAACCAAAGTAGGTAATCAACAACTTGGTTAACCCTACTTTCGGGCTTGAAGGAAAACCTCAAAGAATTTAGGAATTTGCTATTCTTTCTCATAAATCGCTCGACAATTGGTTTTGAAATTGGTTTCAAACAGCCAAATTGACAACGCACCACTTCTATACTTCAAGGAACTAGCAAATCGGTCATCAGACACGAAATAGTCTCCGTACGAATATTTCATCGATGTTATTGCAATACCTCGTAACTACAGCTTTTTAAATCTGGAGTTACGAGGTTTTGCAATAACACATACGATTTAAGCTTGTCTCGGCATACGTTTTCTAAATAGTTTGGTAAATTATTGAAATAAAAAAGAAAATACTTATACTCTACAATTAAGTTTCTCCTTTCTTATAACATTTTCAGTGTTACAACCTGCGCGTTTTCTTCCTCTGATACCAATTACATGTATTTTATCGTCTCGAACTCCTTTCAAATTGAAACAGTCTTAACCCTTCCCCAAACAAGATCTGGTTTTGACGTCCCTAATAGAAAAAACCTTGGGAAAACATTACAACAAAAGAAGAAACTGCTGATAACCAGCAGTTTCTCCTTTTGTCTGAATATTTTCTGTGCCATATTTGATACAAAATCATATTTACCATTTTGTCATTTGTGTCAGTTTTTGAAGTGGATCGCCCTATTAAAATGTTGTCGTTTGGGAAAGGGTTTACTCTTCGTCTGGGAAAATATTTAGGCCTAAACATTTTTGTGAGTAATGACATGGCATTTTCTTACAGACTAAACTTCTTAATCATTTAAAGTTCAATTTAGGCTCTGAACATTTTTGATAAGGTGATAACACAAATCAATTGTAACTTATTTTTATCTGAACGGGTGCTATTTCAACTAGCAAATCTTTGGGCTATAAGCAAAACTATGGTAAAGTCATAAAGATTCCACATGTATTTACAACAGTTTTGCATAAATCCAACAAATCGGCGGTTATGCTGGAAAATGTCGCACCTACAGCTAGAATAAGCTTTAATTACGACTTTTCGAACTTGACCAACGAAATAGATTGATTTGATTTAAAAAAACATCGTAACTTCAGCCAATGAAAGCTGTAGTTACGATCGTTTTGAAACAAAGAGACTACTACATATTGTTTGTTATCAATATTGGTGATTTTAACATTTTAACACTGAAACTTATCAACATCGAGAATAAATAAAAACAAAGAAAAGAATCAACGTGGAAATCATACGTGTACATGTAATTTGTGTTGGAATGCATAGTCCTATATCTATCATAGGCTTGTTCAGATCTGACCAAATGGATATTTCTTATGAGTGATCGACGAAATTTGGCAAAAGGAGCATATCTGTTTTGTTTTGCATTTTTAACGGATGGGCGATATTTCATTTTCGATTCTTCAAAATTCTTTCCCAAACGACAAAAAATCAGGCTTGTCTAAATACCGATAGAACGGGGATTGAATTAGACTTAACAGAAAGTGTTTAACCGAAATTTGTTTGTTACATGTTTGGCATATCCAGATATGTAACAAGTACTAACGAACGGTATACATGAAATCATAATGGAATTACTAGTAATCTGACAAAATCGTTACTATGGATACGGATTTAAGTAATATTATAACAGTGTCATCCCCGAGAGTTCCTGCACCACCGAAATTAGGACAGGTCACTAGTCAAGGTAAGCCATCTCTCTCTAGGGATTTTAACCATTTCCTTAACGACAAGATTTTAGGGTGATCCACTTCAAAAACTGCCACAAATGACAAAATGGGAGTTATTTAAGATAGACTTTGTGTAAAATATGGTATAGAAGATATTGAGACAAAAGGAGAAACTGCTGGTTATCAGCAGTGTCTTCTTTTGTTTCAATGTTTTCCCAATCCTTTTCTATTAGGGACATCAAAACCAGATCTTGTTTGGGAAAGGGTTAAAGCTATTTTTATGTTTTATATGACTATAAAAACTAGTTATTATAGTCATATGAAACATAAAAATCACTAAAATTATCTGCTCTCTCTGTCAGCTTTTAGTTGACCAATAGAAAATAGAGATTAACTAACTGAAGATGTGTAATATGAAAATTATTTCAAGAGAATGGGGTGTGATGAGGTTGAAAAAAAACGAGTCCGCTAGGACGAGTTTTTTAACCGCATCTCACCCCATTCGAGTGAAATAATTTTCATATTACATATCTTCAGTTAGTTAATCTATTTAAAATAGAATTTTATTACATACATATTCAACGAATTTAACCCTCAATTTGGGGCTAAAAAACGCTTTTATTCCAATCTAATCCAATGCTTCTGTACAACGCGCATATATACATGTTCTTTCTGAATTCATAAAAAATTGACCGCCATTTTGTTTAAATTTCGAAGTGAGCAAAGAATGAAGCATCAATCTTGACTTTAAATCATCAAAAACGACTCTAATGACAGAACAAAAAGCGAACTGAATAAAATTCAACCTTTCTAGTCTAAATTTTCCAAAATTCCAGTCTAAGGTAAAAAGAAAACAACAAGGTCAACAACCGGAATGACAGATTCATGAAATAAACATAATTTTCAGCGGAGAACTATTGATTTAGGGTGTTTTAGTCAAAGGGGGTGGTCTTGTAACAATCTTAATCAAATTCTGTGATGTGTCGTTCGGTTGCTTTGAGCAGACGTAGAAAAATCGGTCTGTTCGGGTGATTTGAATGTAGGCCTATCACGGAACAAATTTCGTCATGTTTCCCTTCAACACTCCAGAGCTGGATAGATCTTCGCTTCCATGATAAAAAATGTAGAAAAAGGGCGAAAACAAAGAATATAGGTTAGTTCTCTTTAGATGTTTTTCTTTTTGCAGGTAGATCTTATTTGACATACATTTCCGATGTTACATGTATGCATGCATGAAATCTGTAAAGGATAATGAATTAATGGGGAGAAAAGAATAAAAAAAGTAGTTTCGGCAGGAGTGAAATATCAAAATTTATTTCACTGTGAAAATCCAGGATATCACTGCTAGGAATGTAATAAAATGCATTCAGTACGGCGCGGTAAAATGTATACTGACACGCAAAAGAAAGTCTACATTTGTTTACAGGGAAATATTGTATTACGTGGCAAATCCAGGATTTTCTATGAATGGTGTTCGAACATATACTAAGGGGAGGGGGACGAGGGCAGTCGGTCGTTTTCCTAGAATTAAACATTTTTTTGTGAAAATGAAATGATCAGGTATCAGAGGCAGACTTGTTTGAACACCCTGAACCCACCCCTGGATCTGCCACTGGTATTTATATTTGTAATGTACCTATCTAAACAAAATAAGGCTGTATCAAAATTTACAAAAATGTGTGGATTGATCGAAAGTAAAAGCTAATACGTACGAAAGAATGGCGTTGATAAGGATAAAATTATGATTTGTGTACAATAAAGCACAGAAGATATTGATGCAAAAGAAAAAAATGCTGGTTATTAGCATTTCTTCTTTCGTCTCAACGTTTTGTAACGCATTTTCTAATATAGAGGTCCAAACCAGATCTTTTTGGGGGATGGAATAATGAACAATTATAAAAAAGGCCCTTTGACGACCCCACAGAAATTTAGCATGCAGACATCAGTCTATGGTTAAAGTAGAAAATGCTAATAACACTGTGTCAGCCATTTTCTGTTACGGTCTGCAAATTTTGTAATTTGGACCGGTCAAAAAAATAGATGTTAAAGGTCAACTGTGCAGGATATTTTTTACACGAAAAGAAATCTGAATTAACATTATTCATACCTTTTGTTTGGAATTTACTCCTCTGGTAACTAGTAGATCAAATAACAAATACACAATTAACCTTTTAAAAACTGCATGACTGGTCGTTCTTTGATGCATTGTGACGTCACAGAGGAACAAGATTTGTTGATTGTCATTTATGTCTTTTGCTACTCTCTTAAGAACAGAGCACATTATCTCTACATTCCATTTCGATAGAATGAGCTCTGTTCTCGTGGGGTCATTTCACGTCTAATCTCGGGGCCTTGACGGGATTTCAGTATCCAATCGTTGGCTATACACAACAAAACAATTTAAAAAGCTGATACAAACTTTCATTGGCTGACGCTTCAAATTACCGGCTTCAGCCAAAAATAGAAGCGACGTAATGTATACGTAATCAAACAAGATCAAACTGAATGATTTTGATTCGATAATTCAAATGTTACCGGCTTCAGCCAAAAATAGAAGCGACGTAATGTATACGTAATGATCATGCAAGATAAAACTGAATGATTTTGATTCGATAATTCAAATGATGTGCTATAATTAGATTATGACGACCAAATAGGCTGTTGGCGTACCGAAAACTGCAGAGGTCATATTTGATGGTTTAATCAATAGACCTCGGCTTTGGAGAGTAGTCTTTTGCATGTATAATACTCCTCGTTTAAACTCAAAGATTACAAAGCTGGACAATATAAATTATGTTCAAAATTATAGAACCAAATACAGAATTATACAGCGCAGATGATCATAACGATTTTGAGTTGATTGCAACAAATAGTAAGTGTGTAATCAAAGGCCTCGTGACAGATGCCCTTGATTATCGTCGGCTTTAACTCTGTAAATCTACGTACGCGTAGTAGAAGCACATGGCACCCACTGAAACACGTTTGTCCAATGGGGAGAATCACGTGATTGACAATGATATTATACACGAAAAAATGGCGACAAAATGACCGTTTCGGCGTGAAAATCCAAACTTTAGAAAGGTATGTATTCAATCTACTTAGCTTCTCAGACAAACCACCTATCCTAAAGTACCCGCTAATATCTAAGGTTTTCACAGATACCCAACTTTCCCCTATCCGTTCGCTGTATTTAGAGAACACTTAAAGAATATTTTCGAAATTCGGAAAATTTTGGCTGTGTGTTAAGCACGTCGCATCATATTTTCAACCTTATTTCTTACCCAAAGAAATCTCTGTTCACACGGCCTATTTCCAGACCATTTTTTATCGATTACATTTCATTCTAGTCCATTTAGAAGGTCCGTGATGTCTTTTTTTAAGCGTATTTACGAAAAAAGATGTTAAACACACGTACAGTACTGTAGTGTTTGGCACGCCGAATTTTTGTGATTGTAATGTTAAACACGCATACAATTGCTCGTGTACTATGGATGCCAAGGATATTGGACAAATTGATTATATTCATGACCCAACTCGATTGAAATCTGGTGTTAACTTACAGTAACATGTGACAGACATCGTAAGGGGTAATCTGTTATCAACTTGGAAAAAACGAAATCGGATATAATTGCTTTAACTAATCAAATCTCCTGTTATATATAATTTTCCATGATAAATACGTGTAAACACAAAGATTCTAAACTGAAATTTGATGTCTTCGTTTCCTAGTTTACGGTCAAAATCGCTTTCAGAGTATTGAAAGTGTTTTTTTAATTGGTCAGAAAAATATGTTGTAGAAGATAACCCTTTATTTGTCCCTGTCAGATGTTTTTTTTTCTTCCTTCAGATAATTACATCATATAAACAAGGTTTTACATGATACTATATGTTACTTTCATGCCAGACACCGGATTTTAAGTGGATTGCTCATAATCTATATGTCAAATTCTGATAAAACGATTACCTTTTAAACTGCTTTTAACATATACCTTTACAATTTTCTTCAAATTTTAAATTGACTCGAAAGAAGTCTCGGCTTTCATAACGCAAGTCAAAAGTCTGGAATCAAAAGGAAGCACGCAACGCCTTCAAAATCGGAAACTCAGATAAGAAAGTCATTATAAGTCTCCAATGTACCGAGCTTCACCTAGTAAATCATCGTTAGATAGTGCTTCACTATTGAAGAAACATTTAAAAAGGTCATGGCAGGAACTCAGTTAATATACAATTCAGAACCAGATGAAATCAATTCGAATAATCACAATCCTTCTAATTTACATTTATATTCTTAAGTCAACATTTTAATTTCTGGCGCAGGAAACGTGATGCTGAAAGGAAATACAAATGCAACTTATAAATTTGTGAAAATTCGTTACTCCTGGTCTGTGCCCTGCGATTAAATCAGAGGGATCACAGAAGGGAGTCAAACGTGACATGCCACATGTGTTCTTTTACGACAAATTACAGACACACCAGGAAAGATCACCTTGATTTCCATAAAGGTAGAAGAGAGTATGTGTGTGATTGTGGTAAAACTCTAATTTACAGGTCCAATCTCCATTGTCACAAGAAGAATTTCAATAGATCTACTAGTAAAAGAGCTTGAATGACTTTCTCAAAAGGATGGGTTACAACAATGAATCAATAATTAGATTTTCGTCAAAATCTGTGGATTGATAGGGTTACTACCGTTACATACTATCTTTTATTTGCTTGTGTAAAAATCGGATTTTGGGCTTATTTTTAGAGTTTTTCACAAGAAATCACACCGGTAACAATTTATACAAAAAATAAAGGTTGTAGAGATGGTTTCGTAAATTGAGTACTTCAAAAGTAAGCAAGATCTGTAATTGACAGAAGAACAAATACAGAAGTTAAAAAGACTGATATGATAGATGGCTCGTTAAAAATATCCTGTCCTTGGTCTATTGAAAGTACATGCAAAAATTCATTTTGATATGATCGATACAGAAAAAGTGATTGAACTTCAAAGTAAAAAATTGCTTCACATTTCATTTTACCCCACCCACTTTGTCAACCATTATCTATAATTTTCAGATTTTTTACACATACAATATAAGATACTATGTAACACGCCGTAAACTAGGAAACGAGGACATCACATTTCAGTTCAGAATCATTTTGTTTGCACGTATTTGTCATGGAGAATTTTATATAACAAGAGATTTAATTAGTTAGAGCAATAATGTTATAGCCGATTTCGTTTTTTTCCAAATTCATAAAAGATTACCCCTTACGATGTCTGTCATATGTTTGAACTTTCTGTAAGTTGACACCGGATTTCTATCAGATTGGGTTATGAATAAACAACCAATTCGTCCAATATCCTTGTCTTCCCTAGTACACGAGCAAGTGTGTGCGTGTTTAACATTACACTCACAAGAATTCGGCGTGCCAAACACTACAGCACTGCACGTGTGTTTAACATCTTTTTTGTAAATACGCTTAACGAAGACAACACAGACCTTGTAAATGGACTAGCATGAAATGTCATCGATAAAAGATGGTCTGGAAATATGCCGTGTGAACAGAGAGATCTTTGGGTAAGAAATAAAGCTGTAAATATGATGCGGCGTGCTTAACATACATCCAAAATTTTCGCAATTTCGGAAATATTCTTTAAGTGTTCTCTAAATACAGCGAACGGATAGGGGAAAGTTGGGTATCTGTGAAAACCTTAGACAATAGCGGGTACTTTAGGATAGGTGGTTTGTCTGAGAAGCTACGTAGATTGAATACATACCTTTCTAAAGTTTGGATTTTCACGCCGAAGCGGTCATTTCGTCGCCATTTTTTCGTGTTCAATACCATTGTCAATCACGTGATTCTCCCCATTGTGTCGATGGACAGCATTTATAAACGATTCAAACACTTGTACTAATGAAGAGTCTGATAACTTGAAATAGGTAGACCATGTGAATATGGATGTCTATGTAGATTAACATGAAGAATAACTAAATGGACAGTATACATGTATAGTTGAAGGCATTTCAGTGTTTTTCCCATTTAATAAATCTGTATATATCTATCTTTAGAATTTGAAATTCAATGCGTTAAAAAGACACACGTTTGAAAATGCTTTGTTGTATCATGGAATCTATGTCTTTTGTAAATTGTATTTTAAATTCTTATTTGTCTTGTTCTATTTCTATAAATATAGCATATACAAAATGTAATATTTAGTCTTTTCGTATCGACATAAGACATATTCAAAATGACACAAACAATGCTGATCAATTGAATGCTATCTTTGCTGTACATCACACTCAATGATCAGGTATTGTTAAACAGACATAGAAGTCTACCCTTTACAAGACACCCCTTAATCTTGGGCGTTATTACAAAACCTCGTATCTACAGCTTGATTAAAGCTATAGATACGAGGTTTTGCAATAACACCGACGAAATGCTTTATACACTTCTTACATAAAAAGTCTATGGCTTATTTAAATAATCTTTTCACTAAAGACCGAAAAGCAAAACGATGATACGATGACTTACACAAAATTTCACCCACCTCTTGCCATTGTTCAATTTGGATATTTCGTGTAATACGTTTCTTTGGAATTTATTTACCAATTTGGATTTCAGTCTGTTTTGACCCGTAGCTATACAGCACAAATCTAAGACGTGCCATAAACTGACAAAAGAATCAATTATTTTATCAATGGATTTAAATGGCTGTGCGAATATTTCATAATTTGTGCGACAACTGACAATCTTTATGGATTGAATAATATATGTAGTGATTTTTTATTTTTTAAAATTCATTTTAATTTTCATCCGAGACAATTAGGCAAAGTATGTGATGGCTAAAACGATGATACTTAAAATTGGACTGAAATGAACTAGATTCTAAACGCCAATTAATCTGTTTTCGTGTGATTCCGACTACTCCTAGTCTCCTACCACACTTATTTTGGTGTGTGAACTGTGAACATTAACACGAATGAAAAGAAATCTTGATCTTCAATTAATTCTAAAAAGGAATTAGTAACATTTATAAAGCGTTAGAATGCACATTTAAGTTGTTTTGGAGCATAAGGAACATTGTTTAAACAAAATTCTGATTTTCAATTAACTTTAACAGGAATTAGTAACGTTAAAGCTAAAGAATGCACATTTAACTTGTTGTACAGCTTAAACAATATTTTATAATATTTAGATGGCACGTCGACGTCGACGTAAGTTCTCGCGGCCCCGACTTCCGGGCATCAATGGACCGCTGGGTCGTTACGTCATCCGGATCTCGGAGGACGGGATTTACGCGGAGTCCCAACCGGAGTCCCTACACAGCACCCCACGTGACCCATTCAAGTTCAAAGGTCAATTATCTCCCCTGAAACCATTGACCAATCATCTGATGACTTTGAAGAGCGGCCCAGGAGGGGAAATGAGACTGATAAATTTTGAGTTTCGTAGTATGGATCAGGAATCTGAACCGCAAAGAGACAAGTTACCACCACTCACAACTACTCTAACTTTTTCAGACTTTCTTTGTAAGTGGTGTTTGGCCTATATTGGACAAAGGCGGCAGTTTTGTTCGGCTGACTGCGCTGCTCAGTTTAAACTGTGTCAGAGACGCCGAGATGAGAAACAAGTAAGATCGTTTCTTCAATTTGTCAAGCACTAAATCTATATCCAGCATTAAGCTAACCCATCCCTAATGAGATTCACGCGACGTCAGAATTTTTCGTGCGACGTCGTTATTTGACATTCGTTACGTATCCAAACCTATCCGGACGACGTCGTAAACATTGGGCGTTGGAATTTTCCACCGCCGAATGTTAACGACGTCGCCCGCATAATTTCAACGTCGATTGAATCTCAAAATAGGGATGGATTACCTTAATTTGTACGGCGGCGAAGATGATATTGTGTACGTTATACTTTTGCTGTTGATTAACTTATCTGAAAAAAAACCCACTTAAAAACTGGCGTTTTATATAACGTCGGTGTAATTGAAGCTGTAGTCACGAGGTTTAAAGAATAGCACAAACGATTTTTATAATACCTATTGTTGGCGCAAGATCGTATGGCACATGTTTACGTTTTGTTCAAATGCAAACAAAACATTTTTCGATAAAACGCAGAAAACTCGGAATAGAGAACAGACCGCTCTATCACTGTACCTAAATTTCAACATGTCTACGTCATTACTTATAAAGAATTTATTCAACGTTTATACAACACTGTTTTGTTTATATTTGGACAAAATGTAAACATGTGCCATACGATCTTGCGCCAACAATACACGATGTTCCTATATTTTTTTCAGAATTTAAACATATCAGTTGATTACTACGGTAACGTAAAGCTGAGTATTCAGGGGCTTCCGCTGAACGCCGGAGAAGGTAAGTGAACGTTAGATTCCTTTAGCATTTTCATATTATCAATCTGATTTAAATTCGGTGTTAATTTACACTGGCGTAGCTAGCCGAGAATAAAGTGTACGCAAAACGTATGCCTAATGCATCAGGACAGGTTTGAAAAGACGGGTCCTGTACTGCTGTGGGTGGGTCTTGCGGGCATCTCCTAGATTTCTTTTAAGGTATATGACCCATCATTAAAAACTCCACTTTCTAGCCATTGGACATGCATTAAAAATTACACACTCGTGTAAATACACTTCGCCTAAGTTGATTCGCCGTGCCGGATTTTAAGATTATGCTTAAAGAAGAAAATAATTTACAAATATCTTTTTACTCTTTATTCACATGCAAGGGAGGTAATTTATAACATTTTTGTCAAATATTTCCATAATTATGCATTAATTCTAAATTCTAAACCATTCAAAATGCTTATGTTTGTATTTGGAATGGAAATATAATTTAGTTTAGGATTTGCTGTCACTTTTCAAATTTCGCCTCTGGATCTTTGGTGCTAATGATGGGTTGTATACGTTAAAAGAAGATTTATTGTAGATGCTTATGAAATACATACCAAATGCCCACCTGGAGCCACGAATGACCATGGTCATTCGCGGCTCCTGGTGGGTATTTGGAATGAATTTTAATGGCGATTCATGTGTTAATTTCAATGGAAATAAAACAAAAATCCATATTTTTCTTTATTTTGTTTGCGATGTGTACGCGATTGCGTTTTTGCGTACGGGTTGCTAACTTATTTACTTACAAACACCAGACTTGATTCAGACTGTTTCCGAAATTCGCTGTGTCGAACTCGTAGGGAACGTCGTTTTACCTCGAGATATCCGGAGTTCGACTCATCCGATTTTTGTTCAGTTTCGATTAAAATGATATAACATTTTGTTAGTCATCAAATGAGTGTATGATTGAAATATAGGAGGAATAAATTGTTTGAAGGGGGCATTTTATTTTCCACTATATTTCAATGGATATAGTTAAGATTGATTAATCCTATAATAATTTTGTAAACATATTTGATATCCATCAAAGATGATGGTGGACTCAGATTTTCTTTTCGACATAAGCACGCATTCGACCTATCTGATTTCGACATAACGTGTGCCAACTGTGTAATTCGATATATTTGAATAATACATTGTGTGCATCGAATACCCGTCCGTTATCAGCTACATCTATATTTTTAGTTTATTTCTGGATTCTTTTTAATCATACCAATGTTCAACTTTATAAGAATTAAATTATGAAAATAGTTTTATGTCATTAATTTCAACTCGTTCAATGAATATTCATGCTCTAGATCATTCGAGAATCACTCGAAAACTTTATTTATTCATTTCATCCGTCGAGTTTAAAGGGTGATGGTAACAGATGGTCTAATTGCAAAAAATGAAATTTTTTGAAAAAGTATGCAAAACTTTTGTGTTGGCCACCTCAGAATGGTTAATAATATGCGATTCATACAAAGATTGAGCCGAAATTATAAGAGAGATAGCCGAATTTAGGGAGAATCCAAACCAAAATTCAACCCCGTCTCAGATGCGGTTGAATTCATTTTTTAACTGACAAATTTTGGTCCAAAATCTGGGAAATAGTAGCTTTAACAAACCGCCGTAATTTTAGCTTATTCAAGCAGTAGTTACGACATTTTCGAACATTAAAATTATCGACGACTTACCATTTCAGGCATAGAAGTAACAAAGTCATATCCAGGTAATCACTTTCTCTTTTCTCACAATGTTTAATACGATTACTTTAAGGACGAAAGTTAAAACATATGCAAATAAGTTGGTGTAATTGTCAACGGATTCAATTATTTTTGTTAATGTTTTAAAAACAAAAACATTGCAACAAATGAAGAAGATATTATCAATATTGTCTCATTTTCGTTTTTTTACACTTAATCTCTTAATGCTTAATATCAAATTGCCACTTCTGCTGTGCACACCAAAAGTAAGTGCTCTTTGCAAAAGGGTTGGTCTCTTTAGCAGCCGCAAAAATACCGTGTCCACTTATGACAAATTCATAACGTTACGAGCTTGACCTACAATTTTGCAGGAGGGACGGGCGTCAGTCCTAGACGAAGTCGGCGAAGAAAACGTTGTAAGAATTGTGCCAAATTACAGAAACATGACCACGAAGACGAGTATTGTGATGAAATATGCCGATCTGGATCCATGTTTATCTGAGATATCAGAACACCCCCTTTAAGATTTTCCATTCCAAATGAGATTCACGCGGCGTCGGAATTATTTGGTCGACGTCGTAAACGTTTGGCGGTGAATGTTTAACGACGTTGCCCAAATAGGTTCGGATACGTACCGAATGTTTAAAACGTCGCGTGAATCTAATTAGGGGTGGCCTAACTTAATAATATTTTTGCTCATACAATATTGCAGGGGGGGGGGGGGGGGGGCGTTAGTCCTAGACGTGGTCGGCGGAGAAAACGTTGTAAGAATTGTGCCAAATTACTGAAACATGACCACGAGGACGAGTATTGCGGTAAAACATGCTGATCTGGTCCATGTTGATCTGAAAAATCAGAATAACCATTTTAACCAAAGTTTGGCTCATAAATTTTGTATGAATGTAAGGAATGAATTGTAATGCGATTCACGCAACGAGTTATTTTGTGCTACTCTATAAACATTCGTCGGTGGAATAAAAGTTATTTGAGCGACGCAATAAACATTCGGCGGTGGAACTTTTCCACCGCCGAATGTTTACGACGTTGCCCAAATAGGTTCGGATACGTAACGAATATTTACGACGTCGTGTGAATCTCATTAAGGGGTGGTCTACCGTAATAATATTTTGGTTCATACAATTTTGCAGGAGGTACGGGCGTCAGTCCTAGACGGAATAGGCGAAGAAAACGTTGTAAGAATTGTGCCAAATTACTGAAACATGATCACGAGGATGAATATTGTGATGAAACATGTCGGACCATGGATGGGGAGAAAACGAAGAGGGAAGATTTTGTTAGTGAGTAGATATGTCAATTTAATCAGACGACATTTTGGATTGTTCCAATTTCAAAAATGTTCTAGACGACAATTTCAAGTGAATGAAATTATTTTAGGTATAAAACATCGTGGGAAATGAAGAAATTGCTTGTCACAAGCAATTTCTTCATTTTCCACTATGCTTTTCAAAGACACTATCTTGTAAGAGTAAAAAAGATTCATTACGTGGGAATGGGTTATCTCACGTGGAAGTCGGAGAAAACGTTGTGAGAATTGTGCCAAATTACTGAAGCATGACCACGAGGACGAGTACTGTGATGAAACATGTCGGAGCATGGATGGAGAGAAAACGAAGAGGGAAGATTTTGTTAGTGAGTAGATTTGTCAAACCTTCTTAACCCATTACCAGACGGCAACATTTTTGACTGTTCCAATTTCAAAGATGTTGCAGAAGACAATTTTAAATGAATAAAATTTCACAGTTTTTGGTCCTTCTAAGTAGAAAACATCATGGGAAATGAAGAAATTGCTTGTCACAAGCAATTTCTTCACTTTCCTTGATGTTTTCCCATGACTTTTCACGAGGATCGTCAAAAGGCGTCACTGTTTAGGAATGTGTAAAGTTTCTAACAATGATGGGTTAATCATGATCACGAGGATGAATATATTGTGATGAAACATGTCGGACCATGGATGGGGAGAAAACGAAACGAGAAGATTTTGTTAGTGAGTAGATTTGTCACGCTTTTTTAAGGTAGTCCGCCCCTAATGAGATTCACGCGATTCACGCGACGTCGGAATTATTCGAGCGACGTCGTAAACATTAGGCGGTGGAACGTTTCACTACCGTAACCAATTCTCCAAAAGAGACATTGTTTTGTTTTGGTTTGGAAAAAATACACCAGAGAAGAAAAATGCTAATGACAAGAATTTTCTCCCTTACCCGAACATTTTCGTTGTTATATTATACACAAACTCTATCTTCATTAACATCCTTTTTATCGTCGGCAACGTCTTTCATGCTAAAACTTCCCGGATTCTAAAATAATTAATTTGATATATATCTTTTTCAGATGTGTTTCAACAAAAAGAGATAGGTAAGTAAAAATATAGCCCTACATGAGATTCCAGTTGAACAAAAGCATAAATAAAATAATTAATAACCAATCATGTAGAACATTTTTATGGCCAAAGTGTGCGGATAAACCTATCCGAAAAAGATAAACGATAATTTAGCAAAATGAAATATAGTAGAGACAAAATATAAATAGAAATTAATATAAAAACGACTACCCAACAAACACCAACGTTTAAGAGCTGTGGCTGCCAGAGGCGCCGACTGTAAACAGCCGACTTGGATTTCAAAGGTGGTGGACACGGTGGGGATTGAGCATGATGGGATGGATAACGAATACGGACAAATTTGCCTCGCTTCGGGTAATAAATTGTGCATTATTGAGATCTTTCCTCAAATCTATGACTTGTTTGTAGAATCCTTTTACTTTGTCCAAAAATTGATCCCAACCGACCAGAAAAACGACAAAAAATCCAGGTCATTTTTCTAGTCGGTTGGGATCGATTTTTGAGAAAAGTACATCTGAGAGAAGGGCTCAGTAAGGCGGAGTACATGCAACAAACTGCATGAAAATTGACGCTGAAATAAGAAAGTTATTGCACAAATTCTTACCTGAAGCGTGGTCAAATTGGCCGTAGTCGTTACCATTTCGCTTTCTGGTCGGTTGGGACAATATTTTGGAAAAAATACCACGAGTTATCTAATATGTCATACGTCCAATGAAAGGGCTCGGTAAGGCGGGGTACATGCAACAAACCTTTTGATAATTGACGCAAAAATAAGGAAGTTATTGCAAAAAATCTCACCAGAATCGAGATTATTTTGTCCGTATTCGTTATCCATCCCATCATGCACAATCCCCACCGTGTGGAGGTAAAGTGGAAAGACAGTTGAAAATGGCTATATGTGAGTTCGCAGATTTCAGTCTACGAGTCGTCGCCATTGCTATCGGTGTGTAGCTTTTAGTTCCGATTCTTATATTCTAGTACATGTGTTGCTGTTAGAATTAATGTGATGCGATTGCCCTTTAAATGAAGCATATTTGGCTTTGACCTCAATGTTTTCCAACCGGCTTTAACCCTTTCCCAAACGCCAAAATTCTAGGCCGGTCATTTGCTAAAGCTGCTGCAGAGGACAATATGGGTGTTATTAAAGGTTGCATTTTTGTACAATATAGCAATATAACAATATTTCGCACAATATAGCATAGAAAATGTGGAGACAAAGGAGAAAATGCCAAGAGCAGATCTAGGGGTGGGATCAGGGGGTCATGACCCCCCCCCCCCCTGGAATTGGCCGAAAATTGCATCTTTACTGTATAACTTTGCATATCAAAAGCATTCATTTGGACTTTGACCCCCTGGAAAAAAATCATGCATCCGCACTTCAATGCTGATTATCAGCATCTTCTTTTTTGCTTTATTGTTTCCCAAGCAATTTCTGTTAGGGACGTCAAAACCAAGTCTTATTGGGAAACCAGATTTGGGAAATGTTTGGGCGTTCCTATTTATTTCAACATCCCTTATTTTCAGCGGAGAGACGGCGAATACGAAAATGGTTACTTGACGCTCAAGATCAGTATACAAAACAGCAGGGTGACGGTGCTGATCCTTACATTGTAGGAGAAGGTGTTAGAATGGATGGAGGTACGTACAATAACATTCGGAACTTCTTGGGGTTTTCCGGTCTTAACACATGTGTTGAGGACCAGGAAACAACCGAGATGTGCCGAATGGTCCAATAATAGATTGGTAAAATGTACTATTACATTTCATGATGAATGACCGGGCAGAGCATCTCTAGCTAATAGCTAGAGATGCTCTGCCAGGCCATTTATCGTGAGCTATAAAATGAATATGAAAATAACATTAAGATCTATGTAGGCATATTCTAAGTTATTTAAGTATGACTTCACTAGTATAGTTTCTGTCCCATAAAGATGTTCAATACTTTTATTAATACGAAAATGGTTACTTGACGCTCAAGATCAGTATACAAAACAGCAGGGTGACGGGGCTGATCCTTACATTGTAGGGGAAGGTGTTAGGATGGATGGAGGTACGTACGATAACATTCGGAACATCTCGGGTGTTTCCGGTCTCTAAACATGTGTTGAGGACCCGAAAACAGCAGAGATGTGCCGAATGGTCCAAAAACAGACTGGTAAAATGTAGGCCTACTATTACAGATCGTGATAAATGACCTGGCAGAGCATCTCTACCTAATAGCTAGAGATGCTCTGCCAGGCCATTTATCGTGAGCTATGAAATAGGCCTAAATATGAAAATAACATTAAGATCTATGTAGGCATATTCTAAATTATTTAAGTATGACTTCACTAGTTTCTGTCCCGTTAAGATGTTCAATACTTTTATTAATACGAAAATAATTGTTACTGGATGCTCAAGATCAGTATACAAAACAGCAGGGTGACGGGGCTGATCCTTACATTGTGGGTGAAGGAGTTAGAATGGATGGAGGTATAGCTTACGATAAATGACTTTGCAGAGCTTTTCTAGTGATTAGCCTGTGATGCTCTGCCAGGTCATTTATCATGCGATATACGTCCAATAATAGACGGGTAAACATGTACTATAAGAACTGCACTATAGCTCGAAATAAATGACCTGGCAGATCATCTATAGCTTGAATCTATAGCTTAGATCGAAAAACGTCCTATATTAGGACGGGAAAACATGTGTTATCTGAAAAGTAGCACATCTCATGATAAATGACTTGGCAGAGCATTTCTAGCTAATAGCTTGATATGCTCTTCCGTGTCATTTATCGTGAGCTATATAGAATGAGTAAAGATACGAAAATAACATTATTTAAATACATTTTCTTTCTTATGAATTTAAGATTCACATAAAGAATGTAATCATTGTATTATAACTATGAGGTAATTGGTTCGGTGTTGTGATAGGCTAATACTATATGGAGAAGGGATCTTGCATTCTAATCAATGTTAGGGTCAGTTCGGGTAAATACGGACAGGCGGGTAATACGGACATCTCACTTTGAGCGTCTATATCAGGATTTTCTACCGTAGAGGCATAAAAACGGACCCATTCTGTTTAAATTTTAATCATTCTATAACTCTTTAGTTTGTAAAGCAATTGTTATTAATTGTTTGAAACGACGTAATTTTTCGTTCATTCGGAGCATCCCTTGTTTTCCTACATTTTCTGACGAGACTTGAAACTGCGGGAGCATTCAAAACATAAAAAATCATTACATGAATAAAGGTATTTTTACTGACTTCTTTGATGCTGATTTTGTTTTAAACAAATCATAAATCATCTAGATTTGACCCTATACAGTTGTTTACCCTGAGAAAATGATGAATTTTGAAATATAAGCCAAAATATGAACTGTCCGTATTTTACCACCTATTTTGCTAGGGTAGGGAAAATACGGACTCCATTTTTGCAATGGCATTTCGTACGGGCGGAGCAGGTATTTTGTGAACGCGACTGTAGTTGTGGGTGAAGTAATATGACCCGGTCTTACGGTACGAGCAAGTGAAGAAAACTGCTTTATGAATCGCCGTCGTGTCAAAAACGTCCGTATTTACCCGAAAAATCATGTTTCTAACAACAATTATGTGTCCGTATTATCCCCATCTCTTTTATATAGTTTTATATAGTGTCCGTATTTTCTCACCATATGTCCGCACTTTCCCTACCTCGTCCGTATTTACCCGATTTTACATCATGAGCATTTTTGCCGTTTTTTATAAGTTTCCGTCAATATAGCGTCTTTCCGCGATCACCAGCGTCAAGACAAGATATTGACCGACCCAAAAAACTGGTACCCGGTCTTGTGGGACCAGCAGGTAAAGCACACGGCCCAGTGAATCACCGACGTGTAAATAGCGTCCGTATTTACCCGAATTGACCCTACTATGTAATGATTATGATGGTCATTTCTTTTAAATCTTTTAATCACAAATATTTCTAATTTATCACCATTCATTGGTACATATCACTTCAATTGTCTGTTGTCATATCACAGCTCATGTATATGTTTTATGTTACTCCTTTTCTATCAGAGGTTTTAGACGGAATAACGAGTGGTCCGGCCGATCTTAACCCCATACCCGTATCTCGGACCCCATTTCTCCCTGATATTCATAAAAAACCGCCTAAAGGTATCGGTACTAACGAGTGGCTTGATTGACATTTTCCCAAACAATATAAAAACAGTATAGTTCGCGATAAATGACCTGGCAGAGCATCTCTTGCTATTAGCTAGGGATGCTCTGTCAGGTCAGTTATTGTGAGCTATATTGCTCTAATTAACATGGTTACAGATAAGAGCGAGTGATATATTTTCTAAATGCAATATTTCATTTATTGTTCATCTACGAGACGATTCCAATGAGTACCTACAACGTAGGGTTTGGATTTGAAATAACAAGTTTAGAATGACGTCACTCCCGCTTATCTGAAGCTCTGTTCTAATTCGAAAGCTGATGCAGACTACAGAATGGGGGTTTTATGAGAATAGTATACATTAATTTTAATTTCTGAAAATATTGAGAGAAAAGAAGAAAATGCTGTTAAACGGCATTTTCTTCTTTTCTCTCAATGTTTTCTAAATCCTCTCCTTTTGGAGAAGAAAAAAAAACAGGTTTTGCTTTGGAAAGACTTCTTTACTGACAGCGTGTGCTGGGTTTTTGTGTATGTGTTGTTAATAACATGGCTAACATAAAACATGATTTTTCTCCTGTGAGAAATTTTCTAACCAACCGTCCCTTTTCTTGACAGATACACGTCAGGGAATCACGTGACATGACATTTTCTATCATTTTCAATAATTCTGACGATACATGTCCGATTTGGAAAAAAAAAAGGATTGCAAAAAGATTTGCAACAGAGAAGCCAAGGAATCACTACAGTACATGGGTATTTCGAATATAAATGATCTTTTGAAAAATTGATGAAAAAGTTATTGACGACCAACAAAAACTTTGACTGGTCATAAATCAGCTAAGAATCGTAAAAAACGTAAAAAATCATGCTGAATAGAACTGGGTTTAGTTGAGTTGAAATAACTTTTTACTATCAGATTTAAAAAAAAAAAATATAGATCTACCACGTCCAGATAATTCCTGCCAGTTCCCACTTTCTCTGCTTTCAACCGTATTCAAATTAGTCTAGAGTATCAACAAAATTATTGACGATTTTTTAAAATTGTTGTGCCACGTGATTCTCCAACGTGAAATAGCATAGATGGGCATTCTTGGAATTTAGATAACTCATCGTAACTCTTGGATCGATTTGTCCGCAGGAGTTGTCTTTCTTCCCAATAAATTAAATGGGACTAATAATAGTCCATTTCCGATATTACGAAACACGTTTCCAAATTCTTTAACATGTGGTTAGGTAAAATGAGAAATGTCGGTTATTTCGCCAAAAATGAAATTTTTATATATAGAAAATGACAAATTAAAAGCCTCTCCTAATGGAGTATTAATTTTGTACATCAAAATGTTCTAGATATTACATACTTATAATATTATGTTGCTTATCAACGTTGAAAACCTTTCCATTTTTTTCGAAGCCTTTTCTTGTGGCAACATCAAACCAGGAATTAAAGGGAATGCGACTTTGAAGCCCTACACTAGTCTATAATTGTGATTAGAATATTTCTTGAAATAGATTCATCTCAATAATTAATTCTTTCGTAGGATTTTCAATATTCCTTGGTTTCGACTAATAAAACTAGAAAATAATTACGCCGCTCTAGTTTTCACGTGGTTGAGTTTCTTGTATGAATTCTTTCCCAAACAACACTTGATTTTGACGGTCCGAATAGAAATAGATTGCTAAAACATTAAGGCTAAAGAAGAAAATTCTAATAACCAATATCTCCTTTTGCCTTAATGTTTCATATGCTACAACATTCATATTTTAATTTATTTCAACATAAATTATTTCGTCGTCTGCAAGTGCTTTCCAATATTGATCCATCCTACTGTAAAATGTTGTTGTTTTAGAAAATTATTATTGATCTTGTTTTACTTGATAATATTTCAATATCCCGCAGTTACTACTTACAAAACAGAAAATAGTTATGCTGCTTTTATATCGTCGATTTTCATCGAAAACCTCGTAACTGCGGCTTGTTTTCAGCTGCAGTTTCGAGGTTTTTGTTGAAAAGCGAAATATTTGACGTGGTTTCGATTGATATATTAACCATCACAGCATCTTTGCTTCGCCTTTGTTTCATGAAATATAATGTAGGCCCCTATATCGCTGCTTTTCAACGAAAACCTCGTAGCTGCAGCTTAAAACAAGCTGCAGTTACGAGGGTTTTTTTTGTTAAAAGCGATGATATATCGTCAATATAACTCCAAATGAGAGGAGGGGGCTATGTCAAAATGGAAGATTGATAAATGTCGTCGAGACGATTAGTGCAAAGCCGTTGTTAATCGAATTAATCAACATCTGTTTCACACTAAACTATCGTTAACAAAGCTCCAGGAGGGTCGTATAAGCTCATATTTTGATTGGAAGATTTAGGCATGCATAGCGTCAGTGCTACTGCAAAACCGCGTAACTCCAGCTTGATGAAAGCTGGAGTTACGCGGTTTTGCAGTAGCATCGACGATAGGTTGATTAGGGTCGATCATTTATACGATTTTTCAGTAAAGTATTTTTCATATATAAAAAGAATTTATAAGATTTCCAGGCATCATCCGAAGAAACGGAAATTGACGATATAAAAAAGATTTATACAATTCAAAGGGATTGCAGTCGACAAAAGACAATGATACGAGGGGCGTTCATTAAAGATTTCCCCTGACCTACTTTCAGTTGAGGTAGGAAGTTGAAATTGTACACATACATAATCGCATACCTCTATAGGTCACATGAAAATTTGCAGCTCTGAAATGATATTTGTTTCTCATTTCCGTGTGCTGAAGTTAAGTAAGGTAGCGTGATGGAGCAAACAGTCCTCAGATTCCTGTTTTTGAAAGGTCGCACTCCCAAGGAGACATTTGATGAGATAAAAGAAGTTTGTGGGGATGATGTCCTATCATATGACGTTGTCAATCACTGGCATACTCAGTTTAAGTGGTGACGTAAATCTGTGGAAACAACCCGATTCCTGGGCGCCCACAGTTTACCATTGATGATGCCACCATCAAGTCAATTCAAGGTTTCAGGCACAATCTATGGTGTTCTATAGAAGAGGTCTCAAAAACTGCAATACACGTTGGGAGAAGTGTATCTTTCTGGGTAGGGGCCATGTAGGAACAGGTTAATATTTGTGCAAAGTTTCAATGATCTCCGCTCATTGGAAATAGGTCAGGGGAAATCTTTAATGAACGCCCCTCGTACTTTTAGAGAAAACTGTCTGAAGTTGAGAAAGTTTTGCTAGCACTAAGATTATCATTTTAATAAAATATACCCCCCATAATTGGAAAATATTACATAAAAAAGAGAAAAGCAACGACTAGTTTTGTAGTTTAGGGATTTTGCTATTAGTGGAAGAAAATGATTTTTTTTCAAAACACTGGTATTTTGTCTGCTACCGACGACATGTAGGCCCACATGTGTTTTCTTTTTAATGGTTACAACCAATAATTAACTACAAAACACTTCGTGCATCTTCGGACGTCATCCGTAGCAATGAAAATTGACTAGGGTATCCCTCGTCAATTTCCGTTGCCACGGATGATGCATGGAAAATGACAATAATGGTATAGCATCGTTAATTTCCGTTGCCACGGATGACGTCCGAAGATGCACGAAGTGTTTTGTAACTTATGATGGATGGAATACCTTAATGATTTCAGAGTATCCGAGTCGAAGTGGAGGTCCGACCCATCTAACTAGACGATATCATTATGTGCAAGAACCCAGGTTTAGACTCAACCGAGGTAAGGAACTCGTATTTCATCGGTTATGTCAACTATGTCCCAAACAAGACCGGATTTAAAAGTCCTGTAAAAAAGGGTTGAAAAAAAAAACATTGATACAAAAGAAGAAAATGCTGATAATCAGCATTTTCTACTTTGTCTCAATATTTTCTATCAATTTGTCATTCGCAATAGCTTTTATATTGAACTACCCTATAAATTTGACACATGGGAAAGGATTAAAGAATAAAAGTCCCGACAGCACTGTAAATTTGGCACCGCTGGCCACTAGCATTTTCTTATTTTGCGTATAATTTAATTTCGTAAGGTTTTTTTTTTTTTATCAAGAAACGTCAACATCATGTCTTGTTTGGGAAATTGTTGAATATAGATGTGAACAAGGCCTGGTTTTGTCGCCCTTCATTGAAAAGGCTTATGTAAATATGGAGGGAAAACACAATTAGAAATATGGTGGGAAAACAATGAGACAAAAGAAGAAAATGCTGATAATCAGAATTTTCTCCTTTTGTCACAATGTTTTCTACGATATAATCATTATTACGGTATACACACGAGTGATCTCTTTTTCAACATCCTTTTCGTTATATGCAGAACTAAGCTAACATATAGGGGAACCCTAATATTTTGCCGTTTGGGAAAGGGTTAAGGTACGTTAGACAAATGTCCTAGAGAATAGGTACTCTTGTACTTGATACTTATGTCTAGAAATGTGTAAAAAATGCGACGTTTACGAGTAGACCATTGACGGCTTGTCAAATGTAGTCATTAATTGACGGTTGACTAGTGACGTTAAATCAATCGCCGTTACGTTACGTCGTGATCTATTATTATTGATATCTTAGGAGGTTATGACCTAAATTGATGTTATAATCATTGGGAACACGTTAATACTAGGGAACGATTTTATCCAGTTAATCGTGTCGTAATTTCGGACAAACAATAGTATTTTGTTAGTGTTGTTATAAAATTTCGTAACTACGGCTTATTTCAATCCACAGTTACGAGATTTTATAACAACATTTACGGTTTATCAATACATAACGGTAAACCAAGTCTATTTTTAGCACAACATTCTTTACTTTAAATTGTTCCATTTTCAGACGAAGTCATCACAGGGGGCCCGGTAACGTTAAACCCTACACCTCTACGTCGTGGTCCGCTACGGACAGACAGACACAGACATGCGGTAGACTCAGGTCAGTGTGATATACTTTCCCAAACGACAAAATTTTAGGGTGGTCCACTTCAAAAACTGCCACAAATAACAAATCGGATGTTATTAAAGATAGGATTTGTGTAAAATATCACATAGAAAATATTAAGACAAAAGGAAAAACTGCTGGTTTTCAGCAGTTTCTTCTTTTGTCTCAATGTTTTCCCAAGACATTTCTATTCGGGACGTCAAAACCAGGTCTTGTTTTGGAAAGGTTAAGGATTACAACCCATCATTAACTACAAAACATTTCTTGCACCTTCAGCCGTCACCCATGACAACGGAAATTAACGAGAGATACTCTCGTCAATTTCCCGGCGTCATCCGTGGCTACGGAAATTGACTAGGGACCAGTGAATTTCACTAACTGTGGATGACGCCCGAAAACGCATGAACTGTTTAGTATCTAATGATGAGTTGTAATCCCGATAATTAACAAATTTTCTCTCATTTTGTCGTAATGTTTTCTGTGGCATTTTGTAGCCAGTGTGTTGTCGTATGGAAAGGCTTACTGCATTCCCGAACGGTCAAGGTTAGGACTGTTTCAATTTGAGAGCCACCACAGACGACAACATGGATGTTTAAAGATAGAACTAGAGTACAAAATAGCAAAGAAAATACTGAGGCAAAAGGAGAAAATGCTGATAATCAGCATTTTCTTCTGTTGCCTCAATATTTTCCCCCAGTCTTTTCAAAAAAGGACGTCAAAGCAAGGTCTTGTTTGGAAAATGTACCCATTCAGCTTGACGTTGATCTTGGTGAAAATTACTTGGTAATACATTGTGGGCAAGCAATATCTGTTCATTTCCCACAATTTCTTCTCATCCAAAATGCAAAGATTCATAGAATGTCACCAACTTGATATTTTATCTGTAACATCTTTCAAAATTTTGCCGTCAACCCATTGCCACATACTGACTCTTTTTGACAAGATCATGGCGTTGGTAAACATTGTGGAAAATGAAGAAATTGCTTGTGACAAGCAATTCCTCCATTTCCAACAATATTTTCTACGCAAAAGGACCAAAATATGTAAAATTTCATTCAGTTTAAAATGTCCTCTGCTACATCTTTGAATTTGGGACAGTTCAAAATGTTGTCGTCTGGTAATGGGTTAAAATAACTATTTTTTTTTCTATTTTCGTTTCAGAAAAAAGACAAGTGATGATAGACCTTGCCTGGATACCCAAGTTTCATCCTTAAGCCTTTCCAAAACTACAAAATTTTAGGGTGATCCAATTTGAAAGCTGCTGCAGACGACTAAATGAATGTTGATAAAGATGAGATTTGTGTATGATACAGCTCAGAAAATATTGAGACAAAAGGAGAAACTGCTGATTATCAGCAGTTTCTTCTTTTGTTTCAATGTTTTTCCAAGCCTTTTTCTATTAGGAACGTCAAAACAAGGTCTTGTTTGGGAGATGGTTCAATCGGCATTTTATCCTAAAAGCTTCGACATTTTCTGTGCTAAATTTTACATAAATCACGTCTATATTAAAGGGGAACTTGATATGTTTCTCAGGAATTAGAACAACATTGGGACAGCCAGAGTTTGCATTGTTGTGTGGTGCATTGCATTATCTTGGGTCAAAGAGAAAGTACTTTTAGCGCCGATACCATTTTTTTTCACTATTAATCAAAACAAAATTACAGAAATATTAGTATACATGTAGTGCCAGCGCTAAAATTTCTTCCTTTTTGGCACTAGACGCACTGACCTACTACTAGTAACTAAAGTTAGACTGTCCCAAGTTGTTCATGTGCCGATCTGTATACATATGTACATGTATACAGGTCGCTTTAACCCTTTCCCAAACGATATCTTTTAGGGTTGTACTGCGGTAGAAGCCAAAATGCAATTTAACTTTCAAACTTTTAAACGATAATTGTATACTTTATAATTCAGAAAATATTGAGACAAAAAAGAAAATGCTGGTTACCATATTTTCCCAAGCCCTCTCTGTTGGGGGCGTCAAAACTAGGTCTTGTTTGGGAAAAGATTAATATCTTTGGAGGCCTTTCAGCCGAGGAACAATCTCTTTCAAGATTCAAGGCGATTTTTCCATTAGTTACGTAGGCGAATACTTGTAAAGAATTTGTGGACGCACGAACACTTAAGCAGACGGACGGATGGACACCGATTCCAATATCTCGTTTCTCACTGCGTGTTCTTGTGTGTTAAATTATAGGAGAATATCGTCGCTTTTCTGCAAAAACTTCGTATCTGCAGCTTGTTTTAAGCTGCAGATACGAGGTTTTTGAAGAAAAGCAGCGATATATAAATTACAAATAGAAAAAATAATGCTCGGTGGAAAAGAGGACATTGATGGCCATCAGCATGTTAATCCCTTTTTTCTATATCGCCGCTTTTCAACAAAAATGTCGTAACTGCAGCTTAAAACAAACAGCAGTTACGAGGTTTTTTTGTTGATCGATATGTTTGTCTAAAAGCTAACGTATCGCGAAATCTTAAAAATGAAGATGTATATTTTATGGAAGGGTTAACATGTTTTATTTACTTTTGATTAAATATGATTATTATGTACTTTTATAATGTGAATAAATTATAATGTTGTAACTTTATAACTATGTTATAATGTCACCGATTACCACAACATCCTGTAGCAGTGTAGCAGATATTGTCACCTTTCAACGAAAAACTCGTAACTGCAGCTTGGTTTAAGCTGCAGTTACGAGGTTTTCGTTGAAAAGCAGCAATATGCTGAGTCATTTGAATTGGAGAGAATTGGAATTGCGCCGGACAAATCCCGTAGGAACAGAGGTGGAGTGGGGGTGGGGGGCTGATGGCTAAAAATGCCAAATTTTACCTTTATTTTACACTGAAAATTTAGGGAAAATCCAATTTAGCCCCCCCCCCCCCTCCTATTCAGATACATGGGTTCAGTCCACCAAATATGAAAATGCTTCCTAAGGGTCTGTAGGCCTATGTTACAGATGTCATTCATTTATTTGGGACCATTTATTTACCTAGAGCAGCGCATCGCTGCTTTTCAACGAAATCCTCGTAACTACAGCTTAAAACAAGTTGCAAGTTATGAGGTTTTAGTTGAAAAGCGACGACATAGACAACGACTCCTAACACTGTTCTCTAGGGGTGAAAGGAGTAGGCTACCCGAATACCCGCGGATAGGGTATCAAAATGCCACTACCCGGGTACGAATTTAAGTTAGTCCTACCTCGTTATCCGATGATTATTTTCGGCTTTTAACTTGCATTAATATTCATGGGCGGATCTAGAGGGGTTCGGGGGGGGGGTCCCCCTCCCCAGGCATTAGCCGAAAATAAAATTTTGACTACATAAATTCAGTGTAACGTTACATATTTAGTCTACTGAATTTTAAGCCATACTTTGGGCTTGGACCCCCCCCCCCCCCCCGGCCCTGGAAAAAATCTTGGGCTTGGACCCTCTGGAAAATCCTGGATCCGCCCTTGAGTATCTAGAGAGACAAGACGACGATTTCATAATATATTGGTTTCTGATTTTTTTTTAATTTTAGTTTTCGTTTAACATGTTTAACAATTTCAAATGCGTGTTTACATTTTTAAATACAAATAGATCTAAATAAAGGTTAAGACAGCTAAAATATCAAAGTCGCGCCTGCCAGAGATCTAATCCTCACGAAGGAGATTGTGCATCATGGGATTGGTAAACCTACAGACAAATTTGCATCGCTTCGGGTCAGACATTTCGCAATAACTTTCTTATTTCCGCGCCAATTTTCAAACGGTTTGTTCATGTAGCCTATAGGCCTACGGCCTTACTGAGCTCTTTCCTCTGATGTATGACTTACTTGAAATCTCCTTGTACTTTTCGCAAAAAATGATCCCAACCGACCTGAAAAACGACAAAAATTTCAGATTGTTTTTCCAGTCGGTTGGATGTGGATTAAAAAAAATCAGAAGGGGGGGGGGGGGGTCATAGGGCATGCCCCCCCCCCTCATGAAAAAAATGGTTCAATAAGGTGGTGGTTTTGGGGCCTCACGAGATCTTTCTTGATCAACAAAAATACATTTGGTTTAGCATACAATAGTCCCAGCCGAAAATGACAGTGACGTAGGCTGATAGTCTACCTACCAATTCTGAAAAAGTGACTTTCGTAGGCATTCTCTGAACATGGGCGACTACCATGCCCAATGATCATGAATGATATCTTCAAGGCATGGTACGTACGGCTTGCCCGGTAGTCGCCTCTAGCAGGCGATATTGGTTGAAATAAACTAGGTCAAAGGTCATTCGGTACATTTTTCAGACATGCCCCCTAAAATACCTCATAACTTACACATTTATTAAGCTAAAACAATTATTTTGGTACCTAAATAAAGCTAACGATTTGTACTGTCACTTAAAACATCAATATGCAACTTTACGAATTTGTGTTTTTGTAATTTTTGATAAATATAACAAAAAATGGCCAAAAAATCACAAAAATAAGTTTTTTCGAAAAGTAAAAAAAATCCTAAAAAATACAAACGGTATGTTTGGATGAATGACATTATAGTTAAAAATTGCCTAGACACCTGTTGTTTACTGAAATATATTTGCTTACAAAATTAGTCTTTGGCTTACCCCTGTAGCCATAGCTAAAAGTGGGTGGGGTAAATTTTCCAAAAAAATACAAAAAAAACACAAACATTGGTGTAGCAATACGAACTTCACATAAATGATATTCTACGATATTTTTACGATGTTTTATTGGAAATTCTTGTTTAAAAATAATATTTTCATGAACTTTTATAGCTTTCGATGCATTTTCCTAAAATATAATAAGAATTTTAGGGGCAAAAACATTGCTCTAATAAAACAACATCAGAACTATATATAGCTTATATCAACATCACTTAGTCAAATCTTTGCCTCTTTTGACGAATACATAGTCATTAAAAGTGCAATTAAATAAAGACTCAAAATAAAACAGAAATTAAGCATAATCAGCAGCTGAAAGTAGTCATTTCACTATCTTACAGCTCGCGATAATAGACCTGGCAGAGCAGCCCTAGCCAATAGGCTTGGATGCTCTACCAGGTCATTTATCGTGAGGTATACGATCATATGACATTGAAGGTAAGTATTTATGTTTCAACATGTTTTGTTCATTAATGGTGTAGTTTCACTTTGTAAACCGGGCGTTTAATTCCATTATTGCAATTTGGGTGATTACATCTGGTAGCCTTACGAGAACATTCGAACATGTACATAAAATGTAATTAGGAACGGATCATTCCATTCTATGGATTTTTTTATCACAATCATAAGTCTGACTGCAGTTCTGATATGCGATTATGGTATGCGATATGAAGATCTTAAGTGCCCATGAAGGTATATATACATGTATATACTTAGATATGTAGGCCTACATGCTTCCATTAGAGACAACAGGAGATTCAGTCTTTGGGTCTATCTGATTTTGTTACCAATACTCTTTAAATTATTTTAGAAATTAAACTAAATATTATTCTGTATGTGTCTCTAATTATGCAAATCACTCGATCTTTAATAAAACGCTATTATATGTTACTGGTTAATATTAAAATATAAAGACACAACGATCGCCAGCTAATCCATCCTGCACAATCCTTACCATTTTTATTAACAACTAATGGGTTGTGGAGTTGGCACAAAGGAACTCTTTGTACATAAATAAGGAAAATCTATGAACCTGGGGTTGCTTTTTAGTATGCTGACGACAATATACCTGACAAGCCTCTGGGCATTGACTAACTTATGACATAACTAAAAACTCTTCATTCAATTATAATTTTCGTTGTAATCAAATGTGTATCTTTCATTTGTATACGAGTATTGTTGTGCCTTATCATAAAACATACGAAAAAAGTGAATCCGTATGTTAAAAACCTCAGACATTTTTTGCATCGTAACTCAGATCATGCGATTTAATTCAGAAAATCGAACAGGATCGTGTTGTTGTTTACTTGATTGGTCAGTATTTGTGAATGCTGAAATAAATAAAAGTAAAATAAAATGGCTTTTGTATTTCAATAGTGCAGAAATCGAGTTCCTTCATATAAAAATTATACCTTAATCCTATATTATTACCACAACTCGAAGTCCATTTGCTTGGAAATCTTAACATTCGTCGATGCAAGAGATTCTCAGCATACACATCCATTTGTGAAGTTTAAGGTCACAAAAACCTGGACGTATTTTCGTAGGATCAGAGACGTTATTACAAATATTTCTGAGAATGCACCCATGGGAAAGAACTTAAGAAGTGGGCGTGCTCTTCTATTCCATTAACTGCTAGACTCAACAACAGGTATTGTTTCAAAAAGATGAAGGCTTGATCATATCAGTTATTCTTGGATAGCTATTTACGTCGCATAACTATTAAGATATATTTCATACGTCAATAGATGCGAAATATATCATGCATCTTCGGCGTCATCAGTGGCAACTGTAATTGACAAGGTATTGACTTGCACTGTAACGGGACACGCTGAAGATGGAGGAAAATTACACAAAGTGTTTGGTATCTAATAACGGGTGGAATACCTTAATCATCTGCCAGATTTGACAGCGCTTTCGGTGAAACCTCTTTTTTTGAAAGGGTTGGAGTACGATAAAAGTCTAGAATCGCATGGCAATTTTGTTTCGTGATCTCTAAAATCTTTAAAATTGACTCTGGGTATTCTCTCGAGATAATGCTGTGCACCATGCAACTTAGCCTGGATTCTAGTATAACAATGTCTTGCTGTTTCTCTATTCCTGTTCACAGGTACCACAATTTTACATATATCAATGTCTTTGAATCATATTCTTCACATTGTATACCGATGACTAGACCCAGGCTATACACTAAGTTCTACATGTACATAGACTGATACTGACTAAGATGTGGGACTGATAACACAGAGCACCGTGAAGGTGCTAGTTGGGGAGCCTAGTCTCCAATCTGTACCGTGATTCTGCCATTGTGTGTTAATGGGGGATCAAAACGTTTTGAGCCTAGCACAGACAGAACCAGATATTTGTATTAAAACGTTTTTGTTTTTCCACTTAGACTTCTTCGAACTCCATACAATACTATTTTGCTATCTAGTTAGCCAGTGTTTGGTGGTAGCAAAAAGAAGAGGACTCGCCATAAACTACAGAAAATTGCTTTTCAACAGATTTTGGAAATAATTCCAATGGTTCTTGTGGACGTACTTTCTGTCAATTGTCCGTAGAAACAGACTATATTGCTTTTAAAAGAATGGTTCATACATGTAGTGGATACAGCTATCGGATGTGCCTGGGTCATAAAAGAACGATTGTCTGGCTTGCCCTTAAAAGTTTTTTTTCACTTGTGAAATGTGTAGGCCTATGGAAGGATGATTGAACGAAGGTTCTAGCCACTCGAATCTTATCAAACTATGTCATTGAATAGTGGGACTTTCTAGTACAAGAATTGTCCTGGGCCCACCTTCTTTAAAGCTGTTTTGAATCTAAATTTTGACCAAGCAATCAAAATTAATTTTGTTAAAAAACACTTATTGAGAAAAATCCATCAGTTTCTATATTTTTCTCCCCTGTGCCCGGTTCTACTGTTTCAAGATAGCACAATGCTAAAAAGAATTGAATACCGGATGTTGCTTTCATGCATCATTAACAGTACTGATTTCATAAAATATATCATTTTTCTACTGCTTTTAGCTGATACATGCCTAAAATATTGAAGATCTCTCTTGCATATTTTGGAATTTTGATGTTTGATCCCACTCTGTTTTTTAAATATATAAACACACTCTGAAGTTAAGCAAAAAATATGAAGGTACAAGTTAATAGCATATCGCATCGATGAAATTGACTTACTTTTTCAGTTCTTATGAAAACAAAAAATATCTTTTGGTTTGACCAAAAGTCGATTTTCAATAAGAAGAAAATGCCATTTTTGCTACTTCTGCATACATGTACATGTCAGGCCCGTAGGAAGCAATTTTATATTGGGACGGCTGAAGCCCTTGTTTCTGAATATTTGGGGGGGGGGGGGGGGGGGGGCTAAATATGATTTTCTCTAAAATTTCGCGTAAACTAAGGAAAAATCGGCATTTTTGGCCATTTGGGGGGGGGGGGGGCAAAGCCTCCGAGCCCCCTGTTCCTACGGGCCTGAACGTAACAAGTTACTATGCCAATCATCTTTTTTATTTATTGAATAAGCTTTTCTTTGTCTAATGTCTAGTTATGCATGCAGTCTTTCCAAGCTGAGGCTTTTTAGTGTACAGTAATGAATTTATAGAATTTATAGGTGGGGAGGCGTAGCAGGCCTAGGCCTATGTGTTCTTCGTGAAACAATGTCAACCATTTCCGAACAAGTGAGTTTTTTTTCTTTTTTATACAAATTTTAGACAAATTGTTCTAGATTGTTAAATGTTTATTCATTACATTACTTGTAATGTTTTGGTCGCCAAAGTAAATTGTACCAAATTCCTAGGTTATTTGAGTGGGTGGGGTAACTCTTACTCACTTTTTTAACATTTACACCGTGAAAGTCATTGTTTTAAATGTTATTTTTGCAGGTATATACTAATATGATCTGTTTAGAGTCAATATCCAGACAAAAGAAATGATATCATTTAAGTTCCATCAATACCGTTGAAATGCCGTGTACACTGTGTAAAAGCAATGATCGTTACAAATCTTGACCCCAGCTGACTTCGAGCTGTACCTGCATATAGAAATAGTGACTTTTTACCATCAAACTTGATTTTAAATGTTTGCTAAGGGTTTATAGGCATTTTTGAACGTGTTTGTGTAATTGAAATCGCAATAATTTTTCACATGCAGCATGATTTCCATTTACACTGCGTTCAAATTTTGCACATTTTTTGCCATTTTTTACATTTTGCCAAATATTAATGAATGTGCAAATGAGAAAAGTATCATTAACTATATTTTATATGCAAGACAATTTGTTGGGCTTTCATTTAAAACCATTTCCGTGCATTTAGACATATAATTGACAGAGTTATACGCATTTAAAGGGGGCTTATGTGAATTTTGCACCCAATGACCTTTGACCTTGTTTTGTGACCTTAATACGGCCGACTGGAGGCGACTACCGGTCTAAGCAAATCAGGCAAGCCTTATACTTTGCAAATAATACATCAAAACTCCATGTTCAAAAAATGCCTACGAAAATGTTTTCTAGCCACTTTTTCAGAATTGGTAGGTAGACTATGATGTTTACTATTGCAAAACCAATCAATTCGTCTGATTTGCACCGTTACAAATACGAACAGAGTTGATTGGTTGTCAAGTAGTAAACATTAGCCCACGTCACTGTCATTTTCGACCGGTACAATAGTAGTTCTAATAGACTGACAGCTTGACGTATTCACGTAAATAGATGGAAAACGAACACCGTCCAGACTGAGAGCAACAGATAAGGGGGATGGGTGTGTGTGAAATATATTCTAATTTTGTCTCTTGAAATCCAAACACAATGATGTGGGTACTCATTTAAATCGTCTCGATGAGACGATTTAAATGAGTACCCACAACATAGGGTTTGATGAACGATGAAATGAAATATTGCATTTTGAAAAGTTTTCGTCCCCTGTTATCTGCAGCCCTGCAAGTGTGTAATAGGCCTATTTATAAATAATACATACTAGGCCGTATGTGTTCTGGCCTAGTTTTACCAATACTCGGTGCAAATAAGGAATTATGCTACTATAAACGGACTATGCAAAAGGTAAATGTTTTAGCCTACTTTTGTATTTGTCTGCTAATTTTTCTCTTTCCCAAACAAGTCCAGGTTTTATGATTATCGTCGCTAATAGAAAATGTGGCTGCTAGGCCGATAGATCTATATGGAGAGGGGATATCCAGAATTCGAATTAGTGGTACTCGTATGTCAGGCCTAGGGGAGATTCGGGATTTCTCGGACATGTGGGTAATCTCGGACAGCCAGACGTTTGTCTAAAAGTTATAAATAAAGAGTCTTTATTAAATATTTCCCAAAATCAGCTGTATTTATAGGTAGCCTATATAACGCGTCATCAATCGAATGCGCCTGAATAGATGACACCAAGTGACATGTATCGTGACGTGTGGGGGAGTTTATCCATTTCTGTGACGTAGTGTCCGACTTTACCCGGCGTAAAATCGTATTTAGCTATTTTAAACTCGGACACTTAAGTTTTCTCCATGTTTTCTCCGATTTTCATGCACGAATTAATTAGCAACATAAATGATGTCGACTGCATCAGCTTTCAAATTGGAGCAGTGTGCAAAACTTACCCTTTTGGAATGTGTTAAAACAACAGGTGCGTCCGAGAGTCCCCGGTGCATGTCTATGGCAAGCCAAATGCACACTAAGTAGAAAAACCTGGTTTTTTCACAGAAAAACCTAGTTTATCAGCTTGATAAACCAGGTGTTTCTAGAAAAACCAGGTTTTTCACACATAAACCTACGATATCAACTGATAAACTAGGTTTTTCTAGAAAAACCAGGTTTTTCATACATATACCAGGTTTTTCTACAAAACCTGCGATATCAATTGATAAACCAGGTTTATCTAGAAAAACCAGGTTTTTCTCTCATAAACCTAGGATATCAAAGTGATAAACCAGGTTTTTCAGAAAAACCTAGTTTTTCAGTTGATATCGTAGGTTTATGTGTGAAAAACCTGGTTTTTCTAGAAAAACCTGGTTTATCAAACTGATAAACTAGGTTTTTCTGTGAAAAACCAGGTTTTTCTACTTAATGTGCATTTGGCTTGCCATACATGTCCGAGTTTACCTTACTCTGATAGTATACTTTATTTCGTAAAATTATCTGCCTTGGCTTTATTTTTACTGTTTTAGCCAATGAAATTAGTGTACAATTGGAATACTTTATTGTTTACGTTGTTGATTCAGAAGCTTGTCTGTCCGAGAGAGTGAGATATCCATGGTGTCCTCACAGAGACTACGTTTAGTGTCCGAGTTATACCGAATCTCCCCTAATCCTTTCTTATATATTTCTTATATCATTTTCTCTGTTTGCTGTCCAGAGTATCCTAAAGTTCAGGTACAATGTGTACGAAGTAAGTGAAATAACATTAGCACAAACGTCTTTTTTTGTCGTCTGCAACATAGGCCTATTTAAAATTGGAATAGTCCTAAATTTCGCCGTTTTGGAGGGGTTAAGGTAACTTTGGAGAGAGGTCATGTTTCTTACAAATAAAAAAAATCATTGGGTGGATAAAAAGTAGGCCTAACCCCCGAGTACAAACTTAGGCCTACCTTAATTCCCAACCAAACCTCGTTTTGACGTCCCTAGCTGAAATATTACAAGCATTTTCCTCCTTATGCCTCAATATTGCATGTGTTTTATTGTACACATATCAATCGGGTCTTTTAGCAATATCTACATTTTTTGGCTGCAGCAAATTACATATTGGAACATCCTTATCCTGAATTTTGTCGTTTGGGAAAGGGTTTGACCCATATTAGTGCCATTACCAAATGACAAAATTTTAGAGCGTTCCAAATTCAAAGGTGTACGTTGCATACGACATTTTCAATGTGATGAAATTTTGGAATTTTGCTCTTTTTGGGGTGGAAAGCATTGTGGGAAACAAAGAAATTGCTTGTCACAAGCAATTTCTTGATTTTCCACGATGTTTTCCAAAGCCATTATCTCGTGGGGAGTCAAAAAGAGTCATTGTGTAGTAAGCGGTTAAGATAGGCCAAAGAAGTCTGGTATCTTTGGGAAGTAGATTAAAGTGACGCAGATGTAATTAATGTGCCATAATTATATGCCTTTAAACCCTTTCCCAAACACCAAAATTTTAGGGTGATCCACTTCAAAAGCTGACACAAATGACAATGTAGATGTAGTAAAGATAGAATTCGTGTAAAATATGGTACAGAAAATATTGAGACAAAAGGAGAAACTGCTGGTTATCAGCAGTTTCTTCTTTTGTTTCAATGTTTTCCCAAGCCTATTCTATTAAGGACGTCAAAACCAGGCCCCGGTTTCTCGAAAAAACTTAAGTATATTCTCACGAGAACATGCTCAACTTCAAAGGGATACTCTCCAACGTTGAAGGGTATTCGATTGAAGTTCACGTGAATTCCGTGCGATTTGAGCACGGTGCTCAGATTTGAGCATGAAAACGTACATAAGTTTTTTCGAGATACTGGGGCTAGGTCTTGTTTGGTAGAGGGTTTAACCCTTTCCCCAACGAAATGTCTTGACAATATCACAAAATCATCCTCATGGAATAGGCCTATAATAAACTTTATACATTTTTGTACTCGATTCAATATTTCAGCAATTTGCCTTCAACCTTTTGAAAAGGCAAATTTTGTCGAAACATTGAATCGAGTACATGTATTTATGAAAGTGCAAAATATTTTGCTCTAGCATTTATTGAAAGGAGTTGCAGGAGTCACATGTTAGCTTACTTTACATAATTACATAAACGAGCTATTTATTCGTATTTTTTGTACTTTGAAGCATGACAAGTATAAATCAGAGAAAAATATATTCAGAGAATGCTAGTTGCAGAGTTACATATTAGAGGGATGATGACTTTTTGTTGAAATGCAACAATTCATTAATTATTAGCCCATCACCAAACGACAAAATTTTAGGACGGTCCAAAAATACCTAAAAATGCAAAATTTCATTCACTTTGAATTGTCGTCTGCAACATCTTTGAATTTGGACAAGTATATGATTTTGCCGTTTGGTAATGGGTTAAATAAGCATTTTCCTATTTGCCCTCTCTCATTGCTCTGCAAAGGGTTTTAGACAAGGAGTGTCACGACTGTGGCTTGTTTGGAAAAGAACGAGAAAGTGTTGATTAACCCTTCTCATGTTGTTCACGCCAATTCGCTGTTTTGATGAAAAAACTTTGGCAGGCAGTATCTATAGACAAAGATTAGCCTTCATATATAATAGTTTTTGAAATAATTATATGTCTAAGTTTTTGTAATTTGCTTTGCAGCTTAGAACGAACTTTGTCATCGGATAATTACACATCCAGTAACGTAATTACACTAAATTATTTCATTTTTTCAGTTCCGTTTAACTTCCTAATACATAACATGTACATTAATATCATAATGTAAAATATCTAATTATGTAACTACTCTGCTCAAGTATTTGTCTTGTATAATTTACTATACTCCTCACAAAAAGTTAAGCAACAAAAGTATTTCTCTCAATATTCTTTTTATGCACGCGGAAATTTTTGCACATATTTGTTATTCAGACAGCCATATCTATGCTTAAACACACTTCCAAGAATAGGGAATATTATCGTCTCCAAAAACAGCTATCACGTGATTAGAACACAGTCACCCCCGAAACATGCATGCAAAATGTGTCGCTTAACTTTGATGTCATCAACATTTGAATCATGCCAATATGTCACTTGACTCCAATTGAAGAGGCTGAAATTGTTGGAATGCTACAGGGTGGGGCAACCAAGACTACTGCTGCCATTCACTTTAAATTTCGTCGCAGTATTGACTGAAGAGCAATAACCCGATACAATCAAACTGGACAGATGTCAGAGAGTCCACGTTCAGGTCGTCTGAGAGTAACAACACCCTGTGAAGACCGTTATGTTGCAACCTTAGTCCGTAGGAACTGGCTTAAAACGGCCAGATCGCTGGAAAATGACCTTCAGAGGGTGTCAGGAAACAGACTTTCCGTCCAAACCGTGAGAAACATGTTTCACACAGAAGGTCTAAGGTCCAGGATACCACTTCAACGGATCCAACTTCCCCCAAAATATCGACGGCAAAGATTAATATTGGAACATCAACATCAAAACTGAGGGTCACTCGTTGGCGTCACAAACTCTTAGCTGACTCTTCAAGATTCAGTCTTGATTCCAATGATGGCATGACACGTGTGTGGAGAAACGGTAATGAACGGTTTGCCGACTGTAACATCGCTGAACACGACCAATATGACCGTGGGAGTTTGATGGTCTGGAGAGGTATCAGTGTTTGCCACAGAACAGAGCTGGTTGTCATCAGATGAGGTTCAATGACGGGTGTAAGGTGCATTTACGAGATCATCACGACTGTTATCATCCTTCTGGCACAGCAAACAGATCCAACTGTTATGTTAATGGATGGTAATGCCCGTCCCTATCGTTCTGGATTTGTGACTGAAGTTCTGTGGACCAACAACATCAGACATATAGACTGGTCTGCTATGTCTCTAGACCTTAATTCGATAGAACATTCATAGGACATTCTTTGAGGGTGTGTCTATGGTCAGCATGTTCGCCCACAGGCTCTGGATGAACTGCAACAGGTCTTGCAGACAGAATGGAGGATCAATCCACAATGGACATTAGACAGACAAATCTGCTTGATGCCAAGGTGTGTTCGGGCGTGTGTTGAACATCGTAGGGGTCATACCAGGTACTTGATGCTCGATCATGGCCGGAAGTGGCCGGAAAACAACTTTTTACACATTCTGAACTGCTGGCGAGTGACGTTTTGCACCACTGTTTCGTCGGGACGGTTTTCGAGGATCTGTAACTTTGTTATTGTTTGATGATTTTCCCAATCATTTAACGTAATTTGTGTAATATTAATTAATATGATTAATTAATTGATAACTATACTCAAAATTGGCATAGTTCAATAGATTCGTCGAGCAGATGTCATCACTATAAGCATTTTAAAACACAATTAAATGTTGAACGTTATCTGACAATGGAATTACCTTTTAGATTTAAAAGAGCTTTTTCCAAGTTTAGATGTTTTAACCACAAATTAGCGATTGAATTAGGCAGACACAATAACATTGACGTAGATCAGCGAATTTGTTTATTTTGTATGAATGTAACAAATAGTAGATATATTGATTGTGAATATCATGCATTATTTCACTGTCGAAAATACAGACGAATTCGAGAGCAATATTTATTCAGTTGGTACAAAAAGGGAACAACATTTAATGATTTTTATCACTTGATGGGTACAAACTGTGACGTAACCATTAGGAAGCTTAGTATTTTCATATACCATAATTATACTATATTTTGAAAGTACGTAAGGGAAAATTTAATCTTATTGTTACAACACATAACATATAATCATCACACTATAGAGAATTATCCGTCATTTGCAGGCAGATAGACTTACCTCGTGAATAAAAAAAAAAGTTGTTGCATTAACCTGAGATATATCATCTTTCATAGTATTAAATTAAGAATCAGACGTTTCTAAACAATGTTGTATTTAATCCTTCCCCAGACAAGGCCTGGTTTTTGACGTATCTGGTACAAAATCTCGGGAGAGCATCGAGGCAAAAGAAGAAACTGCTGCCAATAAACATATTCTTTTTTGCCTAAATGTTTTCTGCGCTATGTTTTTCACATTTTTACAATCATTAACTTCGGTTTATTACGCCAGCAGCAGATTCTAAATTGAAAATAACACTTAACTGTCTTGGAAAGGTTTAAATATTATTGATATTGATATAAATGCAATTATATTATGTTCATGGGATACAATTGTAATTGTAAACTGTAATGTTATATATTATGGGCCGGTGGCCTGAAATATGAAAAAAAAAAAAAAAAAAAAAAAAAAAAAAAAAAAAATAAGACCCCAACTTTGTATTGTTATAAAACATAGATCATTAGATGTGATAAAACACATTTGAGAAAGAAAAGCATCTTTGTTGCTTAACTTTTTGTGAGGAGTATAGTTTTCTATTTTTCATTTCACCCTTTGTCTATCTTTAAAAGACACATGCCTTTTTGTTCTTTGTTTCTTTTGTTCCATTTGTTCTTATGCTTCTTTTGTTTCACTTGTTCCGAATGTAATGTTCATGGGCGGATCTAGAGGGGGTCGGGGGGGGGGGGGGGGGGTCCGGACCCCCCTGGCATTGGCCGAAAATTGAATTTTGACTATATAAATTAAGTATAACGTTACATATTTACCACATTTTGAGCCATAATATGGGCTTGGACCCCCTGGAAAAAAATTTGGGTTTGGACCCCCCCTCCCCCCCCCCCCCCCTGGAAAAAAATCCTGGATCCGCCCTCGATGTTGTTATGTGCTTATCTGCTTTTTTGTTTGATATTTTGTTTATAATTTTCATGCAACAAGAAACTGTATAATTACCATTACTGAAATGAACTGTCCATGTCTTCACCAAAGTGCAGTCTGATCTAAGCATACACTGCCTGCTTTCTACTTTGGCAAAAACTGAAGATGAACTTCTTGAGATATCTCTCAAATTGGTAATTTGTTTGGAACAACAGGCCCGTCGGAAGCAATTTCATATTGGGGGGGGCTAAAGCCCTTGTCCTGAATATTGGGGGGGCTAATTAGGATTTTCCCAAAATTTTCAGTATAAAATTAAGAAAATTTGGCAATTTTGGCCAACTTTGGGGGGGGGGGGCTTAGCCCGCCCGCCCCTCCCCCCCCCCCTAGCCCCCCTGTTCCTACGGGCCTGAACAAAATTCAAAGTCAGCAGGACAAGGGTTGCCTATGAAACGGACAACGAAAATGGTCACCGGGCAACCAAAGACACGGCTGAAAATCACGTGACTCTTCATTTTCGATTTTTTAAATTGATAACATGAGGCCGATTTTTAAAAGGAGCTTGAAGCAGTGAGGGCGGAAATATGCCTATGTCAGGGACCAAATATGTGTAAGAGATCTCTTAAAAATTTGGCGATAAAATTATTGACGACCAAACAAGGCAAGTTATTTTTTAGAATATTTCTCTGTAATCGTTGTGTCACGTGACTCCCCGCCGCGAAAAAAAGCCTATTGGAAAGCTGAAAGACAAAGAAAATGCGCATTTTAGCTATTCTTGAGTTGAAAATCGTTGCTATGTGATTTTCTGCGGAAATTAGCTTGATTATTGACAAAATACTGTGAGAAATACCTTAATTTGTAAACAAAAGCTATGTTAGATCTGATATAAAACTGTCTGTGTAATATGAACTTGAATCAGTATCAGGGTGTACAACGTTCGAACTGCATTATGGGTAATTTCGGCTCCGCTGTGGAGGAATTTAGCGAAAATTCTCTCGACTCAGGTAAGTGTTTATCAAATATTTCCGCCAATTCACGACCGATTTTGAAAAACTAACGTGGAGTGTCCCCGCCTTAACGAAAGCAACCATTGGATATTAATTTCACGTCCCTGTACACAGTATTAAAAAAGTTATTGAAGAACGAAAATTGGAAAAGGCGTTTTCTGATGGCACCGCTGTGGAGTAATGTACAATGTTTTTGAAGAAAAGGGGCTAAAATACCAATGTCCGAGTACGAAAGCATGCTGTGTGTTATCAGAACGAGCTTAACCGCGGTCCGCCTGACCATAACCCTCAGAAATCTGACTGTAACCGTGAAATTGAAGCGATTTGCAAGATTGCTCCGCTGTGGAGGGTGCCAAAAAAGGCTCCGCTGTGGAGGCAAAACACGTTAAAAGATATGCATTGTTCTTTGCCACCGATAGGAAACGGATCGAACCATACAAATGCATCTTTGTATATCACCTTTGTGTTATCTTACTTAGATCATGCCTATGTACGCAGTAAGACCGTAAAATGTACATTTGGCACGACAAAGTTAACGCCCTATTGTTTTAATGCCTTACTCGGAGAGTACTCCTAAACGTTTTTAAAATAACTCATAATCTAGAATAACTTTATATGCCCGCAATAACAAGATTTTTTTGTGGTATTTCCGTTGATTTTCGTGCGTCTCTGTAAAATTTAATGTACAATTTAAGTGGTTCTCCGTTAAAATGAATTGGTTTTTAACACTTCCCGAACGACCCAATTTTAGACTGTCTCAATTTAAAAAGAGTTACAGACAAAAAAAAACAAACTGATATCATAAGAATGAAATGTGTACATTACAACATAGAAAATATTTTGGGAAAATGATAATTAGCAATTTATTCTTTTCCCTCAATGTTATCGCAATATATTCCTACTAGGAACACCAAGCTTACTGTTACTTACTGCACCGAGGCCGAAAGAAAGCCCGAACCTTGTGGTGGCCCATCTCTTTGTCTTCTTTCACCGTTAATAAAACAGGTTGGACTGAACTTTTGGGGGTGGTTGCGCCAATGTTTGTTTAAATTACTCTTGAAGGCATTAATTTTATATTTTTGGAATTGACCACTTCGCACGTTAATGAGTTCCACGTGTCAACTACTTTGGTTTCTTATCTCTGTTCGTGAATACTGTTTGTATAGATTTTGTTGAGTTTCCTCTAGTTCTTGTTGACAGATTGCGTTTTAGGAAATTTTCCGATGATGTTTTATCATAATTATTTAGGATTTTGTACACTTGTATCATGTCAGTTATAAGTCGTCTATACTCAATGGTAGGTAGCCCCAGATGTCTTAGTCGTTCACTGTATGTTAGGTGTTGACTGTTTTTCAGTAACCTTGTCGCTCTTCTCTGGACATTTGAAAATCGATAGATTTTGGTGCTTGCTTTTTTAGAAGTGGAAACCAAGCTACTGATGCATATTCCAAGTGGGGTCTTACAATAGCTTTATAGAGGTTTATGTTTTTTGTCCGGGTATGTGAATGTTCTGTGGATGATTCCAAGATTTCTGTTCGCAAGTTTGATTTTGGCATTTATGTGACTTTCAAATTTGACCTCTGAGTCGATGATCACGCCTAGATATTTTTCTTCTTTGAGTGTGACAATTTCCGATATATTATTTGCTTTGTCTTTCATCTCGTAGCTACCGAACTCCTTTTTACCGATGTGTAGGTGCTTACATTTATTTGAATTGAACTCTAGGTCCCAATCGTCTGACCATTTACAAAAGTTATTGATAGTTGTTTGAAGTCTCTGGTGGCCGTCTTCTGTTTTTATGGAGTTAAAAGTTTTCGTGTCGTCTGCAAACAGTTTTACTATGGTTTCCGCCTTGTCTGGTAGGTCGTTTATGTATATTAGAAGTAATGTTGGGCCCAAGACACTTCCTTGAGGAACACCACTCAATACATCTACTGGTAGTGAATTTTTACCGTTGACCACTACTCTTTGACTTCTGTTAAGTACTGAGAAAGTTTTTGAACCAGTCTAAAACTTTTCCTTGTATTCCAATTTGGTACAATTTGTGGATGAGCTTCTCATGGTTGATGGTATCAAACGCTTTCTTGAAGTCGAAAAAGATAATGTCAGCTTCCTCTCCTCTGTCTATGGCATCTGTCCAATTTTCAATTGATTCTAGTAGTTGAAGAGTTCAAGATTTTCCATTCATGCAGATGCTTATAGGTCTGTAATTTTCTGGAAGTTTTTTGTCTCCTCCTTTGAAGATAGGCAAAACCACGGAATGTTCAGGAAATGGTTAAGGCAGCTCACAAAGATTTTATACTATTTTACTATCTCGTTGATCGAGTCATTTTCAGGTATATCGCATCCGGAAGTCAGTCATATTGACGAACTTGGGCAGCTAGGGCGGATCAAGGATTTTTTTCCAGGAGGGGGGGGGCGTCCAAGCCCAAATGGAAACTTAGTTAACATGTGTTATATTGCTAAGTTTATAAGTGAATGATAGCCGTTATTACAAACTTTACAATAGATGTACCAGCTTTAACCATTAAAAAACATTTATTTTTTTCTGTGAAAACACATTTATAATGTAGGATGAGCTACCCGGGTGAACGGAGTCAAATTGAAATTTCAAATAAAATTTTCTTTCATACGTTTTTTTTTCAGATTTTCAATTTTAACTTGCATTCTTATCTAAATCTTCAAGGTTGACTTTTGAGAAGTTGATATAAAAGTAAAATAAAAGAAAAAAGATACTATATATCATCAAAGTTAGAACATTGTTCGTGCGGTCAATGTCGTGCAACTGTATGTGTAACAACTTGCCCCGTGTAACAAATAGACCCTGCCTCCCCTACTAACATATTCATACATGAAAACATGGAAATCGGTATAGGATTCTTAGAGTTGTTGCACTAGAAGTATGGATTGCATTTTTGAGACACCATGTATAATTTTACGATCTTAGTACTACGTACATAAGATAATACAAAGGTGATATACAAATATGCATTTGTATGGTTCGATCCGTTTCTTTTCGGTGGCAAAGAACAATGCATGTCTTTTAACATGTTTTGACTCCACAGCGGAGCCTTTTTTGGCACCCTCCACAGCGGAGCAATCTTGCAAATCGCTTCAATTTCACGGTTTCAATCAGATTTCTGAGGGTTATGGTCAGGCGGGCCGCAGTTAGGCTCGTTCTGATAACACACAGCATGCTTTCGTACTCGGACATTGGTATTTTAGCCCCTTTTCTTCAAAAACACTGTACATTACACCACAGCGGTGCCATCAGAAAACGCATTTTCCAATTTTCGTTCTTCAATAACTTTTTTTAATACTGTGTACAGGGACGTGAAATTAATATCCGATGATTGCTTTCGTTAAGGCGGGGGCACTCCACGTTAGTTTTTCAAAATCGGTCGTGAATTGGCGGAAATATTTGATAAACACTTACCTGAGTCGAGAGAATTTTCACTAAATTCCTCCACAGCGGGGCCGAAATTACCCATAATGCAGTTCGAACGTTGTACACCCTGAGTATTAACCTTTCCCAAACGACAAAAATAGGGTGTTCCTATTCAAAAATCTCCTAAGACGACTTAATTGGTGAAGATTTAGACGTAAAGACTGGGTTAATGTAAAATATAGCCCAGAAAATATTAAGGCAAAAGGAAAAAAATATTTTTATGTCCCCCCTATCGAAAGATCGGGGCATATTGTTTTACTCGTGTCCGTCTGTCTGTCCGTCCGTCCGTCTTTTTGTCCGAAAAGTTAATATTAGCCATTTATGGGGCAATCATGTTTCACAGACACATCTTGTCTTCTTTTGCCTCAATTTATTCTTAAACAACTACTAAATGGGACGTTGAGAAATTTGTGGGGAAGGGAACAATAGGGGACGATTTTACTCGGCTGTTACGCAATTTCGGACAAACAAAAGTATTTCGTATGTGTGGTTTTAAAATCTCGTAACTAAGGCTTGATTCAAGTCGTAGTTACGAGATTTTACAACAACACCGACAGTTTATCAAAACATAACGGTAAACCCAGGTTATTTTTATCACAAAATTCATTGCTATTTATTTAACAAGATCAAATATAGGATACGAGGGACGTTCAATTAATTTTGGAACTGGGGTTCTATAAGCCATAGTTATGTCGCAATTCAATTTAAAGTTTCTTCAATCCTTCGAAGTAATCCTCTACGACAGCCACACCCTTCTGAAGTTTTGAGATCCATTACATATATGCCTATAAATGGGCCTCTTTTGGAACGCCCCGCCAACACTGGTAAATTGCTCTGCATATGGAACATGAATGCCTATACGGACGACCAGAGGCTTTTTTCGTCATCATGGGGAACACAAAAAAGCCACACGGGCTTAAGCTCGGCTATGATGGTGGGTGAAAAGTCTGTGTATCATGTGTCTCTTTCAGGAAGTCTTGGACAAGATGACACCTGTGGACAGCTCCGTTGTCAATGATTTGGTAGATGCCACTTTAGCCGGTCCTAGACCTGCTCTTTTCGCGATATTCCTTTACTTTCGCCGACATACATTTCTTGTGTGAATGACCGGCGATAGTGGTACTATTTGAAACAGTAATTTGAACAATACACCCGCTACATTTGAAAATTACCGCGTACAAAACTTTTGCCGCGCCTTCAATTTTATTGCTAATTCGGACCTTGCCTGATCTTTTCGCAACCATTGCTTGTTAATGACACGCCGTTAGTGCTTATAATGGTAGAGTATTGTTCAATTATATGTATAAAGCTCAGAAAGCCCATATTTGTTGCATTTATTGCATTATTTCAAAATATTTTTGCACGGTCCTTTGCTCAGTCCTTTAGGCAGCATGTGGGGTACCCAATGGGCATAAGTCTTTCTGTGTTTCAACCCTCTCGTCAAAATCGTATAACATGTCCCCGATGAAAAACCAACTTTATCTGCTATTTCTTGCACATTGAACCATACGTCTTGTTCGGTCATGTCGGAATCTACAGCAACATTTACTTTGGTACTAGCTCTACCCAGGTTGCCTGAGAGGGGGGCATCATTCAGGCCATTTTTACCAATTTTAATTTTTATTATCTTCCTAAAAACTGACGTATATTCAACGTTCTAATGTCCACGATTCTGATATACATGTAGTTTATTATATACATGTGATGCAGATATTTCAAAGCCTATGTGACCTTTAATGTAGGCCCGTACATCCTACTTCAGTTCGTTTTCCATTTTGCGCACAGCGAAATAGCCAGTGTATATGACTGAACCAACTTAAAAGTTTAATAACTTTTGAAAGAGTCAACGAATTTGTCTCAAATTTTTACCAAGTATAGACAATAATTTTCTCGTCAAATAACCGCAAGCCCCACTAGTTCTATAGAACCGTTAAGTATGGCGGACCATTAGTACCACTTTTAATTGAACGCCCCTCGTATTTAAGTACAAAGCCGGCGTCAACGGCACGTACATTTCTATTTATTGAATACATGTATAACACGTTTTTCTATGATAACGGCCCTGTTTCCTCCCGTTAATGCATGCCTATTACGGCCTAGAAATTGTACATTTTATGCATTAGTAATTACTAATAAAGTCAATATTCACGCATTTTTTCTGTCATTAACATTCGCAGAGGCCCGCAAAATAGAAAAACGCCATTCGTGATTTGTATTCGGACGTTAACGCATTTCTTGGGCATTTGCGAATGTTATAGCTCACGATAAATGACCTGGCAGAGCATCTCTAGCTATTAGCTAGAGATGCTCTGCCAGGTCATTTATCGTGAGCTGTAACGTACTCAAAAATGTGAATTAACCACTTATAATTATTTTCTGTTCTATTTCGATGCAGGCAGAATATTTGACCGACATCGTTTTCTCACAGCGACAAATTCACCAACGTTTCCTCACCAATCATGGATGTTGGAGACCTGTTTTTGTTAATGAACTACCACCATATGATGGACGGGGGTACCGTTAATATAGAAGACATCTTACAGAAACATTTGAAAACCACCATTTCGCCTCCGTATATGATAAGCACAAGGCATATTTTTGGGAGGAATTCGGCGACAAAGCGTGAAAATCCGTTCGTTAAGTCAACTCCACCTGAAAGAAGTTCTCATAATCAACATCCAGAGGGACCGGATAGAAAACTTCGTAAAGGTAGCCATAGTATGTCCACTAATGAAATTGGTGTCAATGCATACCAACAGTTTAAACATCCTGACAAAAACTTGACACGTGTTCCCAAGCCTGAAGAGACTAAATATATAGGACATCGTATAGGTGGAAAACAGGGTCAATCAACGTTTGGACAAACGAACATGAAAAATAATTCTGAGTTTGAAATCATACATTACCCACCTGAACATGGGAGTAATGACGACACCAGGTCCCGAGGATATCATATAGAGAAGCATGACGCACCAGCCTGTATGGAAACACAGTCTGTAATAAAAACGAGCTTGTAAACCTATCACCAACATTTATCTAGGAATGGTGAAATACCCGTGCCAGGCTTGCCTATTGGACAAAATATTGAGAACTTCGACGCTTTTTTCAGTGCAAAAGAACAGTGTAAAACTAAAACAGAATATGTAACTTCACAGCACCCTGCCGGTGTACGACATGAAGACAGTGTGTCTGTAGGATATAATTGTGATAGAGGCGGAATTTCGCGTGTTTCTACCGACAAATGTCAACATTCCGGGAGATATGACTTGTCCCTTATAGATTCTACCGACAAATGTGAACATTCCGGGAGATACGACCTGTCCTTTATGGTACGGAAATCAATGGAGAAACATATTTCAGGTAAATCAGTATGGTCATCTTATGTTCCTCTCAGTTAATTTGCATTTTCTCCAAATTCAAAATTATAAACTTGTTCAAAAATGAAGTTGCAGTCAACAATTGTTACAAAATACTAGGCAATGTGTGTTCATAGACCCTTTCACGATGTACATGTTTTTACCATACCATGTATTTGTAAACAAAAAAGTATCAGTGTTTATAACCCGTTTAGGCTAGCACATCTTTCCGGAGGGGAAAATGGTATGGCAAAACCAAAGCAACAAAGGGTCTATTTAATATTTTTATACTATAACGTCGACATAGGAAACTTTAAAATAAAGATTTTCAGCTAATCTGTTTGCCCTTTCCCAAACGACAAAATTTTAGGGTCATCCAATTTGAAAGCTGTCGCAGACAACAAAATAAATGTTGATAAAGGTAATATTTGTGTGTAAAATATAGCATAGAAAATATTGAGGCAAAAGGAGAAACTGCTGATTATCAGCAGTTTCTTCTATTGTCTCAATGTTTTTCCAAGCTTTTTTTTTATCAGGGACGTCAAAACCAGGTCTTGTTTGGGAAAGGGTTAATACATTGTCGATTTGAGTTTAGTTTGAAGTAAAGAAGGTGTTTTAAAAAATGTCAGAGATTTGCTAGATGTGATGGATCTTTTCAAACAGCATCCGACAAAAAAATGTTCACGAGCAAACAACTGTTCAATAGTCTTGTATCATGCGCTTTTTAAAAATCCACCACATACAGAAAATCCCCGGTGTTTGTTGTCTTCTCTGATTCAAACCATTTTCAATTTGGTCACGTATTGGTAGATTTGTTGAAGATAATGTTGATGTTGTCTGTTGCATTATATAATTTACCGCCACTGCGATTATCTCCCTTTAGAAAAGAATATGGTCAGCGATCAGATAACTCTATAAATTACATTTGAGCCAGGATCTGGAAAACGCCCCTTAAAGCATTTGAGAACAACATGGTTCCTGATCAGCCTGCGTATACACGCAGTCTGACCAGGAACTATGTTGTTCTCAAATAGTTTCCACATGGTCTGTAGCAACCATTCGAGAGTAACATGAACGCTGGCTAGACTGCACCTAGGCACAGCCTGATATCGAAACCTGGCTGTCCCAAGTGCTATAAAGGACATTTTTCCAGATCCCGGCTCATTTGTTTCAACAGATCAAGATGTGTGCGTCATGGAGGACACGATTTCTACTCTAGTCAAGGCACAGAATTGCTTCAATGAATTACCCGGTGGTAGTCACAACGAAGTTCAGCAGGTAAAATTCGATGTTTTTAATTTCTAAAAATAGTTCAAATAACAAAACTACCAATCTGATTGGACGATACATTTGTGTGGAGGCAGATGGTTATTAACGGTATATCGCCGCTTTTCAACGAAAACCTCGTAACTGCAGCTTGTTTTAAGCTGCAGTTACGAGGTTTTTGTTGCAAAGAAGCGATATACGTTGTCTGTGCATGTCATAGCCTACTAATATTCAGGCTGTCTAAACTATTGTGGTGAAATAAAAATTTGCATCTTTTTGTGGGTATCAGATTTCACAGAGAGACAAAGAAGGAAATTGTGTAGGCTACAATCTTCTTCTGAATCGTTTGGCCTAGTACTCTGTGTGTACAATCATCCAAAGGCAATTTACGTTGATGGTTCAAATTAATGTGATACAAAGAAAATTGGTCCGGTTCTGTAGGATATTGGATATATAGAAACAACAACAACAACAACAAAAAAGAGATATTGTACAATTTTCTTATCCTGAATTGTTTTGCCTTAGGTTTTCAAATTTTGTGTGTACAATCGTCTCATGCAATATCCTCCTGACAATTCGTCAGAGATCCTCTAGTAATCAAAATTTATGCATTTCTCATAGTATCATGACTCTTTGGTCTTTATCAAAATTCTCTTGTACTTCCATGATGAAATTTGACCAGAAATTGTGGGTCTGAGATGAGACAAAATACACCAAATACTACACTCCTCAAAGTCTTGATTTTTTCTGAGGTGAGCGATATAGGGCCATCTTGGTCCTCTTGTGACCAGTCTTGACTCATTTGGGCCAGGATCTGGAGAAAATGCCCCTTTTAGCTGTTGAGCACAACATGGTTCCAGATCAGCCTGCGTATATACACGCAGTCTGATCAGGAACCATGTTGTTACAGCTTATTCCTTTGCAACCAAAAAGAGAAGCGCATTTATCCCTGTTAGACGTACTACACTTGGACACAACTGATCTCATATCATAATCGTCAAAAATCCTACAACGGACCCTTTTCCAGATCCTGGCTCATTTCTTTTTCAGCCAAGGGATCAAACGCAATCAGCAGACCGATTTAACACAGAAGATTCCGACACGGCCACCACTGAACACTCGCAAGCTCAGAAAATGGTGCTACAACTAATCCAGACTAAAATCAAACAAATTGTGAAGTTCTCTAAAAGTATACCGGGATTTTCCGATCTCAGTCTTCATGATCAACTAGTATTGGTGAAGGGTACGTATACACGGGGCGCAGAATTACGCAGGCCCGTAGGTACATGGGGGAGGGGGCTGGGGATGAGGTGGGGACATGTGGGGGGGGGGGGTTGTTAAGCCCACAAAGCTGGTCCAAAAATGCAGAATTTTCCTTATTTTACACGGAAAAATTTGGGGAAATCCAATTCAGCCCCCCCCCCCCCCCCCCCTCAATATTCAGACACAGGGGCTTTAGCCACCCCAATATGAAATTGATTCGTGCTGGCCTGTCACGTGACATAACGTTAAATTGATAATATTCAATTTATTGTAAGCTTAGATGCCCGTACTTAATTTTTGTCCGGATCATATCTCATAAAGAATGCACGGTAGAACCACGAAACTTCGTAGGTGGATATATCTCACGATGCAGAACCGTAACTCTGCCGACCACACATATGGAGTCATTACCCTTTTATTGAATTTTATACGTATAATTAAATTACTAGCACTTAATATTTATAGTAACATTTATGGGAAACTAGACCTTGATAGCTAGCGAAATACTTTGTACCAGTGGTATTGAAATTCCTTTCTTTTTGGCCCTAGATAATGCAGTGCACCACACAACATCGCAAACTACGACGGTCCAAATGTTGCTCCTATCACCGAAAACCCTAGCATTTTCAGTGTAGAATTAAGACAAATCGGCATTTTTGGCCAACTTTGGGGGGGGCTTAGCCTTATAGCCCCTCCCCCCTGTTCCTACGGGCCTGTACTGAGTAGTTTCAGAATGTCTTCATACATGTACCTTGATATCTGTTGTTATAATTCTGTATTCACTGGCGTAGCTAGCCGAAAATAAAGTGTAGGCAAAACGCATTACTAATGCATCAGGGGAGGTTTGATGGCGTTTTACATACTGCTGGGGTGGGCATATCCCAGAAATGTTTTGAAAATTTAATGTAGATTCTTATGAAATACATACCAAATGCCCACCTGGAGCCACGAATGACCCTGGTCATTCGTGGCTCCTGGTGGGTATTTGGTATGTACATTGTATTTTAATGGCGATTCAGGTGGTAATTTCAAAGGGAACAAAAACACAAATCAACATTGTTTTTAGCTCGACTTTTCGAAGAAAATGAGAGCTTATACTGTCACCCGGGCGTCGGCGTTGGCGTCGGCGTTGCAACCAAGGTTAAAGTTTTTTCAAACATCAATAACTTCCATACTATCAAAGGGATTCTACCCAAACTTGGAATACTTATTTACCATCACACCCTCTACCTTACTACCAGGGCCCATAACCCTGGCTCCACTTCATTTGGAGTTATGCCCCCTTTATACTAAGCAACTTAGAAAGTCAAGCGCGCTGTCTTCGGACAGCCCTTGTTAAAGAAATGCGATGTGTACGCAATTGCGTTTTTGCCTACGGGTTTCTGCGCCTTTGTACTTGATGTTTCTTCTTTTTTTATTCAGCATCCAAGTCGCAGAGTCAGATGCTGGGTTCAAAAGTGATCAACCCAAAGGAAAGATCTTTCCAAATATCAGCCGACAAAAAGATGAGCTATGCCGACATCCGAAACTTGTTTCCAAAAGAATATTTGGAGCAGACGCTTCTGATAAGTACCAAACTTAGTGCCTTGAATTTGACACAGAAGGAAATGGCTATACTGCGTGCGATTATTATCACTTACCCAGGTAAGTACTTGGGAGGAGCTTCAAATAAGAGAGACAGATGTCTTTGTTTAACTCTTTCCCAAACAAGACCTGGCTTTGACATCCGTATTAGAAAAGGCTTGAGAAAACATCGAGACAAAAGAAGAAACTGTTGATAACCAGCAGTTTCTCCTTTTGTCTCAATATTTTCTGGGCTATTTTGTACACAATTCCTTTCTTTAACAACATCCTTTCTGTCCTCTGCAGCAGCTTTCATATCCAGCCACCGTAAAATTTTGTTGTTTGGGAAAAGGTTAAAAGCAAAATATACACTAAATCAAACCTTATAGTGTGGGTACTCATTTGAATCGTTTAACAGACACGATTCAAATGAGTACTAGTATGCGCAACATGTGGTTTGGATTTGTAATGACACATCTACAAAGTCTTTGTCCCCTGTTATCTGCTGTTCTATTAACAATGGCCCAACTTGAAAGCTACTGCAGACAACAAAATGTATCTCAACAAAGATAAAAATTGTGTACAATACAACACAGAAGATGCTGTATCAAATGGTTATAATAATTTTCTTCTTTTGTCTCAAAGTTTTCTCAAGCTTTTTTGCTACGAGGGGAGTCAAAACCAGGGAAAATCTAAACACTATGTAGGGGGTACTCTTATTCGTAAATAGTCTCGAAGAGACTATTCCAATGATTACCGTGACCATACGTAATCTTGTCGCTTTTCAACGAAAATCTCGTAACTGCAGCTCATAACAAGCTGCAGTTAAAAGGTTAATGTTAAAAAGCAGTGATATGATTTGATGTGCAATGAATGTCAATGACTTTTTTTTTCATTTTGTCAAGTCACCGCGTCCATTATCAGTTTCTCTGCGTGAAATTAACGAATCCAAGCCTTAAAATGGAATGGTCGACCGGTAAATAACCCTGTATCAGGTATAAAAGGGCACTTTTTGACAACAGAAACCACCAAATGATCTAGACCAGCCTTCATATTGCCTGATCAGCATCCAATACTAGTGTGTTATAATTGAGGAGAATTACATGGGTCTCAGGCCCGTAGGAAGTAATTTAATATTGGGTAGGCTAAAGCCCTAGTGTCTGAATATTGGGGGGGGGGGGCTAAATTGGGTTTCCCCTAAATTTTCAGTGTGAAATAATGAAAATTCGGTATTTTTTGCCAACTGGGGGGGGGGGGGGGGGTTAGCTGTTCCTACGGGCTTGGGTCTTGATCAGACTGTGCTAAGCCGTCGGCAGATTTATGATATTAACCCCTTCCTAGACAAGACATGGTTTTCGGGTTACTGACAGGAATTGCCTGTGAAAACATTGAGGCAAAAGTAGAAAATGCTGGTAATCAGCATTTTCTCCTTTTGTCTCAATATTTTCTTTGCTATGGTGCACAAACATCAGAATCTTTGTCAAATCTCATTATGTCATCTACTGTTGCTAACAAATCGGAGCACTATGAATGTTTGCTGTTTAGGAATGGGTTAATTAATAATAATGGTTGTCTCAAAGGACACAAATGCCCCCTTTTCCAGGTGATCTTTGAAATAGTATTCCTATAGAAATTTCAGGTTGTCTTGGTAACCAAATTAGCGATAGGAAAGATGTTAACTCCTCTACAAACGGCAAAATCAATACTGTCTATTATTTTCAAACGTAAAATTCTTCTTTGATCAAAATGAGAGAGTCAAAATGGTGGTAGATCGCTCATCTGACTATTTCTCCTGTTTTAATGTTAAATTCGGGTCTTAACCCATTGCCAAATGACAAATTTTGGGCTGTTCCAAACTCAAAGATCCCGCAGACGACAACTTCATGTGTATGAAAGTTTACATTTTTTTTGTCTTTTGGGGTAGAAAACATTGTGGGAAATGAAAAAATTGCTTGTCACAAGCAATTTCTTCATTTTCCACAATGTTTTCCAAAGCCAATAACTTGAAGGGAGTCAAAAAGAGTCACTGTGTGGTAATGGAATAAAAGTCCCCTCGTGCCACGCTCCCATTATTTCGCGATTTTAAAAACTCTTGTACACATTTTATAAAAGTTAATTCAAGGAACATTCTTTTCAAGTTTGTTAAAAATCGTTCATGTATCTTCGGGCGTCAAACCATTAAACCGAAAATTAACGAGAGATACACTCGTCAATTTCCGGGCGTCGTCCGTGGAAATGATAATTGGAATTGATGAGGATACCCTCGTCAATATTCGGTGCCACGGATGCAGACGCCCGAAGTTGCACGCAGTGTTTTGTATTTAATTAATGATGGGTTGTAATCCTTAAATAGTTTTGTGAAAAATAGACAGTAATGAGTCAAAAGTTCATTCTATTTTCATACTTCTAATAAATCCTTAGTTGATAGGCCTATAGTAACTAAATTAAAATCGTGAAATAAACCAAGTCCCTTACGTCATTGAAAAATGATACACTATTTGGAATTTTCTGAATCTACCCCGTTTTTCTCCTTACCGTATGTTCATTTTCCAGAAATGACATCTGGTTGTCTGCTAAATCTAACCCGTTTGTGAATTTCTCAGATGACAGAGCTGCCTGTGGAAAAGGGAGGATTAATTATACCCCCCACAACGAAGTTATGGGGGGTATACTGGAATCAGGATGTCCGTCCGTCCGTCAGTAGACATAATTTTGTGTCCTCTTCTCCTCCCACAGTTTTTGACCAATTTTGCTGAAATCAGGTTGTTTCCTATCATCTGAAGTTGTGCACCTGCAATTTTCATCTTGATCCAGTCATTAGTTTCAGAGTTATGCCACTTTGAACTTTTTAATGGGGTCACAGTTGGACTTTGTTTAAAATCCGTTTCAAGAACCGGTTGACATAGGATCATGAAACTTTACACAGTTGTTGACCATGACCCAAGGAGGTGCCCTATTGTTTTTGGATCACCAAGGTCAAAGGTCAAGGTCACAATTGGACTTTGTTTAAAATCTGTTTCCGTGCTCTAAGTCAAGAACCTTTTGACCTATAGCACGTTTTTAGTGACAAGGCCCTAGTGTGTGTGTGTGTGTGGGGGGGGGGGATATTTGTCCGCTCTGCGACAGTTCTAGTTATGCATTCTAACTTTTGTAATGTAAATGTGCCCAAATGACAACATAGGTTTTGATGAACAATAAATCGCTGCTTTTCAACAAAAACTTCCTAACTGCAGCTTATATTAAGCTGCAGTTACGAGGTTTTTGTTGAAAAGCAACGAAATGAAATACATGTATTGCATTTTGAAAATACGTCACCCCTTCTTATATGTTGTACATAGCTCTGTCAGAGGGTCCCATTTAGTGTGACAGATCAATATGTCTATTTGCAGATAGAGTTGGGCTCGAGAATCAAGAAGCGGTCCAGAAGATTTATGGTCACATGACTAATTGCCTGCTGCACGTGCTCAATCAAAACAACTGTCCGGACATTCAAGGGCGCGCGCGGCAAATCGATCACGTGCTCCGCTGTATGCGTGAATCGTCTGAGACGTACAATCACGTGCTGGAACACTTTTTCGAAAAAAGCAACATGTTGAAAAATTTCGGCCTCATCAAAGAATTTATGGATATGTGAAGCAAAGAACTGATTACCGGACGACAAAATTTAAGACGGGTCTATACTCAAAAATGTAGAAGACGACAATTTGAGGTGACCTTTGGTCAGTCCTGGTAGAAAACAGTGTGAAAAAATGAACAAATTGCTTGTCACAATCAATTTCTTCATTTTCCACAATGTTTTCTTGACCAACGATTAAAATAGTCTACATTTATTTTAGCATAGAAATGTCAAAAAATGGCAGCTCGACGGCTTGATATAAATAGGTAGATATGAACACCGTGTCCAGACTGAGAGCAACAGATAAGGGGGAGGGTAATCCGAGTCTTCTCTGATGTAAATACGCTCTTTGATATTTTAATTTTTCGCTATTTGTAAATAGCGAAAAATCAAAATATCAAAGAGCGTATTTACATCAGAGAAGACTCGGATTAGGGGGAGGGGTGTGTGTGAAATATAGCCTATTCTAGATCTAATTTTGTCATTTCAAATCCAAACCCGATGTCGTGGGTACTCATATGAATCGTCTCGATGAGACGATTCAAATGAGTACCAACAACATAGGGTTTGGTGAACAATTAATGAAATATTGCATTTTAAAAAGTTTTCGTCCCCTGTTATCTGCAGCCCTGCAAGTGTGTAATAGGCCTATTTATAAATAATACATACTAGGCCGTATGTGTTCTGGCCTAGTTTTACCAATACTCGGTGCAAATAAGGAATTATGCTACTATAAACGGACTATGCAAAAGGTAAATGTTTTAGCCTACTTTTGTAGATCTATTTGTCTGTTAATTTTTCTCTTTCCCAAACAAGTCCAGGTTTTAATGATTATCGTCCCTAATAGAAAATGTAGCTGCTAGGCCGATATATGGAGAGGGGATAGATCTATCCAGAATTCGAATTAGTGGTACTCGTATGTCAGGCCTAATCCTTTCTTATATATACACGTATTTCTTATATCATTTTTCTCTGTTTGCTGTCGGGAGTATCATTTCAGGTTACTGGTACAATGTGTACGAAGTAAGTGAAATAACATTACATGTAGCACAAACGTCTATTTTGTCGTCTGCAACATCATAGGCCTATTTAAAATTGGAATAGTCCTAAATATCGACGCCGTTTTGGAAGGGTTAAGGTAACTTTTGAGAGAGGTCATGTTACTTACAAATCTTGTGTTTATTCTGCGCACCAAATGCACATGCTACAATTTTCATCAAATTTTTGAAGCAAAAAATTCCCCTTTTTATGATGGTGAATGTCAAATGGAGTTTTTTTTATTGTTCTAAATGAAAACATATAGTCTATGCCTATTTTTTTTATCTTTTTTAAAAATATAGATCTAGATATTTTTGTCAAAATTAGGCTAAAACAGAATGGGTGGGGTAAGATAAAGTCAAATGTCTTTTATTTGGGTGGAAAGCTGTGCTGATTTTTTTGTGTGTAAAAATAGCTCTTTCTATTATCTTCAAAATATCTAAAAACAAACAAACAAAAAAATATATTCATTGGGTATTTTTTTGCGAATTGAAAAAAGTTGCAAAATTTTCTTTTAAAAAATGTGATTTTTCAACTTTTCCCATAACTTTTCTTTTCCAGAAAATGGTTTTAAAGTATTTCTTTCAGTCATTTCATCGCATTTATGCTTAGATCTATGTTAATCAAGTCTCTAAACTGATATTAACATTTGAAATTATCCATTCAGAATAAATTGCTATAGTCTATAAGGGTAATTTTGCGAAAATGGTCATTACTAGTCAAGGGCAGATAACTCTGACACAAAAACGAGTCAGGAAACTTACCCCGATTCTTTTATATTTTGTTCAGAAAATGTTACTTTACAATAGGTGTACAAATAAAAACGATCATTGGGCGGATAAAAAGTAACCCCGAGTACAAACTTAGGCCTATCTTAATTCCCAACCAAACCTCGTTTTGACGTCCCTAGTTGAAATATTACAAGCATTTTCCCCCTTTTGCCCCAATATTGTATGTGTTTTATTGTACACATATCAATCAGGTCTTTTAGCAATATCCACAATTTTGGCTGCAGCAAATTACATATTGGAGCATCCTTATCCTGAATTTTTTCGTTTTAGAGCGTTCCAAATTCAAAGGTGTTGCATACGACATTTTCAATGTGATGAAATTTTGGAATATTGCTCTTTTTGGGGTGGAAAGCATTGTGGGAAACAAAGAAATTGCTTGTCACAAGCAATTTCTTGATTTTCCACGATGTTTTCCAAAGCCATTATCTCGTGGGGAGTCAAAAAGAGTCATTGTGTAGTAAGGGGTTAAGATAGGCCAAAGAAGTCTGGATTCTTTTGGAAGTAGATTTCAGTGACGTAGATGTAATTAATGTGTCATAATTACAAGCCTTTAAACCCTTTCCCAAACACCAAAATTTTAGGGTGATCCACTTCAAAAACTGACACAAATGACAAAGTAGATGTTAGTAAAGATAGAATTTGTGTAAAATATGGTACAGAAAATATTGAAACAAATGGAGAAACTGCTGGTTATCAATGTTTTCCCAAGCCTATTCTATTAAGGACGTCAAAACAGGTCTTGTTTGGGATAGGGTTAAACCCTTTCCCCAACGAAATGTCTTGACAATATCACAAAATCATCCTCATGGAATAGGCCTATAATAAATACATTTTTGTACTCGATTCAATAATTCAGCAATTTGCCTTCAATCTTTTGAAAAGGGCAAATTTTGTCGAAACATTGAATCGAGTATTTATTAACCCTTTCCCAAACAAGACCTGGTTTTGACGTCCTAAATAGAAAAGGCTTGGGAAAACATTGAAACAAAAGAAGAAACTGCTGATAACCAGCAGTTTCTCCTTTTGTCTCAATATTTTCTATGCCATATTTTACACAAATTCTATCTGCAATAACTTCCATTTTGTCATTTGTGGCAGTTTTTGATGTGGATCACCCTTAAATTTTGTCGTTTGGGAAAGGGTTAAAGTGCAAAATATTTTGCTCTAGCATTTATTGAAAGGAGTTTCAGGAATCACATGTTAGCCTACTTTGCATATAAATGAGCTATTTATTCGTATTTTTTGTACTTTGAAGCATGACATGTATAATTTAGAGAAAATTATATTCAGAATATCATAGTTGCAGAGCTACAGATAAAACGGGTGATGATTTTTTGTTGAAATGCACCAATTCTTTTATTAAAAGAATTGGTGCATTTCAACAAAAAATCATCACCCGTTTATCAAACTCTACGTCGATTCGAATGAGTACCTACAACATATGGCTTGGAGTTGAAATGACAAATAAAATACATGTATCTTCACCCCCTTTCAGTTTCTTCTCTGTAGCATTGAGGTTATTAAATCAGCATTTTCCTATTCCCCCTCTCATTGTTCTGCAAATGGCTGTAACCCTTTCACAAACGACAAAATTTTAGGGTGACCCAACATGACAGCTGCTGCAGACACAAAATAGACGTTATTGGAGGTTAAATTTGGGAGTAATATAATATTGCACAGAAAATATTGAGACAAAAGGAGAAAATGCTGATTATCAGCATTTTCTTCTTTTGTCTCAATGTTTTCCCAAGCCTTTTCTATTAGCTTTCTCATTATTTTTGTGTTGGAAAGTAAAACGTTTAAAACTAACATTTAATTGACCAAACGCCGACTGTCAATCAAAAACATCGATTAGCCAATGGACTATCAGAAAAATGTCATGCCCCAATTGTTCTTCGTTGCACGTGTTATTATATCGATTTATCGACCGCCAATCAAAACAATCGACATGCTAATGGCAAAGAATTTTGTGCTAACAATAGACTAGGTTTACCGTTATGTTTTAACAAACCGTCGGTGTTGTTATAAAATCTCGTAACTACGGCTTAAATCAAGCCGTATTTACGAGATTTTAACAAAATCTACAAAATACTATTTTGTTTGTCCGAACTTACGTCACGATTGCCTGGATGAAATCGTTCCCTATTAACGATCACATTCCCATTGTTTGTCTTAAATTCTATGTTGGGCGGAGCGATCTGTCGATTGGCGTTTGGTCAATTATGAACAATCCCACACAGTGTAACTTTCAAAAAGGCGCGTTCTTTAGAGCGAGATTTTTAGCTCACCTGAGCACGAAGTGCTCGGAGTGAGCCATTGTGATCGGTCAATGTCCGTCGTCCGTCTGTCTGTCCGTCTGTCCGTCCGTCCGTCTGTCCGTCTGTCCGTCCGTCCACAATTACAAAAAAAAATCTTCTCCTCCCAAACCAATAGGTCTAGATTCTTGAAAATTTGTATGTAGCATTGTCTCAATGCCCTCTACCAAAATACTTCAAATTATTGTGCTTAAAGAAAAATTGGCCCTATGTTGTTGGGTTTAAGGTTTCACACAGAAAAACAGTTTTCTCAAAGACTATTTGGCCTAGAGTCTTGAAATTTTGTATGTAGCATTGTCTCAATGCCCTCTACCAACATACTGGTACTTCAAATTGTTGTGCTTACAGAAAAATTGGCCCTATGTTGTTGGGTTTAAGGTTTCACACATAAACACAGTTTTCTCAAAGACTATTTGGCCTAGAGTCTTGAAATTTTGTCTGAATTTACATCTCATAAACCTCTAACAGAATACTTAAAATCATTACATTGCAAGGAAAGAAGCCCTAGGTTGTGGATTCTGGAATTTTCAAGTGAGGAATTGTTTTGACCAGGTAGATTTTATCACATCATATCCTTAAGTCTATAATCAGATTATGCAGATCATAATATCTGATAAAGAATGCATGGAGCTGTTAGAGGCACTTATACGTCTGTCCGTCTGTCCGTCCGTCCACAATTACAAAAAAATCTTCTCCTCCCAAACCAATAGGTCTAGATTCTTGAAAATTTGTATGTAGCATTGTCTCAATGCCCTCTACCAAAATACTTCAAATTATTGTGCTTAAAGAAAAATTGGCCCTATGTTGTTGGGTTTAAGGTTTCACACAGAAAAACAGTTTTCTCAAAGACTATTTGGCCTAGAGTCTTGAAATTTTGTATGTAGCATTGTCTCAATGCCCTCTACCAACATACTGGTACTTCAAATTGTTGTGCTTAAAGAAAAATTGGCCCTATGTTGTTGGGTTTAAGGTTTCACACAGAAACACAGTTTTCTCAAAGACTATTTGGCCTAGAGTCTTGAAATTTTGTCTGAATTTACATCTCATAAACCTCTAACAGAATACTTAAAATCATTACATTGCAAGGAAAGAAGCCCTAGGTTGTGGATTCTGGAATTTTCAAGTGAGGAATTGTTTTGACCAGGTAGATTTTACCACATCATATCCTTAAGTCTATAATCAGATTATGCAGATCATAATATCTGATAAAGAATGCATGGAGCTGTTAGAGGCACTTATATGTTTGTGTACCTAAGAGATCAAATAAATACTTTAACCCTTTCCTGAAAAGACCTTGTTTTGAGGTCCCTATTAGAAAAGGCTTGGGAAATTAATGAGTCAAATGAAGAAAATGCTGATTCTCTTTTTACCTCAATATTTTATATGCTAGTTTATTGTAAATGAATCCTATTCGTACTGCTGTCAATTTTGTATTCTGAACTTTGAAATTGGAACAGTCTATTTCCTTTCTGTATGGGAAAGCATTATGCCCTTTCTCTACCATAAACAGGTTTGCCTCACCGACAGAAAAGGCTTGTACAAATTGTTATGGTAAAAGAAGAAAATGTTGATAACTTGATTTCTCATTTTGCCTCATCATTTTCTTTGCAGTTTTATACATGAATTCAGTCTTTATCAACACCTGTTTTATCATCTACGGCAGCTTTTAATTATGTCTGCACTCATCTTATGTTTTTTGGAAAAGGTTTAATCATAACCAAATCCTTACTGTTCAATGAATATTCCCCTATACTGTTGGTTCCATATAAATGATAGAGGGCAATGTTTGACAATCTTTTCAAGTTGTTAAGGCCCGAAGATAACTTTTTTGCCTTGTTTAATAACTATTAAAATTATTCCTATGCTGTAGGCTCTTGCATTTTGTACAGAAAAAAGAGCATAGAGGTTGTGTATTGTTTTGTTAAACAGAAAAGTTCAAGTTATCATTATGCTTTGAAAATAAGCTCTACCATGAGTTATTCTAGATTTGAAAAAGCGGGAACAGGTTTAGAATTGTCTTAGAATTTCCAAACCTTAAGTTCTATAGTTTCTAAATATTATAGCCCAATGACCTCTTTCCAAATGCTTCGATTTGTCTATGTGAAATGGAAATTCAGCAATATGTTGTGGGTTTTCTGATTTTAAATACAGATATAGTGAAAAATCTTTGACAATCTTTTCCCAAATTTTGCTTTGAAATTTAGTGTGTACCATTGTCATGTGACTCCTTTTCAAAATCCTCCGAGAATTAAAAGGTTTGCTAAAAAGTATGTCTCAGGGCTCTCTCAGGTGAGCGATATAGGACCATCTTGGTCCTCTTGTTTAAGGGGGAATGCTCCAGTTTCCTAAAATTACTCCCAATAATAGAATTTATTTATATTTTGTATGTTGAAATTACATGTTAGATCCTATTACCAATTGAAAAATAAAATAAAGATTGGTGGTCAGCGATCTTGTTTGATTTTTATAGGCATTCGTATCACATACCCCTACATCGAAAAAATACACAATTTGTTGCACCTGTCCAAGGTCACTAAAATGCTAATAAAATGCTGTTTATTCCTCGTTTAGTCTCGAAAACAGATTTAAAGTAACGTCTTACATTTAATAAGAACAGAAAACCCAAAATATGTGCTATTATAAACGCGTAAATGTATAAAACAGCATGATCACGCGTTCGGTTAGATCAACGAAGCTTGGGTGTTTTATGTCAAAATTTGCATTTTTTGGAAATATTTCAAGTTCTACATAATAGAATTTGATAAAACTCCCTCATTGTATTAGGCAACATGTCCTGGTAATAATTCAAAAAGAAAATGTGTAGGTCAGCGCACTTATTAGTGAATTACAGCAATTTTATCAGATACACATGAATAAAATGACGCAAAACAGTGGTAACTGCATACACACTTACGACTGTCTTGCTCTAAATAATCGATTTCCATCTTTATGAAATCAGTTTCGCATAATAAATACAATTTTACCATCGAAAATGGTAAATTGTAATGATGTGTTATGTTATTGAAAATATGGTAGCGCAACATATTGGTACGAAACATTTAATTTACTACAGTAATGACCGAGTGTTCCGAAAAACTGGAGCATTCCCCCTTAAGATTTCTTAAACAATCTCCGAGCAGAGTTGTTGTTCGTTACTCTCACATGCATGAATGGGGAATGAACCGTGTGCAAGAGAGTGTTTCTTAAAGTGTTCTAGGTAAAGCGTTTTTAAGACCGAGACTTTGACCGAGCTGTTCCGAATGCTCCATATTTATACAAATGACGTCATCATGACGTCATTTGAATAAAGTATGGAGCATCTGGAACACCGCGGTTTATGAATTATGGAGTTTTCGGAACAATTCGGTCAAATCTCTTTTATATTGTTTGTACAGAGTTGACCGAGGGGTTCCGCACGAGGTTTATGGTAATGGGGCCTCCCATTGAGCGTCTTAAAAATCTTGCTCGAGATCTCGACGCTTTATCCTAAAATATCTTAAGAAATCTCAAGATATCTCAAGAAATCTCACTCTAAAAAACGCACCTCAGGTCTTGTTTGGGAAAAGGTTGGACAAGGAATGTCAAGCCCATGGCTTGTTTTGGGAAAACATGGGAAAGTGTTAATTAACCCTTCTCATGTTGTTCACGCCAATATGCTGTTTTGATTTAAAAAAAATCTTTGGCAGACAGTATAGACTAGGATTACCCTTCATATATTATAGTTTTTTGAAATACATAGCTAAGTTTTTGTAATTTGCCTTGCAGCTTAGAACGAACTTTGTCATCGGATAATTACACATCCAGTAACGTAATTACTCTAAATTATTTCATTTTTCTGTTCCTTTTAACTTCCTAATACATGTACATTATATCATAATGTAAAACATTATAATCTAATTACTACTCTGCTCAAGTACTTGTCTTGTATAATGTACTATCTACTTTTCATTTCACATTTTTGTCTTACTTTTAAAAGACACATGTATGCTTTTTTGTTCTTTGTTTCTTTTGTTTCATTTGTTCCTATGCTTCTTTTGTTTCATAGTGTTGTTATTTGCTTATCTGCCATTTTGTTTGATATTTTGATTATAATTTGTATGCAACAAGAAATTGTATAATTACCATTACTGAAATGAACTGTCCATGTCTTCACCAAAGTGCAGTCTAATCTTAGCATACACTGTCTGCTTTCTACCCAATTATTGTGGCAAAAACTGAAGATAAACTTCTTGAGATATCTCTCAAATTGGTAATTTGTTTGGAACAAAATTCAAAGTCAGCAGGACAAGGGTTAAACGTTGCCTATGAAACGGACAACGAAAATGGTCACCGGGCAACCAAAGACACTGCTGAAAATCACGTGACTCGTCGATTTTGATTTTTTTTAAATGATAACATGAGTCCGATTCAGTTTGAAGTTTGAAGGAGTTTGAATCAGTGAGGGCAGAAATATACATTCGTCAGGGACTACATAGGTTTTAGAGATATTTTAAAAATTTGCCGATAAGACTTATTGGCGACCAAACAAGGCAAGTTATTTTTTAGAACATTTCTCTGTAATCGTTGTGTCACATGATTCCCCGCCGTGAAAAAAAGCCTATTGGAAAGCTGTAACACAAAAGAATGCGCATTTTGCCTATTGTTGAGTTGAAAGTCGTTGCTATGTGATTTTCTCCGGAAATTAGCTTGATTATTGACAAAAGACTGTGAGAAATACCTTAAAGTGACATTTCAGAATTTTTTGTCATAAATTTTACTTTTACTTTTATCTGAAAGAGCACATTTCCTTATGAAAATTCTGAAAATTTCGAGCCAAAATTTTGCGCCGTTTACGAGAAATTTATATTTTTGTGTTAAAATTGAACAAATTGTTGTGGACAACAGTTCGGATTTATATGCAATTTATCGATTATGTCTCAACTTTAAATGCGTGTTTCTCGCTTATTGGCAACAACTTCAAAAAACCAATAGTATTTATTGGTAGCCCAGCCTTGAGCTGGGCTACCTTTGTAACGGTTTTAAAATATTAACGTGCAGAGTTAGGGAGGTTATTATTTTACAAACTGTTCGACATATTTGTGGAAGCTGGTTAAATTGTACGTTGATAATGATTGTTACATTAACAACATGTTTGTTTTATATGCTTACACCATTTACGAGGAAATACAATGCATAAAACTTGCATTTGTATACTATTTTAATTTCCCCCACATACGAATTACTAACCGCTTAATCATGTGACCGGATTGGTCCATAGAAATACCGAAACACACGAAGAACTATAACACATCATGTTAACTATTGTTGTTTATGCTTAATAGCAGCAAGAAGAGAATTTTGTATGAAGTGTTGAATAAATAACGGTAATATATATTCGCTATGAACTGATCCATTCTAAAATCGATACTGTAAATGTGTTTTGGTATTTATTAAAGACAATTTCCCCAGTAATTTGAAAAAAATTCCTTGCACAGAATTTTTTCATATTTTGGTAATTAAGGTAAAATTTTATGGGGAATTCAAAAATGAAAAGAAAAAGATATGTCAACTTGTTAGTTTTTTAGTAAAAAGGCAGTTTCCATGGTAACCACTCACAAAAATATGTCAAAAATCCTTATATTTTCAATGTATGTGATAAGAATGAACCAGAAAGCCTATTTTACTAAACAAATGTGTTTTGAAACCTAGATGATTCATAATTAAATAATTTGTGCAAAGAAAAAAATATTGAACATATTTTCTGCTCAGAATCACTTTTTCACCTTTCTAATGGTCAAAGCCGGGGGAAAATATACTAAGTATTATTTAATAAATTCAAGATTCTGAACAATTCCTTTCACGGAATTTCCTCATTTTTTGATATGTTAGCTAAAATTATATGCTAAATCCAAAACAGTGAAAAAAAATGTATGTCAACGACTTATTTTTTTCATAAAAAGTCCATTTCCATGGTAACCGTACGGAAGAAAACTGTCAAAATTACAAATCTCACATTAAAGTTTATTCAGATATACAAATAGCAGTTATAAACATAGCAGACACACATAAAATCATATATTATATTGACATTCTGTATTATCAAGAAATTTATGGTTTCCATGGTTACCATTTATGAAAACAAGAGGGTCAAGATGGCCGTATATCGCTCACCTTAGAGATCATCAAAATAGGGCAAATTTTTCTCATGTCACAATAGTTTGAAGTATTTTGTAAAGGGTCTTGAGATGATTCTACATATGAAATTTCAAGACTCTAGGCCTTATAGTTTGATAGAAGAATATGTTTTACTTGTTGTGGATGGACAGACGGACGACAGACGGTGAGCAATCACAATAGCTCACCTTCAGCACTTTGTGCGAAGGCGAGCTATAAACAGAAACCAGCAAAATGCAATAGAAGTAAATTTGTCATCAGATATAAATTATGTAGTTGTTATAATATAATATAATAATATAAGACCTTATACAAATCCACAATTTCAATGGTATTAATTCATGTTAAACCTTTCCAAAACGGCAACAATTTGGACTGTTCCAAATTCAAAGATGTTGCAGACAACAACGGAATTGATTTTTAACTCTTTTGGTCTTTTTGGGTAGGAAACATTGTGGGAATTATTGCTTGTCACAAGCAATGCCTGCAATTTCCACAATGTATGCTAAAGGCTTTATATAGTGAGGGGACAAAAGACGTCATGAGGGAATGGGTTAACCTATTACCAGACAGCAATAACTTAGACTTCAAAATCAAAGAGTTACAGACTACAAGCTCAGATGAATGAATTTTTACTTTTTTGGTCCTTCTGGGTAGAAAAAAATATGGGAAGAGAAAAAAATGCTTGTCACAAGCACTTTCTTCATTTTCCACAATCTTTTTCAATGCCTGTAGATTGTTGGTTGTCAAAAAGCATAATTGTGTGGGAAAGGGTTTATTAGTAATTACTGAAAAAAATCACTATACTTTCATAATATGTAATGAGAATGTACTGAAAAGTCTATTTTACTGAATAAATGGCTAAATGTATAGCAGTCCAAATTGAAAACATCTCAGCAAAAGAAGAAAATGTTTATTGGTTTTTTTTTTTTTTTACTTGTCCAAATAGAAAATTGTAGCATTGATATAACAGAAAATAGAAAATATACATTAGATAACATAGAAATCATTTAGATAAAAGAATGAATGCTCCTTCTAGTGGTTATTAGCATTTTCTTGGTGGTTTTTTCTTCTTCCAATTTCCTATTTAGTATGACAAATAAATACTTGCAAGATACTTTGTTCCTTGACCCTTTCCCAAATGACAATATTTTTGGCTGGTCCAATGGAATGAAGTTACAGATGACAAAATTTTTGTAACTCATACAGAAACCTCTATATAATAAAATAAAGGCCCTTGAAGGAAAAGAAGAAAATGATGATAATCAGCATTTCTTATACCTCTTGTAAGTTTTCTAAACCCAAGTCTATTGAAGTCATCAAAGGGAGTTGCGTTTTGGGAAAAGGTTAAAACAATTACATGAGAGAAAAAAACAAATATATCACAAACTATAAATGGTGTAAGGTAAATTATACAATCAACATTTGACACACAATTAACCCTTTTCCTAACAACAATTTTATAAACTGGTCCAAATATCATGAATTAAAACACAGATGTTAAAATGCATTTGGAACAAACTTGAAAGTCTGCATCCATAAGTGCAAAAATATTGAAGGAAATAGAGGAATACAAATTATTATACAGGTCACAAAGAAGCTTTAAGAGAACAACATGAACCCTGATCAGACTGTGTGTAGATGCAGGCTGGTCTGGATCTTTGTTGGTCTCAAATGTCATAAGTGCCTTTTTCCAAATAGAAGCTCAAATATTTACCAATTTCATCATTGAAATGAAGCAGATTTCAGAATATTTTGGATTTTGATTTTTGAAACAAAACATTTTTTTCCTGTCCTAAAAATAATGTGGACAAATTTGCATAATACTTTCCGTAACACAAACTAAATCTTTTACATAGGGTAAGGAACTATGTTTGTAATTGTCAGGACTTTGAAGATATCCACACCAGCTATTGTCACAGTTATCATGTTTACCAAAAGCATGTGGAACAATCTGAAGCAGTGCTTTTTCAAGCTGATCTGGTTTGTTTTTATTCTGCGCAACTGCATCCGAAACATTTTTAATGTATTGTATAACCACTTGTGTTTATTTTGCAGGGCATAAAAGCTATAACCAAGATGTTTCCTAGTGTGGTTTATGTCGCTACACTTTATCAATGAATGGTTAAGGGTTTCTTTCAATTTGGAGACAATTGTTGCATCATCATCCATGATCAGTACACCCACTTGTATATTGTTATCTTATTCAATGTCTTTTATCACTTGGGCGGCCAGGTCTGGCTCCATTGACTTGGAAGAGCCATCCCAATTCTTGCTACATGTATGCTTAAGTGGCATCTGTCCTTTATTTATATAAAGTGTACATTTTCTGCAATCTTTAGACCTAACATCAAACCCACACACTTTTTCTGTCAAATTTCCAATCATAGTGCAACACCAGATTTACTGTCATAAGATCGCCCCGCTCCACACTTTTGCCATTCCAAAATCTATATCATAAAGTTCAGCCATCACTGGAGTAGCCATTTCACATTGTTCAGGGCTGTAAGTAAGACAAAGAGAACAGGTTTACTTTTTCCCAGAATGACAATATATTAAGGGGGAATGCTCCAGTTTTTCGGAACACTCGGTCATTACTGTAGTAAATAAAATGTTTCGTACCAATATGTTTCGCTACCATATTTTCAGTAATATAACACATCATTACAATTTACCATTTTCGGCGGTAAAAGTGTATCTATTATGCGAAACTGATTTCCTCAAGATGGAAATCGATTATTTAGAGCAAGACAGTCGTAAGAGTGTATGCAGTTACCACTGTTTTGCTTCATTTTATTCATGTGTAGCTGATAAAAATTGCTGTAATTCACTAATAAGTGCGCTGACCTATACATTTTCTTTTTGAATTATTACCAGGACATGTTGCTGAATACAATGAGGGAGTTTTGTCAAATTCTATTATGTAGAACTTGAAATATTTCCAAAAATATGCAAAATTTGACATAAGACTCTCCAGCTTCGTTGATCTAACCGAACACATGAGCATGCTGTTTTATACATTTACGCATTTATAATAGCACCTATTTTGGGTTGTCTGTTCTTATTAAATGTAAGACGTTACTTTAAATCCGTTTTATGAACTAAACGATGAATAAACAGCATTTTATTAGCATCTTAGTGACCTTGGACAGGTGCAAGAAATTATGCATTTTTTCGCTGTAGGGGTATGTGATACGAATGCCTATAAAATTCAAACAAGATCGCTGACCATCCATTTTTATTTTATTTTTCAATTGGTAATAACATGTAATTTCAACATACAAAATATAGATAAATTCTATTATTGGGAAAAAATTCAGGAAACTGGAGCATTCCCCCTTAAGGCAAGCTGGTAAAAATGTCAATGCTACAGCACAGACAAAACCTTTACCATTTCCCAAACATCCAAATTTTCTTCTTCTACCTCAATGTTTCTCCATGCTTTTTCTAATAGGGAAGTCAAATCCTGTTCTTGTTTGGGAAAGGGTTAAAGAAAAAAAAGATAAAAAAGTTTGTTATCAGCATTAATCTTCTTTTCCCAAGATGTTTTTTTCTAGATTACCAATACTTTGGAGGGTTGTCGAAAGAAGTCAGTGTTTGGGAAAGTTAAAGAAAGGGTTCCTAACCATTTCCCTATTAGATATTAATTTTGAGAGTACCAACTTAAAGTATGGATGACTGAAAAAAATTTGGATAAACATGGCTTGGAATCTTGTTTACCCTTTCCCAAACAAAGAAGTTTGCAATGATCAAATCTGAAAGCTACTGCATGTGACATATTGTTTCTTGATAATGATTAATTTTAAGTTCACTATAGATCCGAAAATATCATTGAAAAAGGAGAAAATGCTGTAAATCAGCCTCAATGTTTTCCCAAGCCTTTCTATAAGTGTGAACAAGTGTCATTGTTTTAGAAAGGGTTATTAGTTTCACTACATGTGTAAAGTTTCAAAGAGAAAGATTGAGAAATTTGCATACCTCTATGGTCTACAGCAAATTCTATCTTAGTGTTAATTGTAGCCTCACTAGTGCAAGTTGATTGCAGATTTGATAAATGTTCCTGCTGCTTAACGAATCCACTGTCTTCACAATTTGTAGACCCATCGCGTAACTCCCAATCGTAATCCCCGTGTATTGTTTCATTTTCCAAAGCATATTCAAGCACAATTTCTTTTTTACAGTCATGACAGTGCGAACAGCTCACTTGTTTTTGTACATTCCTTAGATCGATTACGATCGTCTCGGTAGCGCACTCATCTGCAGGTGGTTTACATACAGTTTTAATTCAGTCTATCTTATTTACTTTGTACAATTTTGAAAATTATCCCAGTTTGCGATGGATACCGCTCATTTTTGTGTAGCTCGTAGAGCCATCCGGTTACTATGTCAGTACCTCCTTTGTAGAGAGTAAAACTCATTTTCGGTGTTACATTTGAATTAAAATTTCGTGAAATATACCAATCTGTGCAGGATTAACTCCCTTGTATGCGCAAGGCATATGTGCAGAAATTACCGGGGAATATGTCCTTAATGTGTTTCGTTATTTCTATGGACCAACTCAGGGGCGATAACCAATCTAATCTGATAAATACTACTATAATTTAATTTTGTTTTAGTATCGTTTGACACAAGTGTCGCTGTGGTCTAATGGATAGAGTGCTAGGTTTACCAAAGCCTGAACACTTTTGTTCCATTGGTTCGAGACCCACTCACGCTAGATTCTTTTTTTCTTTTTTGTATATTTTTAAATCAACAAGAAAGTTTTCATGAATTCTTCAAATACGCTTTACTTTTTTATTGGCAGCCGAGCCATGAGCTATGAGATATGCCCGTGTATAGTTTGTTAGGCAACCATTGTACAAAATGTTCGACCTATTTGTTGAAAATGGTTGAAATGTATGTCGATAAGGATTATTAAATCAAAAGCATATTTTTTCGACATGTTAAGACATTCACGAGGAAATATACTGCATAAAATATGAATTTGTTTATTGTTTCATATCCCTCAATTTCGACAGGGACAAATCCAAATTGTGTAAATAGATTAAACTTTTATAAGCTTTACCATATGTTATAGTTTGAGTGGTACAGTAGTTACGACACCGGACTAAGAGATCATTATAGCTTATATGTCCTGGGTTCAAATCTCGCTGGCGCTCGATTTTTTTTCATATTTTTTTTACATAATCATTTTTTTAGCTCCACTGGCCGACAGGCCAGCGGGCTATTGTCATGGTGGTGTGTCCGTCGTGCGTCCGTCCGTCCGTCCGTCCGTCCGTGCGTCCGTCCGTCCGTAAACTTTTTCTTTAAAAATCTTCTTCTCAGAAACTACCAGATGGATTTCAATCAAACTTCACAAGAATGATCCTTGGGTGGCCCTCTCTCAGATTCCTTCAAAGAATTTGGATTGAATCAGAATAACCTGAGTTATCTGCCCTTGAATGTCAGAAATAGCTGGTTTTGACTTAAATTTTACTCTTAAATCAACAAATATGTACCATTCAAGACAAAACTATTATAGAATGTTGGTGACTATAAGATCTTGCCTTTGTATAATTTTCAGCTTGATCTGAATTTTACATCATGAGTTATGTGCCCTTGAAATTGACAAAATTGGCATTTTCGGCTCTTTTTGACTTTGTTTTCATTCTAGCAAATACAAATATTGACCAATCTAGACAATACTTGTACAGAATGTTGGTGACTCTAAGATCTTGCTTTGGTATAATTTTCAGCTTGATCTGAACTTAACATCATGAGTTATGTGCCCTTGAAATTGACAAAATTGCCATTTGCGGCTCTATTTTGACATTGGTTTCACTCTAGCAACTACAAATATTGACCAATCGAGACAAAACTGAGACAGAATGTAGGTGACTCTTAGATCTTGCTTTGGTTTAATTTTCAGCTTGATCTTAATTTCACATCATGAGTTATGTGCCCTTGAAATTGACAAAATTGCCATTTTCGGCTCTATTTTGACTTTGTTTTCACTCTAGCAACTACAAATATTGATCAATCAAGACAAAACTTGTACAGAATGTTGGAGACTATAAGATCTTGCCTTGGTATAATTTTCAGCCTGATCTGAATTTTACGTCATGAGTTATGTGCCCTTAAAATTGACAAAATTGGCATTTCAGGCTCTATTTTGACATTGCTTTCACTCTAGCAACTACAAAAATATTGACCAATCAAGACAAAATTAGGACAGAATGTTGGTGACTATAAGATCTTGCCTTGGTGTAATTTTCAGCTTGATCTGAATTTTATATGAGTTTTGTGCCCTTGTTATGGACAAAATTGCCATTTTCGGCTTTATTTGCTCTTTTACAACTATTAGTATTAACTAATCAATACAGAACTTTCACAGAAATCTTACTGACCATACGATCTTACTTGCTTGTAATTTTCAGCTTGGTCATGCATTTGCTTGTTTGTGCAGCCTGAATCTTTGAAATTGCATTCAACAAGAAAAACAATCAGGCCTGTGGAGCGCTTCCAGGCCGCCAGGACTGTCTAGTTCCATTTGTTTTCGTTCAGCTGCTGAACATGAGCAATTAATTGAGCATTCAAACCATGATTGTTTCTGTAAACTTTAATTTTGTATTTTATCGATGGCTATGGTATGATTATTTTATACTAATGTCAGTGAATGTAAGCGCTTTAACATTTTTCTAAACAAACTTTGGATTTTAAGCTTCATAAAGGAAAAGGCTTGGACAACATAGAGGCGAAAGAAAAAATGCTGGTAACCAGGGGCCCGTATTATTAACGATCTTGCGACCACGATTTTGTGTAAACTGTGTAACAAAACATCTGATTGCACGCGAAATCAGATTGGGCCAATCAGGTTTGCTGTTTCAAGTAATTACGCAAAAACAAAACGTACGATAGTTGATAATACGGACCCCTGCATTTTTTCTGTTTGCCAAAATATTTCCAAGGTATGTTGAACATCTTTATTAATTCAAATTAACTTGAATTTTGCTATTTGGGAAATGATTATATCAGTTTAAACCAGAATGCTTCAAAGGGTCACGCGACAAGATAAAACGCGGAATGACGCCTTTGCAATGTCGGTAGCGACATGGAAATTGCTTTTGGTCGAGCTTGATTTTTTTTTCAAAATATTTGCTGCATTTACAAGTATTTGATGTTGACTTTAGATAAATCACACCCTATTACCGGCTATCACTCGGGCCGTTGCAAACCTCGTGCAGTATCATCGATAAATGACGGGTGCACTGGGTAGGTCATACTTTCCCCATTTTTGTTTCGTGTCATTACACCTCTCAGCTTTATTTTGTAGAGTACTAGGCTGACCATATATTTGAGTACCCACATGTCAAATATAAGCCCAAAGATTTCTCAATCAACAAAATTATTTAACAATAAAGACGTAACTTCACATATTTTTATGTAAAATCCACCTTTCCATGCAAATTTTAGAAAAACACTAAAGTGAATGTTAGAAATTTTATTATAAAATGGAAATCTAGTATATTATCTAACAACTACTCGTTTGAGAAGACGATCAACTATTCCGTTATATCGTTATAGTCAAACAAAGTTTGGTGAGGTACAAATTTATACTATCACGAACAGATCATACGGCTTCAATATGCTGTTCGTGATAGCCAAATCGGCATCAGTATTTAATTTTTAATCGGTCTGAACTTAATTCAATTCAAACAGTTTTCTCAATTTACATAGTGTAAGAAAATTGATTGACTTTTCTAATAGTTATATTAATTCTAATGATCACCTTATCATTTCCTCATTATATTGACTGAAAGTTTGATTTTACATAAAAATATGTGAAGTTACGACTATGTTGTTGAATAATTTTGTTGTTTGGGGAATATTTGGGATAAAATTTGGCATGTAGGTACTCAAATATATGTCCAGCATAGTACACTACAAAATATAGCTGAGAGGCGCAATAACACGAAACAAAAATGGAAAAAGTATGACCTACCCAGTACATCCGCCATTTATGGTGCTGCACGAGGTTTGCAACGGCCCGAGTAAAGCCGGTAATATGTTGTGTAAATGTGAATTCATATTATGACCACCAAGTTATTGTAATAACAATCTCCATTTCGGCGCCATCAGCTCCATTTCTCCGGTAAAGCTGAATAAGTCTCATTGTGAACTTTAGGGAAAAATGACTCGATTGACCATAAGGTTGACATTATTAGCAAGCAAAAAGTCAAACACGGATCCTCATCGGCTAGTGCATACATACCGTCTGATCACCACCCATGATTGGCTCTCAAAGCTTCTTCACAACATGTAGTAGATTCAAACTGACAGAATGTCGTTTAGTATTGTTTTCATGTTTTAAAATCATTTGCCACGCCAATTTGTTTTGCCACCGGGTACATCAAGAATATAACTGATGTAAAATATAAAGATATAAAATATATAGCAGACAATGTATAAAAAGCAGTGTTTATGGATGACCTATACTTATTTACTTCGTCTTGCTCAAGCTTTGGTTACAGAATGTACCATGCCCAAAACAAGATAGATCTCGTCTTGACACCCCTAATAAGTGAAATAAGGGATATAATAATAGTGAGAAAATATTATGTGGGATCTGAGAAATCCAGATATATTCAGAAATGTTTTATTTTCTACTAATATTTGTATACTATGATATACACATATATTGTTTTTGTCGTGTACATTGAAATTGAAACTGTCGGATTCTTGCCACTTGCTAAATGATTTAGTCCACAAATTTAGTCAAACGAACAAACATTATTACCACTGCCAATTTGATCTGAACCTATCAAAGTCTCAACGTTTGTAATAGCATACTGGTCCGCCAAATCGAATGCATAAAGCAATGCCATATATCACGACTAAACATTTGTATCACAGAAACTTAATTTTAAAGATTTCTTTTACCCATTCTAGATAGACACATTGTTCTTATTCGATCTGACCTAAAATCGGTAATTAGTGCCTATTCCCATCACTTTCAAGAAGACACCATGCAGAAACTTTTTGAATTATTGCTGGCCAAAAGATTCTGGGCTACTTTGGATGCTATGCATCAAAAATTTGTCTTGTACTCATTAGAATAACAAATCTTTGCATCAAGACATACTTTAAAAAATTGAAATTGGAATGAAATGTCCCTTTAATTTGTAAACAAAAGCTATGTTAGATCTGATATAAAACTGTCTGTGTAGTATGAACTGGAATCAGTATTAACCTTTCTCCCAAACGACAAAAAATAGGGTGTTGCAATTAAAAAATCTCCGAAGACGACTAAATTGGTGAAGATTTAGACGTAAAGACCGGGTTTATGTATAATATAGTCCAGAAAATATTAAGGCAAAAGGAAAAAAATATTGTTATGTCCCCCTATCGAAAGATCGGGGCATTATTGTTTTACTCGTGTCCGTCTGTCTGTCCGTCCGTCTATTTGTCCGAAAAGTTAAAGTTGACCATTTCAGGGGCATTCATGTTTCACAGACACATCTTGTCTTCTTTTGCATCAATTTATTCCCAAACAACTACTAAATAGGACGTTGAGAAATTTGTGGGGAAGGGAACAATAGGGGACGATTTTATTCGGCTGTGACGCAATTTCGGACAAACAAAAGTATTTCGTATGTGTGGTTTTAAAATCTCGTAACTAAGGCTTGATTCAAGCCGTAGTTACGAGATTTTACAACACCGACGGTTTATCAAAACATAACGGTAAACCCAGGTTATTTTTATCACAAAATTCATTGCTATTTATTCAACAAGATCAAATATAGGATATCTGAGTATTGTCCAACAAGTTTAACCCGGGACAACTTAATTTTCGTGCGAAAAACCCCGTTAGTTGAGCGTCTTAACAAAACAAAGCCGAAGTGGGGTCATTACATAATGCAGATGTCCCGGGTTAATCTTGCTGGACAATACAAAGCCGGCGTCAACGGCACGTACATTTGTATTTATTGAATATATAACACGTTTTTCTATGATAACGGCACGGTTTCCTCCCGTTAATGCATGCCTATTACGGCCTAGAAATTGTACATTTTATGCATTAGTAATTACTAATAAAGTCAATATTCACGCATTTTTACTGTCATTAACATTTGCAGAGGCCCGCAAAATAGGAAAACGTCATTCGTGATTTGTTCTCGGACGTTAACGCATTTCTTGGGCCTTTGCGAATGTTATAGCTCACGATAAAAGACCTGGCAGAGCATCTCTAGCTATTAGCTAGATATGCTCTACCAAGTCATTTATCGTGGACGATAAATGACCTGGCAGAGCATATCTAGCTATTAGCTAGAGATGCTCTGCCAGGTCATTTATCGTGAGCTGTAACGACCTCAAAAATGTGAATTAACCACTTATAATTATTTTCTGTTCTATTTCGATGCAGGCAGAATATTTGACCGACATCGGTTTCTCAGAGCGACAATTCTTCAACGTTTCCTCACCAATAATGGATGTTTGAGACCTGGGGCCCGTTTTACTAACAAACTTACGAACATTTTCAAACCAACAACAAATCTGATTGGCCGAATAATTACTGTCATTATTTCTCGTTCAATCAGATGTGTTGTTACAAGGTTTTTGCAAAAATATATGTTAGTAAAACGCGGCCCTGTTTCTGTTAATGAACTACCACCATATGATGGACGGGGGAAGACATCTTACAGAAGCATTAGAAAACGGCATGGGAATATAAATTTTATGCATTAAGGTAGTCTATCCCTAATGAGATTCACGCGACGTCGGAATTATTCGGGCGGTGTTGAAAACATTCGGCGGTGGAACTTTCCACCGCCGAATGTTTACGACACCGCCAAAATAATTTCAGATACTTTACGACGACGCTCGAAAAATCAGATGTTTTGAATCTCTAAATGGCCACATTTAATACGGTATTCTACCTTATTAATACTAATAAACATTTTTTGTCTATTTCGATGCAGGCAGAATATTTGACCGACATCGGTTTCGCACAGCGACAATTCTTCAACGTTTCGTCACCAATCATGGATGTTTGAGACCTGTTTTTGTTAATGAACTACCACCATAATATGATGGACGGGGGAAGACATCTTACAGAAACATTTGAAAACGGCATGACATTATAAATTTTATGCATTAAGGTAGTCTATCCCTAATGAGATTCACGCGACGTCGGAATTATTCGGGCGGTGTTGAAAACATTCGGCGGTGGAACTTTCCACCGCCGAATGTTTACGACACCGCCAAAATAATTTCAGATACTTTACGACGACGCTCGAAAAATTCAGATGTTTTAAAGCTCTAAATGGCCACATTACGGTATTCTACCTTATTAATACTAATAAACATTTTTTGTCTATTTCGATGCAGGCAGAATATTTGACCGACATTGGTTTCTCACAGCGACAATTCTTCAACGTTTCGTCACCAATCATGGATGTTTGAGACCTGTTTTTGTTAATGAACTACCACCATAATATGATGGACGGGGGAAGACATCTTACAGAAACATTTGAAAACGGCATGACATTATAAATTTTATGCATTAAGGTAGTCTATCCCTAATGAGATTCATGCGACGTCGGAATTATTCGGGCGGTGTTGCAAACATTCGGCGGTGAAACTTTCCACCGCCGAATGTTTACGACACCGCCAAAATAATTTCAGATACTTTACGACGACGCTCGAAAAATTCAGATGTTTTAAAGCTCTAAATGGCCACATTACGGTATTCTACCTTATTAATACTAATAAACATTTTCTTGTCTATTTCGATGCAGGCAGAATATTTGACCGACATCGGTTTCTCACAGCGACAATTCTTCAACGTTTCGTCACCAGTCATGGATGTTGGTGACCTGTTTCTGTTAATGAACTACCACCATATGATGGACGGGGGCACCGTTAATATAGAAGACATCTTACAGAAACATTTGAAAACTACCATTTCGCCCCCGTACATGATAAGCACAAGGCATATTTTTGGAAGAAATTCGGCGACAAAGCGTGAAAATCCTTTCGTTAAGTCAACTCCACCTGAAAGAAGTTCTCATAATCAACACCCAGAGGGACCGGATAAAAAACTTCGTAAAGGTAGCCATGGTATGTCCACCAATGAAATTGGTGTCAATGTATTCTCGCAGTTTAAACATCCTGACAAAAACTTGACTCATGGTCGCAAATCTGGAACTACAGAAGAAACTAAATATACAGGACACCGTATGGGTGGAAAACAGGGTCAATCAACGTTTGGACAAACGAACATGAAAACTAATTCTGAGTTTGAAATCATACATTACCCACCTGAACATTGGTGTAACGACGATACCAGATCTCGAGGATATCATATAGAGAAGCATGACGCACCAGCCTGTATGGAAACACAGTCTAAAATAAAAACGAAGTTGCAAACTTATCACCAGCATTTATCTAGGAATGGTGAAATCCCCGTGCCAGGCTTGCCTATTGGACAAAATATTGAGAACTTCGACGCTTTTTTCGGTGATAAAGAACAGTGTAAAACTAAAACAGAATCTGTAACTTCACAACATCCTGCCGGTGTACGCCATGAAGATAGTGTGTCTGTAGGGTATAGTTGTGATAGAGGCGGAATTTCGCGTGTTTCTACCGACAAATGTCAACATTCCGGGAGATATGACGTGTCCCTTATAGATTCTACCGACAAATGTGAACATTCCGGGAGATACGATCTGTCCTTTATAGTCCGGAAATTAATGGAGAAACATAGATCTATTTCAGGTAAATCAGTATGGTCATCTTATGTTCCTCTCAGTTAATTTGCATTTTCTCCAAATTCAAAATGATAAACTTCTTCAAAAATGAAGTTTTGCAGACAACAAAAATAGGGCAAAGTGTTTTCATAGACCCTTTCACGATGCACATGCTTTTTGCCATACCATATTTCCTCCGGAACTCCTAAATCACATGCGCGAGCTTGAACGGGTTGTCAATACTGATACTACTTCATGTATTTGTGAACAAAAATGTATCAGTGTTTATAACCCGTTTAGGCTAGCACATCTTTCCGGAGGGGAAAATGGTACCGCAAAAAACCAAAGCAAGAAACGGTCTATTTGATATTTTTATACTATGACGTCGACATAGGAAACTTTGAAATAAAGATTTTCAGCTAATCTGTAAAAAGCATCCGATAAAAATTGTTCACGAGCAAACAACTGTTCAATAATCTTGTATCATGCGCTTTTTTAAAAATCCACCACATACAGAAAATCCCTGGTGTTTGTTGTCTTTTCTGCTTCAAACCATTCTCAATTTGTCATGTATTGGTAGATTTATTAAAGTGACATTTCAGAATTATTTTTACATTAATTTTACTTTTATTCTATCTGAAAGAGCGTGTTTTCTCATGAAAATTCTGAAATTTTCAAGCCAAAATATTGAACCGTTTACGAGAAATATACATTTTTGTGCTAAAATTAAACAAATTGTTGTGGACAACAGATCAGATTCATATAGAATTTGTCATTTCTGTCTCAACTTTGAAGGCGTATTTTTCGCTTATAAATAACAACTTCAAAAAACTGATAGCATTTCTACGCATTAGAATAAACAATCTTTGCATCAAGACATACTTTTAAAAAATGAAATAAATGTGAAATGTCACTTTAAAGATATGTTGCTGTTGCCTATCGTATTATATGATTTACCGCCATTGCGATTAACTTCCTTTAGAAAAGAACATGGTCCGCGATCAGATAATTCTATAAATTACATTTGAGCCAGGATCTGGAAAAACGCCACTTAAAGCATTTGAGAACAACGTGGTTCCTGGTCAGCCTGCGTATACACGCAGTCTGACCAGGACCATGTTGTTCTCAAATAGTTTCCACATGGTCTGTAGCAACCATTCGAGAGTAACATGAACGCTGGCTAGACTGCACATAGACACAGCCTGATATTGAAACCTGGCTGTCCCAAGTGCTATAAAGGACATTTATCCAGATCCCGGCTCATTTGTTTCAACAGATCAAGATGTGTGCGTCATGGAGGACACGATTTCTACTCTAGTCAAGGCACAGAATTGCTTCAATGAATTACCCGGTGGTAGTCACAACGATGCTCAACAGGTAAAATTCGTTAAATAAATTTCTAAAAATAGTTCAAATAACAAAACTACCAATCTGATTGGACGATACATATGTGTCGGCCGAGTCAGATGGCTTTTAACGGTATATACGTTAATTGCACTTGTCATAATCTACTAATATTTAGACTGTCTAAATTATTGTGGTAAAATAAAAATTTGCATCTTTTTGTGGGTATCAGATTTCAGAGAGACAAAGGAGGAAATTGTGTAGACTACAATCTTCTTCTGAATCGTTTGGCCTAGTTCTTTGTGTGTACAATCATCCAAAGGTCATTTACGTTGACGCATCAAATTAATGTGATACAAGAAAAATTGGTCCGGTTCTGTAGGATATTGGACATAGAGAAACAAAAAAGAAATATTGTACAATTTATATTATCCTGAATTGTTTTGCCCAAGGGTTTCAAATTTTGTTTGAACAATCGTCTCATGCAATATGCTCGTCAGAGATCCTCTAGTAATCATTTCTCATCATATCATGACTCTTTAGTCTTTACCAAAATTCTCTTGTCTCTCCATGATGAAACTTGACCAGAAGTTTTGGATCTGAGATGAGACAAAAGACACCAAATACTACACTCCTCAAAGTCCTTATTTTTTTCTGAGGTGAGCGATATAGGGCAATCTTGGCCCTCTTGTGACCAGCGGTCTTCACCCATTTTAGCCAGGATCTAGAGAAAATATCCCCTTAAACTTTGAGCACAACATGGTTCCAGATCAGCCTGCGTATACACGCAGTCTGATCAGGAACCATGTTGTTCTCTTACAGCTGGTTCATGACTTCTTACAACAAAACCAGAGCCGCATTTATTCCGGCCAGACTACACTTGAGCACGAACTGATCTCAAAGCATGATTGTCAAAAATCCTACAACGGACCTTTTTTTTCCAGATCCCGGCTCATTTCTTTTTCAGCCAAGGGACCAAACACAATTTACAGAGCACCATAGTGTAGAAGATTCCGGCACGGCCACCACAGAACACTCGCAAGCTCAGAAAATGGTGCTACAACTAATCCAGACTAAAATCAAACAAATTGTGAAGTTCTCTAAAAGTATACCGGGATTTTCCGATCTTACTCTTCATGATCAACTAGTGTTGGTGAAGGGTACGTATACACACGGCGCGGAATCACGCAGGAACGTAGGTACATGGGGAGGGGGCAAGGGGGGGGGGGTTAAGCCCCCCTAAGCTGGCCAAAAAATGCAGAATTTTCCTTATTTTAAAATAAAAAAATTGGGAAAATCCAATTCAGCGTTAAATTGATAGTATTCAATATTAATTTTGTTGATTTAGATGTTGGAAGGCCTACTTAATTTTTGTCCGGAGCATAACTCATAAAGAATGCACGGTAGAACCACGAAATTTCACAGACCTGTGTATATATCTCACGATGCAGAACCGTAACTCTGCCGACCACATGTATTGAGTTATTGCCCTTTGTTGATTTTTATACGTATAATTAACTTACTAGAACTTAATATTTATAGTAACATTTATGGGAACTAGACCTTGATATCTAGCGAAAAACTTTGTACCAGTGGTATTGAAATTACTTTCTGTTTGGTCCTAGATAATGCAGTGCACTACACAACATCGCAAACTATGACTGTTCTTATGCTGCTCCTAACCGAAAACCCTAGCATTTTCAGTGTAAAATTAAGAAATATCGACATTTTTGCCAACTTGGGGGGGGGGGGGGCTTAGCCCCCATAACCCCCACACCCTGTTCCTACGGGCCTGCACCGAGTAGTTTTAGAATGTCTTCATACATGTACGTTGATATATGTTGTTATAATTCAGTATTCACTGGCGTAGCTAGCCGAAAATAAAGTGTACGCAAAACGCATTACTAATGTATCAGGGGAGGTTTGATGGCGTGTTCCATACTGCTGGGGGTGGGCATTGCGGGCATATCCCAGATTTTTTTTGAAAATTTTATGTAGATTCTTATGAAATACATACCAAATGCCCACCTGGAGCCACGAATGACCATGGTGGGTATTTCGTATGTATTTTAATGGCGATTCAGGTGGTAATTTCAAAGGGAACAAAAACAAAAATCCACATTGTTTTTTGAAAAATGCGATGTGTACGCAATTGCGTTTTTGCCTACGGGTTTCTACGCCTTTGTAATTGATGTTTCTTCTTTTTTATGCCCCCGTATCGAGAGATCGGGGGCATATTGTTTTACTCTTGTCCGTCTGTCTGTCCGTCTGTCTGAAAACTTAACCAAACTTAACCAAACTTAACCTTTGCCTTTTCTCCAAAAGTATTTGACATACAAAGCTCAAATTTGGTATGCAATTTCCTTTTAATGATATCTATCTGTTTATGCAATTTGACCTTCCTCAAGGTCATCCGTTAACCCTTATCAACCCTTTACTCTATGAAAACTTAACAATTTAGAGAAATGGCCATTTGGGGGCATTTGTGTTTCACAAGCACATCTTGTTTTATTCAGCCTCCAAGTCAGAGAGCCAGATGCTGGGTTCAAAAGTGATCAACCCGAAGGAAAGATCTTTCCAAATATCAGCCGACAAAAAGATGAGCTATGCCGACATCCGAAACTTGTTTCCAAAAGAATATTTGGAGCAGACGCTTCTGATAAGTTCAAAACTTAGTGCATTGAATTTGTCACAGAAGGAAATGGCTGTCCTACATGCTATTATTATTACGTACCCAGGTGAGTACTTCAGAAGAGGCACATATGTACTCGAGAAAAGCTTCATATCATCACTTTTCAACGAAAACCTCGTAACTACAGCTTGTTTTAAGCTGCAGTTACGAGGTTTTTGTTGGAAACGGTTGTCCTATGTGCGATTATTATCACTTACCCAGGTATGTACTTGAGAAGAGCTACATATCGTCACTTTTCAACAAAAACCTCGTAGCTACAGGTTGTTTTAAGCTGCAGTTACGAGTTTTTTTGTTGGAAATGACTGTGCTACGTGCGATTAGTATTACGTATCCAGGTATGTACCCGAGAAGAGCTACATATTGTCACTTTTCAACAAAAACCTCGTAACTACAGCTTGTTTTAAGCTGCAGTTACGAGGTTTTTGTTGAAAATGGCTGTTGTTGAAAATGGCTGTCCTACGTGCGGTTATTTTCACCTATCCAGGTATGTATACCACACGATAAATGACCTGGCAGAGCAGCCCGTGCTAATCGAATGGAATGCTCTGCCAGGTCAATTCTCGTCCGCTAAACTTGAGAAGAGATACATTATCGTCACTTTTCAACAAAAACCTCGTAGCTGCAGCTTGTTTTAAGCTGAAGTTACGAGTTTTTTGTTGAAAATGGATGTACTACGTGCAGTTATTATCACGTATCCAGGTATGTACGAGGGTCATCCAATAATAAGTGAGACTGTTGTCATATCTCAAAAACTGTCCGACAGAATTTAATGAAACTTGGCACTTACATGGCCCAACATATTAGCTATAGAAAAATAGCACAAAATCTTGTTATGTTATTACGTCATGTTTTTGACGTCACTTCCTGTGACACAAACTGTTGTAACGTGGACGCGTCTCATGCGGCTTGGCGATAAACAAAAATGTGCATGTGTAAAAACTGCATTATTTTAGGGCAATACAAAGACGGAAATATATCAAATCTAACTAAAAATTATGTTGGACAAAGCTTTGTCATATACAGCTGATTTATGGTGGGTTGCAAAGTTTAGGGACAAAAGGATTTGTGTGCAGAAGCAACCCATCTCTGGCCGGTAAACAGAGGGAATAATTGAAGAAAAATATCCAAAAATGACGATTTGTGTCTATGTAAATCAGCGCATATCATCTGAAAATTGGTCCTATCTGGGAAAGCAATCAATGAAGAGTATTATTGTATATTTTAACGGCTGTCTTAAGATCTGTCTTTTACAAGAAGCTGAATAAACATGCGATTTTTGTTGTGCATGACGTCAACTGGCAGGTAGGGTGACGTTACTTTTGACGCTCTATAATTGGAACGTTTTTGTTCAACCTCAAAATATTCTCCACATACGTCCTCCATACTTTGATAATTGTTCTAACTGAAAAGAAGCATTGCGATGTGTGCGTTTTTAGGATTCAAATGCACTGGAAGTAGATGTGGCCAGTCTAATGTGGCACATTAACTCTGGTTGCCTAGCAACCGAAATTAGAAGACTTTCCCACTGATTTAATTCTGTTATTTAAAAGGGAAGATCTTATATTGAAAGAATATAGGGACTTTGAAAGCATATAAGTCAAGGTATTTCTGCAATAGGAACAGTCTCACTATTTATTGGATGACCCACGTACTTGAGAAGAGCTACATAGCGTCACTTTTCAACAAAAACCTCGTAGCTACAGCTTGTTTTAAAATGCAGTTACGAGGTTTTTGTTGGAAATGACTGTACTACGTGCGATCATTATCACGTATCCAGGTATGTACTTGGGAAGAGCTACACATCGCCACTTTTGAACAAAAACCTCGTAACTGCAGCTTGTTTTAAGCTGCAGTTACGAGGTTTCTGTTGGAAATGTCTGTCCTACGTGCGGTTATTACGTATCACGGTATGTGATTGAAAAGAGCTACATAATATAATTATAGTCACTTTTCAACAAAAAACCTCGTAACTGCAGCTTGTTTTAAGCTGCAGTTACGAGGTTTTTGTTGGAAATGACTGTCCTACGTGCGATTATTATCACGTAGCAGGTATGTACTTGGGAAGAGCTATATATCGTCACTTTTCATCAAAAACCTCGTAGCTGTAGCTTGTTTTAAGCTGTAGTTACGAGGTTTTTGTTGGAAATGGCTGTCCAACGTGCGATCATTATTATGTATATACTTGAGAAGAAGTACATATCGTCATTTTTCAACAAAAACCTTGTAGCTGCAGCTTGTTTTAAGCTGCAGTTACGAGGTTTTTGTTGGAAATGGCTGAACTACGTGCGGTTATTTTAACGTATCCAGGTATGTATACCTCACGATAAATGACCTGGCAGAGCAGCCCGTGCTAATCAATCGGAATGCTCTGCCAGGTCAATTCTCGTCCGCTATACTTGAGAAGAGATACATTATCGTCACTTTTCAACAAAAACCTCGTAGCTGCAGCTTGTTTTAAGCTGCAGTTACGAGTTTTTTGTTGAAAAGCAACGACAGGAGAGAGGCAAAATTAATGCTTTTAAGCAAGAGCTACAAATGAGAGGGGGTAATGACTTTTTTTAACCCATTACCAAACGACAAAATTTTAGGCTTGTCCAAATTCAAAGATGTTGCAGACGACAATTTCAAATGAATGAAATTCAACATTTTTGGTCTTTTTACATAGAAAACATTGTGGGAAATGAAGAAATTGCTTGTCACAAGCAATTTCTTCATTTTCCACAATGTTTTCCAAAGCCTTGATCTTGTTGGGAGTCAAAAGGTGTCACTGTGAGGTAATGAGTTAAAATGTAAAACATCTTTCAATATTGATCAAACCCTATATCGTGAGTAGTAGGTACTTATTAGAATCGTCTTATCATTTGTATGTGAAACAACAAATCTAGAATGTCTTTATCCACTTATATCTGCTGTTCTGTTAACAATGGCCCAACTTGACAGCTACTGCAGACAACAAAATGTTTCTCAACAAAGATATTTTTTGTGTACAATACAACGCACATGATGTTGTATCAAATGGTTATCATCATTTTCTTCATCTGTCTCTATGTAATTCTAAAGTTTTTGGTATTGGGGTTGTAAAGCCAGGGCAAATCTAAACCCTAAGTATATAGTGGGTTCTCATATGAATCAACTCGTGGAGACAATTCCAATCATTACCGTCACAATTTAGTTTGGTGAACAATGGATGTCAATGACTTTTTTTTTCATTTTGTCAAGTCATCGCATCCATTATCAGTTTCTCTGTGTGAAATTAACGAATCCAAGCCTTAAAATGGATTGGTCGACCGGTAAATGACCAGGGATCATGTAAAGATGGCCCTTTTTGCAATAGAAACCACCAAATTATCTAGCTCAGCCTTCATATTGCCTGATCAGCATCCATACTAGTGCGTTATTACTTAAGGGAATTACATGGATCTCAGGCCCGTAGGAAGTAATTTAATATTGGGTAGGCTAAAGCCCTAGTGTCTGAATATTGGGGGGGGGGGGGGGGGGGGCTAAATTGGGTTTTCCCTAAATTTTGAGTGTGAAATAAGGAAAATCCGGTATTTTTTGCCAAATGGGGGGGGGGGGCTTAGCCCCCTTGCCTCCTGTTCCTACGGGGCAGGGTCTTGATCAGACTGCGCTAAACCGCCGGACGATCTAGAATATTAATCCCTTCCCAGACAAGACATGGCTTTCGCGTCACTGACAGGAAAAGCTTGGGAAAACATTGAGGCAAAAGTAGAAAATGCTGGTGATCAGCATTTTCTCCTTTTGTCTCAATATTTTCTTTGCTATGATATACAAACGTCAGAATCTTTGTCAAATCTCATTTTGTCATCTACTGCTGCTAACAAATCGGAGCACTATGAATGTTTGCCGTTTAGGAATGGGTTAATTATCGCTGGCGGGGAGTCAAAACCTCGTAACTACAGCTTGAATAAGCTGAAGTTACGAGGTTTTGACTTCCCATCGACGATATAATGGTTGTCTCAAAGGACACAAATAACCCCTTTTTCCAGGTGATCTTTGAAATAGTATTCCTATAGAAATTTTAGGTTGTCTTGGTAACCAAATTAGCGGTAGGAAAGATGTTAACTCCTCTACAAACGGCAAAATCAATACTGTCTATTATTTTCAAATGTAAAATTCTTCTTTGATCAGTACAATGCACATCAAATATGTGCCACGCTCCCATTATTTTGCGGTTTGAAAACTCGTGTACACATTTTATAAAAGTTAATTCAATGAACATTCTTTTCAAGTTTGTTAAAAATCGTTCATGTATCTTCGGGCGTCAAACCCTGACACCGAAAATTAACGAGAGATACACTCGTCAATTTCCGGGCGTCGTCCGTGGAAATGTAATTGTAATTGACGAGGATACCCTCGTCAATATTCGTTGCCACGGATGACGCCCGAAGTTGCACGCAGTGTTTTGTAGTTAATGATGGGTTGTAATCCTTAAATAGTTTTGTGAAAAATAGACAGTAATGAGTCAAAAGTTCATTCTATTTTCATATTTATCAATCCTTAGTTGTTATATAGTAACCAAATTAGAATCGTGAAATAAACCAAGTCCCTT
>OY804607.1:19750059-19919941 GCA_963680895.1 Fragum sueziense | reverse complement strand
AAGTTATCTCCCTTTGGGGCCCCATAAGGGACCAAAAAGGGGTTAAATAGGGTACATCTTAAAAAATCTTCTTCTCATGAACCAGCTGTTGGATTTGATTCACATTTGGTATTTAGAGTCTTTAGGGCAAGGACAACAAAGTTTGTACAAGAGAAAAAAATCCGTCCAGAATGGCCGTGCTGGGGATGGGGGATGGGAGGGGGGTTTGCGTTATTAGTTAACTTAACATTTTCAACTTCTTATTAAGAACCATTGGACGGATTTCAACCAAACTTGGCAGGAAGCATCCTAATAGGAAGCCGCTTCAGATTTTGGAAGCATCCTAATAGGAAGCCGCTTCAGATTTTGTACCAATCATGGAGTTATCTCCCTTTGGGGTCCCATAAAGGGCCAAAAAGGGGGGTAAATTGGGAACATCTTAAAAAATCTTCTACTCATGAACCGGCTGTTGCATTGGATACACATTTGGAAGTTAAAGTCTTTAGGGCAAGGACTACAAAGTTTGTACAAGAGAAAAAAATCTGTCAATAAATGACCGTGCTGTGGATGGGGGATGGGAGGGGATCGCGTTATTACTTAACTTTGAACATTTTCTACTTCTTTTTGAGAATCATTGGACAGATTTCTACCAGACTTGGCAGGAAGCATTCCAATGGGAAGCCGCTTCAGATTTTTACAAATCATGGAGTTATCTCCCTTTGGGGCCTCAAAAGGGGGTAAATAGGGTACATATTAAGAAATGTTCTAATGTTGGATTGAATTCACATTTGGTATTTGAGTCTTTAAATAAGTTTGTACAAGAGAAAAAAAAAAAAACTGTCAAGAAATGGTGGTGCTGGGGGGTTGCACTCTTAGTTAACTTTTAACATTTTCCTTAACTGTTTCTGCTCATTTGATTCAGGTGACCGATAAGGCCCTCTGGGCCTCTTGTTAGTCTTTTTGAATGGAAAACATTGTGGAAAGTGAAGAAATTGCTTGTCACAAGCAATTTCTTCCTTTTACGTGATGTTTTCTATGGCCAAGAATTTTGACTGTCGAGATGTGCTAAATTATCTATACTTGTTTAAAGCCCCCCCCCCCCCCCCCCCAAAAAAAAAAAAAAAAAAAAAAAATCACCGGGTAACGGGTAATAAATATGTACCCGGGTACTGGCAATTTTGTACCCTATCCGCGGGTACTCGGGTACTCGTATCGTACTAGACATGTTAGTGTCACTGGTGGGGAACTCGGCCAAAGCGAGGGACGTTTTTCGCTACAACAAGGTATAGATATTTTGCGTTTAAATGAGTTCATAGATTTTCTTTCTAATGACAATGAATTTGTTCTAAAAATAGACCGGGTTTGCGGTTATGTATTGACAAACCGTGGGTTTTGTTATAAAATCTCGTAACTACGGCTTTATCGAAGCCGTAGTTACGAGATTTTAAAACAACACCGACGGAATACATTGATCGTGAAAAACATTCCTCTTTGGCTTTGGCCGAGTTCACCACCAGTGATTGTGAAAAGTCAAAATGTCTATTTGCAGATAGAGTCGGGCTCGAGAATCAAGAAGCGGTCCAGAAGATTTACGGTCACATGACTAGTTGCCTACTGCACGTGCTCAATCAAAACAATTGTCCGGACATTCAAGGGCGCGCGCGGCAAATTGATCACGTGCTCCGATGTATGCGTGAATCGTCGGAGACGTACAATCACGTGCTGGAAGACTTTTTTGAAAAAAGCAACATGTTGAAAAACTTCGGCCTCATCAAAGAATTTATGGACATGTGAAGCAATTAACTGATTACCTGACGACATAATATAAGACTGGTCTAAATTAAGAAATGTTGCAGACGACAATTTGAGGTGAAGAAATTTTCACACTGTTGGTCAGTCCTGGTAGAAAACAGTGTGAAACAAGAGCTGTCCGAAGACAGCGCGCTCGACTTTCTAAGTGCTTAGTACAAAGGGGGCATAACTCCAAATAGAGTGGTCCCAGGGTCATGGGCCCTGATAGTAAGGTAGAGGGTGTGATGGTGAATAAGTATTCCAAGTTTGGGTTGAATCCCTTCGATAGTATGGAAGTTATTGATGTTTGAAAAAACGCCAACGCCGACGCCCGGGTGACAGTATAAGCTCTCATTTTCTTCGAAAAGTCGAGCTAAAAATGAAGAAATTGCTTGTCACAAGCAATTTCTTCATTTTCCACAATGTTTTCCAAAGCAAACGTCTCATGGTGAGCCAAAAGGCTTCTATTTTTGAGAGTGGTTTAATCCAATATGGATTAACGAATTTACTTAATGCTGTTTCATATGATATATGTGTTGCTGGCGACAAAAGAGTTGGATAACATCAACATTTTTTCTTTTCTTCAAAAGGTTCGTGAATTAGCACTGTATTGTCTAGAACTGTTTAAAAAAGCACGTGTTTCTGTCTGCGCATATGTGCAGACTAGCCTTGTTCTATACTATCTGCAAAAGCTACTTATATTCCAGGAAGTCAAATTTAGAACCCCGCAAAAATGAACGCAACAAAGTGCTGATAATCAGTGTTTTGTTTTGTTTTCTCCAAAGGATTTATTAAGTCAAAATATATGCTACAGAATTTCGATTTTCAGAAACATTTGTATTGTCATTTGCAACACTTTTTTGGATTTTGGGTAACCTAGAAAGTTTTATTTAGGCCTACATTATGAAGCTTTATTCTTTGGAAACTTTGCTTAGTGTGGGGTGGGGTGGGGGATGGGTTATTGGGGGGTGGGGTAACGATGTTATCTTATTCCGTGGTCTGTTGTTTGGTCAATTGCGGGTGTCTGTTCAAATGTATTAAATAGCCAAGATGTTGAAAAGTGAGCGTGCTCAAGACAAAAATGGATCCAGATCAGCTTGTACACATGCATGTGTCTGATCAAGTTCGGCGCTCTCCACTCACAACGTACAAGCGTACAGTCCCATGCACTTCTGATACACGGGACAGTACGCTTATACGCTGTTCGAGAGGACTCAGGTTCGATACTCGACCGCGGCAAATATCCTTTCTGACAAAAATGTCACCCATCAATGGTTTGATATCGTGAACCTATGCGGGCGAGTAGCTAGGTCCGTTAGGGTGTTGTGGTAGTACTGGTATGAGAAACAACAGGAATGCTACTGGTAACGTCTTTATTATTTTATAGCTCACGATAAATGACCTGGCAGAGAGTGCCTAGCCATTAACTAGGGACGCCCCCGCCAGGTCATTTATAGTGAGTTATACCCGTAGCCACTTTCAGAGAGCAGCATGGATCCTGATTGGACTGCATTCATCTACAATCTGATCTACTTCTATGCTGGTCTAAATGGCAATGGATTTTGTTTTAAAAATAGACTGTGTTTACCGTTATGTTTTGATAATTCGTCAGTGTTGTTATAAAATCTCGTAACTACGGCTTGGTTCAAGCCGTAGTTACGAGATTTTATAACAGCACCTACGGAAATTCTATTGTTTGTCCGAAATTATGTCACTGTTAACTGGATAAAATCGTTCCCTATTGGTTATAAAGGTCCAATTATTTATGTTTTGAAATTATATTAATAAAAAAAATGTGGTAGTCCTATCTGTCGTTAAACGTTAAATTACGTATATACGGTAACTCCATTGGAGGTACCCCATTCATCATTAGATATCAAACACTTCGTGCAAGATCGGGCATCATCCATGGCAACGGAAATTGACGATGGTATCCATCGTCAATTTCCGTTACCACGGATGACGCCCGTAAATTAGCTCAGGCTGGTTAACCCCATCTACGCATTTGGAATACCTCGGACAATTCCATCAAAGATCGAATCATCGACTCGGAAGTATGTGTATGAAGAAATGTTAAAAAAATCGGATTTCTAAGCCGGAAGTTATTACGCTTCATAAAGTAGTTTTCGATGTCATCGAAATGAACAACCATGGCAACTTACGGGACTGTAGGGTGAAATCATTCTAAAAAGAGAGGACACTGGAACTGCATACAATGCATTTCGGTATCATTGTCGCTTTATTGTTGACACTAGTTACGGACAAACGTTTTCTGTTGTTGTTCTATTCTATTCAATTCATAGTCTGAAAGTAGATCCACGACTTACATCCGAGGAATGATTCGACAGAATTGTCCGTGGTGTTCCAAATGCCCATCTTCGCTAACCAAGGTTGAACCCACCTACGTGTTGTATTGTGAATACAGAAACGACTTTATGTCGTAGATTTTCGCCCTTAACTTGCGAAGATGGGTTAACCTCTTCCCAAACAAGACCTGGTTTTAACGTCCCCAGTGGCGGATCCAGAGGGGGTTCGGGGGGGGGGGGGGGGGGGGGGGGGCAAACGAACCCCTCTCTGAAGCCTGATTATTTCATTTTCATGCAGAAATTCAGTCAAATTTGTTTGATACTAGTAAAACGAACCCCCTTTGTGTAAAAACGAACCGTGGCCCCCTCACAGAAATCCTGGATCCGCTGTTGGTCCCTAATAGGATTGGCGTGGGAAACATTGAGGAAAAAGAAGAAAATGCAGTAAGAGAAAATGCTGTAAGTCAGCATTTCCCCTCTTGCCTCAATATTCAGTGCGCTATATTGTACACCAGCCATGTCTTTATCGACATCCATTGTGTCATCTACAGCTGCTTTCAAGTTGGAACAGTCCATTTTTTGTCGTTTGGGAAAGGGTTAAAGATGTAAATGCTGATAGTGAATCGGGAGGGAGAGTGATAATCCACGGTGAGGAATCACCTGACCCATTTTCTATACCTATAAGAGGGCGTACTTTTTATCTCCTTGCAGAAAAGGCTTTTGAAAACATTGAGGCCGAAGAAGATAATCCTGATAAAAATAATTTTCCCTGAATATATTCAAATGCTTCACTCTACTATGTAAGGGAAACAACTGCAACATTCAAGTTGAATACTAATTATTTGAGTTATTTCCCTTTGACCATAGAATTATCCACAAATTTGGAGTTACATCCCTTTGACCGTATCAGTGGCAAAACGATTCATCGAGTTACCTCCCTTTGACCAAATAAAAACAATCAAAGGGAAAGCACTTCCATTTCATCAACAAAATCTGACGAGGCGAGTAAAATATTATTATTGACAATATTTCCTATGATTCGATCATCAAACACTGATTTTAGACTTAATCAAACCTACTTGAGATGCTTTAGGATTTCAATCGAGTCTTTACAATTGGCAACGTTGGGACAAAAGGAGAAAATGTTGGTAACTTAGCTATCAATCAGCATTTTCCTCTTTCAAGTCTTTGCCATAAGTATTTGTGTTTACTTCAGATTTTCTTGTGCGTTAAAGAGATGTTGACATTATCAGTAATGCTAGGTGCCCACTGCCGATGATCAGATTAACTCCCAATCCTTTTAACCCATCACCAGACGGCAAAATTTAACGCTTGTCCAAATTCAAAGGTGTTGCAGACGACAATATTATTATCAAGTCATAGTGCATGGAATTTTGCAATTCTTGGTGTTTTTGTGTAGAAAACAGGGTCGAAAATGAAGAAATTGACTTTTCATAAGCAATTTTCTTCTATTTCCACAATGTTTTCCAATTCCGTGCAGTGGCGGATCAAGGATTTCTATGAGGGGGGTTCGGATTATAGATGCTTATAGGGGGGTTGGTTTTTCGAGTGTTGCACAATTTTGACTGAAATTCTGCATGAAAATGAAATAATCAGGCTACAGAGGGGGGTTCGTTCAAACCCCCTGGATCCGCCACTGCCATAATGTTATTTGGTAGGGCGTCAAAAGGTGTCACTGTGACATGTCGATGGCTCAGCGCGAAACAGTTGTAACTGCCTATAAACATATTGTGTGATAATGGGTTAAAAACTTAAAAATTCGCAGATCACTACCGATAGGCGGATCAAGATGGAGTTTCATCTCCTCTGTAGCCTGATTATTTCATTTACAGAAAGAAATTGAAGGCAAACACTTGGAAAATGCTTTCCCCCCTTTTTGTACCCCCGCAAACGAAGTTTGGAGGGGGTATACTGGAATCAGCCTGTCGGTCCACTGGTTGGATGGTTTTTTGGTTGGTTGGTCTGTCTCCAAAACTTTGTGCGGACAACTCCTAATCAGGGTTTTCATTAACCCATTTGTGCCTAGCGTCCACTTAAGACGACACTGGGCTTTTTCTGTAAGTAGATGCTTACGTATATGTTTATCTCTGGTTCTCATCATTTGTTTGTATTGATAATCCACTGATAAGCAGGGAAATGCTGATCCAAGTGCTCATTAGCAATAAATGTATCAGTAAAAGTGAATATTATAAGAGAAGGGAGTGATTTTACTGAGAGAAAAAAAAAGACTTGAAAATGGGTAGGGGAAAAGATATTTTTTATTTCCTTTATATTTTTACATTTCTTGTTTCATTATTATTCTGCAATGTTCCTCATCTGTAGGTAACTGCAGATATAATTTCCAGAGAAAAATAGTATGTTTTCATAGTTTTATAGAATAATATAATTTTGTCCACTAAAGTGGACGCTAGGACTGAGAGGGTGCCTGTAAATTCTTTGTATAGTAACAACATATTTTTAATGTTATGCAGGAAGTATACAGTAAAAGTGGTTGTATCTATACTGGAAGATGAAGGAAGATACATTAGCCCAATTGTGACCTTGACCTTTTGTAACAAAAAAACAATAGGGCACCTCATTGGGTCAAGTTCAACCACTGAGTAAATTTTCATGATATTATGTCAACCGGTTCTTGACTTAGAGTACGGAAATGAATTTCAAACAAAGTCAAATTGTGACCTTGACCTTTAACCTTCATGACCCCAAAACAATAGGCACCTCCTTGGGTCATGGGCAACAACTGTCTTAAGTTTCATGGTCCAAGGTCAATAGGTTATTGACTTAGAGCACTGAAAAAGATTATAAACAAAGTTCATTTGTGACCTTGACCTTTGACCTCTGCAACCCAAAAACATTAGGCACCTCCTTGGGTCATGGGCAACAACTGAGTAAAGTTTCATGACCCTAGGTCAAACGGTTCTCGAGTTAGAGCAGGGAAACAAAAACGTATATGGATGGACGAACGGACGGACAGACATACATGGTGAAACCAATATAACCCATCTACTTCGTAGGTTGGGGTGTGTATAACAAATTGTGATTGTATATTTACAAATTTCATGATGGAAACTATAGTTTTAGGGGAAAAGTATAAGATAATTTACATGTACCCATTCGTGCCTAGCGTCCACTTAAGTGGACAAAAATGTTTTTGTACAAATTCATACTTTTCCATTGAAATTTCACAAAATTAAAGCCTAACTTGTTATTTTCACACGGTTTTAATTGTTTTCTCTGATTTTTTCCTAAAATAAAAATTCAGGCATAAATGGGTTAAGAGGCGGCAGGCGGCCAAATTGACCGCCTAATATCAAATTTCTGCCGCCTAGAATCGTTTGACAAGCAGTGCTACCCCTTTGACCCCTGCTGAGGCAAGGACCCCCCAGCCTCCTGCAGTTCCTCTTCAGCCTCCTACTTCAAATCTTATTGAAAACCCTGCTCCTAATACACTTGTGGACTGATTTAGTTCATACGTGGTACAAGTGTTCATTGCAGTGATTGGGACAGACATTTTTTCAATGGGACAAGGTCACTTCCTCTTAGAAAATCAATGTGACATTTTGAAAATTGATGTGCAAATTATAGGGTAAAATTGCTCCATTCTTATCTACAGCAAAGTTCAATGTGACAAGGGCCCACTCAAAGGCTAAAACAATGTGACATTTGGGATTTCAATGTGACTATGACGCATGGCGCAGGCCTTTCCCAGTCACTGTCATTGTGACATGTAGATGTGCACAGGGGTTCTTTTTATGGTTAGGGGAAGGGGCCTGGGGCCCTTGATTTGGGGAAAAATGCGTCGAATGAGCTCTTATAGGGAAAAATTCTCAAGCATGTTTTTTTGCTGGAATACAGAAAATGCTTCTAAATGTTTTAGAAAGCAAAGGAAATAGATTTTCAAAGTAATCTATAAGCTTATAAACTGAAGATCTTTGGTTGTAAACATAAATACTCCCATGGGATAACATTTTAAAGGTTAAAACATTGATTTATGAGGAGAAAATTACAATTTAGGGGAAAAATTCCCAGATGGGAAGGGACAGATATTCGGCCCCAATTTCTTAGTTAAAAAAAACCCTACTGCAAGACGCAAATTGCATGAAAATCGGATCATTAATTTACTTTCTGAGTTATGGCCCCTGATTTGACAAAAAAATGATTGTCCGGACAACTCCTCCTACAGTTACTGTCCGATTTGCTTCATACTTGACACAAGCAGGGGTCTTGCTACCATTTTTTGTTTGCGGCCTGAGGGGCCAGTGAAATTGGGAAAACTAGACTAGCGACGTTTTAACCTAAATTGGGAAAAACTAAAACAAGCTTGTATTCATACTGTCACTCAGTTTCAGCTGCAAATTAGACTGTAGTGGTGTAAAATACATTTATAGTATTCTTGTTAAGAATCTACTCTAAAACTGTCTTCAAAATGTTTGTACATGAAGATGAGGTCTTAAAATGGGGCATTCTGGGTCCTCATTGGGAATTTTCACCAGAGAATTCAATTGGGAAATAAAGATACTTTTTGCCATTGGGTATGGGGCCCAATAACGGCCCCAAATTTTGGCAACCGAGACCCCTGCAAGTGTGCATTAGCACCTGTAAATATGTAAGACGCAATTTTCACGAAAATCAGACAGACACTTTCTGAGTTATGGCCCCTGATTTGACCAAAAAATGCTTGTCCAGACAAGTGTTTCATACTTGGCACAGGTGTGTATTAGCACAGGTCTGTAGATGTGCAAGACGCAAATTTCATGGAAATTGGACAGATACTTTTTGAGTTATGGCCCCTGATTTGACAAAAAAGCTTGTCTGGACAACTCCTCCTACAGTTCCTGTTCGATTAGCTTCATACTTGGCACAGGTGTGCATTAGCACCTGTAGATGTGCAAGAAGTAAATTTCATGGAAATCAGACCGATGCTTTTTGAGTTATGGCCCCTGATTTGACCAAATTTCCAAGAAAATCTGATAGACAATTTCTGACTTATGGCCCCTGATTCAACAAAAACGCTTGTCCAAACAAAGGTGGTGTTGGGGGTATTTTTCTCACCTTCAGTGATAGATTTCTAGTTATTTATAGAATCTATATTCAAACCCCTTTCACAGAAATTCTGGACCCGCCACAGCACCAGATCAAATTATTTTTTCCAACGTCTTACTGTAGCCAATCAAACCTTACCTCTACACGGGGGATAATCATGTGATACAATATTTTTCAGGAAATCTTCAATAATTTTGTAAACGTTGGATCGATTTGAATTCGGTTTGAAGCAAAGAATGTGTACAGACGTCACGCATTAGATGGACGTGGTTGATTTTTGAAGAATCAACTGATAAAAAAGTTATTGAAGATAAACCAAAATTTTGGTTTATCTTCAATAACTTTTTTATCAGTTGATTTTTCTAAAAATCCAACACGTCCAGCTTAATCCTGGCATTTTCCCACATTCTCTGCTTCAAACTGAATTCAAATTGGTCAAGTATTAAAAAAGATGTTGGAGATTATCGAAAATTCTGAGTCACATGATTATACACCATGCTTTACCAGTGTCTATTCTAGGATTGAAAAAGTAGGGGGAAAATTTGTTGAAAATTGACAACATTGCAACAAAGATGGGAATCTGATTGCTCTTTCTCTATGTAAAAGTTTCCCCCATCATCTTCAAAAATAGCGGGGGGGGGGGGAGATTTTTCAAAAGTATGTGCTAAAATGTACAATCCCCCTCCTAATCCGAGTCTTCTCTGATGTAAATACGCTCTTTGATATTTTGATTTTTCGCTATTTACATCAGAGAGCGTTGCTCTTTGAAAAAATCAAGAAGTTCGCAACAAATTGTTGCGCATCGTTCACCGTCCGATCTTAAACGCTATCGTTAAAACCCCTGATGATATCGATAAATGAACCATTTATTGTTATGGCTGCTGAAAAAATTACGACCAAAAAGTATTTCTAAAAGGTTAATAGGCAATGTTTTGCAACAACCCTCACCTGAGCAGCCTTTGTTTACCTTGACCTTCCATTCAAAACCAAAGGTTATACTCATCCAGCAGGCCGATTTGAAATGAAATTTTTGGTCAGGTATGCCAAAAATGATTTATTGATCTATACCCTACAGTGTTTTACCGAGTGATTCGATATGATACACAAAAACAAAGCTTCAAGTTACTTGTAACGTTACCGAACTTTCCGCTGTTTTCAAAGAGCAACGCTCTCTGATGTAAATAGCGAAAAATCAAAATATCAAAGAGCGTATTTACATCAGAGAAGACTCGGATTATCCCCCTCCTAGAATAGACACTGCTCTACTGCCAGACTGTTGGCCATCACTGGCATAGGTTAACCCTTTCCCAAACGACAAAATTTTAGAGTGATCCACTTCAAAAACTGCCACAAATGACAAAATGGATGTTATAAAAGATAGAATTTGGGTAAAATATGGCACAGAAAATATTGAGACGAAAGGAGAAACTGCTGGTTATCAGCAGTTTCTTCTTTTGTCTCAATGTTTTCCCAAGCCTTTTCTACTAGGGACGTTAAAACCAGGTCTTGTTTGGGAGAGGGTTAAGGTAGCAGAAAATAAAGTGTACGCAAACAGCATTTTTTCTGGCCAATTGAGAAAGGTACCTGTACCCCTACAATTGGGAATTTTTCGCTTCGCGAAATCTTCAAAATTGGGAATAAATGAGTCGCAAATTCTTCAAATTGGGAAAAGATTAATTTGCGAAATCGATGTCATGAATAGAGAATCTTTTAAGGTAGCAGAAAATAAAGTATACGCAAAACGGTGAAAATGCATGCCTAATGATATGGGGCATACATGGATCCAGAGGGGGGGAGTTCATATGGTCGTGAGCCCCCTGGGATTTGGCGGAAAAAAGGGGTTATCAAAAAGATTACTGGTTATGTCCTAAATAAGCTGAGGCATTCGTCCCTGTGTGCCACGACAAGCCGTTGCTATATTAAATTCTTCATGGTTTGACATGTATCTGCATGCACACATCCAGAGGGAATCCTGACCCCCCTGGAATTTGGCGAAAAAAGGGGTTAAAGATCAGAAGACCCAGCCCCCCCCCCTCGGAAAAATACCTGGATCCGCGCTTGAGGGGAGGTTTGAATGCGGGCTCCATACTGCTGGGGTGGGTCTTGCGGGCATCTCGCAGAATTTTTTTGAAAATTTAATGTAGATGCTTATAAATGAAATATACCAAATACCCACATGGAGTCACGAATGACTATTTTAATGGCGATTTAGGTGTTGATTTAAAGGCAATCAATAAAAGAGACCCGCATTTTAAAAAAAAATGTCATGTGTACGCATTACAATAATTATGATATAAATATTATATCCTCACTTCTCAACTAAAACCTCTTAACTGCATCTTAAAATAAGCTGCAGTTACAAGGTTTTTGTTGAAAAGCAGTGTCCGATATACATGTATATACAGAAGTTATTTTTTGTTTCCTCTCTCTTGTAGACAGACGAACAAGTTAGATGAAGTACAACATTGAGCGGGACTACCTAGTATTACACAAATAGTGGTGACATTTTATTGTTCGCAAACAATCACGTCATATAAAATCATAATGGATGTCGGTGACCTTTTTGTGTTGGCAAACTATCACCATTTGGTAGGGGGGAATATAGACCTAGATGGTATTATACACAAACATTTGCGGAAAGTGGTGTATCCCTCACGATTAATCAGCACTAGACATATTTTTAGATTAAAGTTGACGGAAAGGACAACTACGACCTTGCAGTCTACGGAAAAATGTGACAATTTCTGTAATAAAAATCATCATAAAGGTTTGTTGTGTCCGCCCACTTTAAAAGAGACTCCGCCTGACCATGCTAGAGTCGTACAATCTTCTAGCCAGAGAAATGATTTATTTTCTTTCCAAGGAAATGTTTCACCCATAAAAAATCCAAAAAGACAGCATGAAGTGAGTGCACTAAATACCTCAGGGAATGATTCCAATAAAGCGGTGAAGTTAGAAAGAAGTGACTTAACAGACCAGCATAATATCATACAGTACAGACATTCTGAAGGGTTAAAAGCTGGACAGTCGAACTATCTTTACACAGAAACTAGAAAACATGAACTTCAGGGACATAATCAGGGAAATGTTTTGACTGCGCCTGCCACAGAAATGATCACTTCACCTTCGCCTGTTCATGGAAGTGTGAAGCTGGTTGTCGCCAGAAAAATGGAGCCGATGGCAGCTGTTCAAGAATCAGGGATTAGACATACAGGTAATCTGGGGCCGTATTCACAAACATTTCTAAATTAATTATCTAGAGTAAAATTACATAGCAAGTAATCTGATTGGACGAGACAAATGTCTCAGCCAATCGGATGAATTGTTGTGTAATTCTAAAGGTAAACTTGGAATTTTACTGGTTGATGAATACTTACCCAGTGGCTGTATTCACCAAGTTAACATTTCTAAATCGATTGTCAAAAATGAAATTTCATAACAAGCCATATGATTGGACAAGACATATGTCTTGGCCAATCAGATGGATTGTTGTGTAATTCTTGAGGTAAATTTGGAATTCGACTTTTTGGTGAATACTAGACCTGGAACAATATTTACCAACATTTCTAAATCGATTGTCTAAAGTAAAATTACATAACAAGCCATCTGATTGGACAAGACATATGTCTTGGCTAACCAGATTGATTGTTGTGTAATTCTAGGGGTAAATTTGGAATTAGACTGGTTGGTGAATTGTCTTGAATATTTTAGGTCAATGTATGGAAGTGATTGATCAAATTTTCTTTCCAATTAGGTTATTTCATCTAAGACCCTCCCGCACACAACAGCCTCCGAAAGTCGTCCTTGGAGTCTTAAAACGCCGCTCAAACGTTTAGTATTTGTTATTTTTAGTAACATACTCTCAATCCCAAAGCGTTTTGGTAACAATATTCTCGAACCCAAAGCGTTTTAATGTTGAATGCACATGCTCTTTATCGCTGTATATTGAATGCACGTCCGTCCTCATTGTTTTCTCCACATAATTCGTCCCTTGACAGCCAGAAGTGGCTATCAGCAGTTAAATTTTAACTGCTGATAGCCACTTCTGGCTGTCAAGGGACAATATATAGGGAGCCTCGTTTTGATAATGTCGATTTGTGACTATTTTCAGTAATAATTTTCATGTATACAATGTAGATTTCCGATAAACCCATCGTCTTTGCCTCCGAAAGTGTGTTCTGTGGGTACAGACTAAAACATAAATGAAAGGACCTTATATGAAGAAAACTTTTGTATCTAATTTGCTACAGATGACGTCTGAAGATGCATGTGTTTGGTATCTAATGATGGTCTGTAATTCTCAATATTTTTGGTTTTCCTCAGATGCTGATGTTGACAGAATGGAGAAGATAATTCAGACGCTGGTGAAGGCTCAGGCTGGCTACGATGAAGTACCTCCTGAGAAACCGTCCACTAGTCAGGTAATTGTTTAACCCTTTACCAGACAAGACCAGGCCCCCGTTTCTCAAAAAAACTTAAGTACGTTCTCATGCTCAAATCTGAGCACCATGCTCAAATCGTACGATATCCACGTGAACTTCAATCCAATATCCTTCAATGTTGGAGAGTATCCCTCTGAAGTTGAGCATGTTCCCATGAGAATATACTTAAGTTTTTTCACACCTCTCCATTTAAATGAGATCTATCCACCTATGAAGTTTCATGATTCTGCCTTACATACTTAAGTTATGCTCCGGACAAGGTTTGGTCTACGGACAGATGGATGGACCGACCAACTGACCGACCCACTGACTGACCAACTGACTGACACTTGCAAAATAATATACCCCCATTTTCTTCGAAAGGGGGCATAATAAAGATTGAAAATGTATGTGATATAGCCATGAAAATATTTAGGCAATAGGAGAAATTGCTGGTTATCAGCAGTTTCTTCTTTTATCTCAATGTTTTCCCAATTCTATTTTCTAAGGGAAGTCAAAACCCGATCTTGTTTGGGAAAGGGTTAAAAACAAAACAAATATCAGATGACGAATTTCAGACTGGCCTGATTTCAAATATGCTTCAAAGGACAATTTCAAGTTACTGAAATATCACCTATTTGGTCTTTCTTGCCCTTCGTTGATTTTCTTAGTTGATAAATACTGCCATTGAACTGCTTCAGCTGATGGGTGGCTTCGTCAAAGGTTGGTCCTTAAGGGGAGGGTATATATATGTTTTACAAACATCTTTTATTCAATTTGACTTCAGAGAATGGATAAGGGGACCATAGACAAGTACAAGAATCTGGTCGGAGAGAGATCAGAGGAGGATTTACGCAAGATTGAAGTGATTTTACAATTCCTGCAGCATAAAATCAAACAGATCGTCAAATTCTCTAAAAGTATTCCAGGATTCGGCGATTTGAGTGTTCATGACAGATTAACATTAATGAAAGGTAGGCAGGCTTTTCCCTAGGTCTTAACCCATTACCACAAAATGACTCTATTTGACCCACCACAAGATAATGGCTTTGGAAAATATTGTGGAAAATGGAAAAAATTGCTTGTGGCAAGCAATTTCTTCATTTCCCACAATGTTTTCTTTGTTAAAAGACAAAAAAATTTCATTCTCTTAAAATTGTCGTCTGCATCATCTTTGAAATTGGAACAGTCTAAATTTGTGGTCTGGTAATGGGTTAAGGTATTCCACCCCTGATGAGATTCACGCTACATGGTCATTTTTTTTAGTGACTTTGTAAAAATTTGGCGTGGAAAGTGCCGATTTTTCCTAACTCTTAAGATGTCCATATGATAAAGATTGGGTATGTGACAAACGTTTATGTTGTCACAAGAAAAATTACGCTGTGGCATAAATTTCATTATTGGTGGACTACCTACTAAACTGCAAAATTTTAGACTCATCCAAATTCAAAGATGTTGCAGATGACAATTTTAAGTAAATGAAATTTGATGTTTTTTGGTCTTTTAGATAGAAAACATTGCAGGAAATGAAGAAATAGCTTTTTCACAAGCAATTTCTTCATTTTCCGCAATGTTTCCTAAAACCTTTATCTTATGGGGTGCCAAAATATGTCATCATGCAGTAATGCATGATCCTTTTCTGAACATCAAGATTTTAGACCTGTCTAATTTGAAATCTGTTAGAGATGACAAAATTACTTCTGTAAGGGTGAAAAATGTTTGTATCAAAACAAAGAAAATATTGAAGTAAAATGATAAGATACTGATTATATATCAGCATGATTATATATATCAGCATTTTCTTCTTTTCCATCAAAGTTTTCTCACCCTTTCTTTTGTAAAGGCTATCAAAACCAGTTATTTTTGAATTAAATAAATTCTAGGGCATTATATTTTGTGGTCATTACTGTAATTATGGGGGTCAATTTGATTAGATTTTTGAGAAAAAAATAAAAAAAGTCATGTATTTAGCAGAAAAACATGGCCGTTGTGGGCAGGGCTTAATTTTTGCTATAGGAAACAGCAAGGCTTCAGAAATATTGGATTCTTAACCCTTTCCCGAACAAGACCTGGTTTTGACATCCCTAATAGAAAATGCCTAGGAAAGCATTGAGACAAAAGAAGAAGCTGCTGATAACCAGCAGTTTCTTCTTTTGTTTCAATATTTTCTGTGCCATATTTTACACAGATCCTATCTTTAGTACCATCCATTTTGTCATTTGTGGCATTTTTTGAAGTGGATCATCCTAAAATTTTGTCATTTGGGAAAGGGTTAATTGGTTCCGACTACTATTGGACTTTATCGTTAACATGGATTTTCTTTGGATAGAACTTTATTGTATTCATTGAAGAAATTTTGAAGTCTAAAAAACTTAAGTCTTAAAGTCTAAAAACTGGTGGAGCAATCTCTTGTTTTGAAATATCAACAATTACATGTGATTTCGTCGGTGGGGAGTCAAAACCTCGTAACTCCAGCTTTTTCAAGCTGTAGTTACAACGTTTTGACTCACCACCAAAGATTTGTGCATAATGGAAAATCTCTATATTTTTTCTTTATAACTAGCCTCTAAATCCGAGAGTCAAATGTTGGGAACAGTTGTGATAGATCATCGTACGAGAACGTTTCAAATGACCACAAGTGAGAGGTGGAGTGCGGACGAACTTCGGCCTATGTTTCCGCAAGAGTATTTAGAGCAGGTCTTTCTTATAACCCATAAACTTGAGGCCTTACAATTATCTGAGAGAGAAATGGCCGTTGTACGTGCAATGATCATAACATTTCCAGGTTGGTATGAATATATTGACTATTTTTGCAAATCTTTCCCTGAACAATGACAAGGCTTGGTGGTTCAGTGTTCACGGTGTATTATCATGTGACTCAGAATTTCCGATAATCTTCAATATTTTTTTCAATACTTGACCGATTTGAATTCGGTTTGAAGCAGAGAATGTGGACATACGTCACACATTAGATGGACATGGTTGATTTTTGAAAAATCAACTGATAAAAAAGTTATTGAAGATAAACCAAAATTTTGGTTTATCTTCAATAACTTTTTTATCAGTTGATTGTTCAAAAATTCAACATGTCCAGCTTATTTTTGGCAGTTTCCCACATTCTCTGCTTCAAACCGAATTCAAATTGGTCAAGTATCGAAAAAGATATTGAAGATTATCGGAATTTCTAAGTCACATGATTATACACCGTGGTGTTTAGTGCTTTCGACTTGTAGCAGAGTGGTCATGAGTTTGGCTCTACGCTTAGTGTTGTGTCTTTGGGCATCACACTTAACCCATTACCACACAATGACTCCCAACAAGACAATGGCTTTGGAAAACATTGTGGTAAATGAAGAAATTGCTTGTGAAAAGCAATTTCTTCATTTCCCACAATATTTTCCATACAAGATGTTTAAAAAATGTACTTTTTCATTCATTTTAGTTGTCGTCTGCAACATCTTTGAATTTGGAATGGTCCAAAATTTTGCCATTTGGGAAAGGGTTAATTGTCACCACTGCAGTCTACAAGGTAGCTGGGTGAAGTGAGTAACAGTGAGATAATACTTACTGCCTCTTCTCTTCTGCTTTACCTTATTATGCTCCCCGAAGGGAGAGCATATAGTCGCCGCTTTGTCTGTCCCTCCGTCCGTCCTGTCTGTCCGTCATTCCGGCCGTCCGTCCATCCGTCGGTCCGAAGTGATTTCTCCATAACCCTTGGGCCAAATCAAATGAAACTTACCATGTGAACTCCCTATGACATAATGCTGATGCACTTTTCCCGGTTTTTGGATTTGAGGCCTCGTCATGGGAACAGGGGACTTAAGGTTAAATACAGTTTTTCTCTAATTTCTCCTAGTCTAATGGTCAGAATTGGATGAAATTTTATATTTGAATAGCAAATCAGTGTTCTCCCCAGCCCAATAAGCTGTATCGGCCCCACTACAGCTTCATGTTAATCAGTGCAATGCCACTACAGCTTCAAAAGTACCCCACAGCTTAATTTCTTCAAACTGATCAGCAAAAAGAGACATTTAGAATTAGTTCATGTCAAAAACTGATAAATGGTGCATTCTTATAAACTAAAATGTACTTATTCTGTATAAAAACATAATGGGAAAAGAAGAAATTGCTCAAATTGAGCAATTTCTTCTTATCCAAGTATGTTTTTATTTACAATTATTTGCATGAACATAATGTATATTCAAGGTTTACCAATGTCACTACAGCTTCAAAATATTCTGCGGAGAACCCTGCAAATTAGATGTCCTTGACAATAAACTATTTGAAATTTGCGTTTAAAAAATATGTCATGGAAAAAGGGGGCTTAATGTTTGTTAGCTTTATGTTAGCTCTGCATGGCATATATTTATTGTGACAATGCCTTATTCAGGGAACATTGTCCGTCTCTGACGGCTCTTGTTTAACTTTTTCCCAAACAGCTAAATCTTGGATTCTTGCGTTTTGGAAGCCGCTTCAGACCACAAAATTTATGTTCAAAAACATTGGATATGTGTACATAGTAGCATAGAAAATAATTGAGACAAAAGGAGAAAATGCTGATTATCAGCATTTTCTTCTTTTGCCTCAATGTTTTCTCAAGCCTTTTCTGTTTGGGACATCAAAACCAGCCCTGCGTTCAGTAAGACAAAACGTTAGCTAACGTTGGCCGTTTCATTCCGAATACTCGGTCAATTCTGTGAAATTTGTGTCAAAGAAGTTGCGACTGTTGCTAACGTTAGCTAACATTTTATCTACTGAACGCAGCCCAGGTCTTGTTTGGGAAAGGGTTAAGTTAACATACACTAGTTGAGCTACTGGTGCCTCTGATCTGGGTAAAATACGCACAAAGAACAAACATTGACAGCTATTACATACAACAAAATATATTCTTCAGAAACAGAAAAATGCTACATTACAGCATGGAAAATCTTGGGAGAAAATATGAAAATGCTTTCTTACATTTGAAAAAAAGTCATTTGTCTCTCACCAATGGATGTAAAACATTGGGTGCGTTCAGGATTCTCCCATCGGTAACCGTGTATTTTTACCATCGGCTACCAATGGTACCATTGGTAGCTGATGGCACCGTCGGCAACCAACAAACTCAACGAATATTGTGCCGATCGGTTAAAAAAACATGGCAGATAATCAACCAACAATATTATCGGAAGTAAATGGCTAAATAAAACAAAACATTGCTCTAACCCTTTCACTGCCAAATATTTATTTCGGACACGTTTCTCACTGCTGAATTAATTCGAAGAAATTTCCAAGAATCAATACCTTGTACACAAAAACATGCATAACTTTTGACTCATTTGATGGATTCCTTTCAAATTTTCAGCACATACAGACAAATTAAGCACCTATATATGACCACAATTTAAAGGTTATTTATGAAATGACAATACTTTTTTTTTCTCTTTTATGTTGTGGTTACTCATATATTTCGCCCCCATAAATTTGTCGACTAAAGTCGCCTATGGCAGGGACCCCCTATAGTCGACAAAAGTTGCCTATGGCAGTGAAAGGGTTAACTATTACTGTAAAATCAGAAATGTTCGCTAGGGATTAATCTTCGCTTCAATAAATTCGTAAACATTTAGCCACATGAACATATTGCCTGGGAGCAAATGCAATGGTCCTACAAGAACGCACCATCCGTCAGCCATTACTTTGATTTTCGGAATTGTTTTGGTTTTATCGTACAATGTAAATCGAGTAAATAATGCAATCAAACTAGACACATTTTGACAAACAAACATAACGTTTATTATTACATATTTATTTCAAATTGACAAACCAAATAAATGTATAAATCCATATTATCCTCATTTGTTGTTGTAAATTACACAGTTATACCACAGTTATTATTGTCCAGCAAGATTAACCCGGGACATCTGCATATGTAATGACCCCACTTCGGCTTTGTTTTGTTAAGACGCTCAACTAACGGACTTTGCGCACGAAAATTAAGTTGTCTCGGGTTAACCTTGTTGGACAATAAACGCTTGCACTATGACTGGTCTGTTTGTTTTTAGTTTATCGTATGCCTGCATTACCCAGCGAGCGTGGATGGGCTTAATTGTAGACTGTTTGGTTACACCTGTAACAAAAGGTGTGAAATGTGGTCAATAGAGCGACATACGATTTTGACAGGCATTGTTTGTCTGCAATTAACAGTTATGTATGTGTTATTAATATGAAGACCGGCTGTAAAAATAAAACACAAAACCGATAGTTGATGATAGTTGATTATTTTATTTTCGTGAAAATTAAACCACATGGTTCACAGGTTTTGTTTTTCGCAAACTTTTACCCTGGCGAACCACTTCAAATTTAAAAATTCGTAAACTTTTGGCCCAGCGAAAATATCTGATTTTACAGTACTACAGATTCTTTCAAGAACCGTTAGAAGGCGATGCGCTGGCTAATGAAAAACATATATGATTGGGATTGCAGTAGTTTGGTTGTTGTCTGCCATCTTTTGTAATCAAAACGAGGCTACAGATGCTACCCGACTTGTCTACTCGCGGGACAATTGGTGACCAACAAAATATCCATTGGTATACCGATTGCTACCGATGGTTACCAACGGTACCGATGGGAGAACCCTGAAGGCACCCATTCATGTGATAGAGCAGCTATAAGCTCGGAATGGATATTGTAGTACCAATGAGAAGATAATATGTTATGATGGTAGCAGTTGAGCGAGGCGTTAAAATCCAATCAATCTATCAGCCAATCAATCAATCAGTCAATCAATCGGTCAATCCTCATTCCTGTTGCTTTGTTGTTGTTGTGAAAATATATCTTGAATCTATTTCAGATAGAGAAGGATTATAAGACAAGGAAGCAGTCATGCGGGTGAACCAACAGTTAAGAGATTGTCTCCCATTACAACGCATTGAAACTTTTTGACATCCCATAAGATAAAGGCTTTGAAAGCATTGAGGAAAATGAAGAAATTGCTTGTGACCAGCAATTTCTTCATTTTCCACAATGATTTCTACTGTGCAAGACCAATCAATATAGAATTTCATTTACCTCATTTACTTCAGATTGCTGTCTGCAACATCTTTAAAATAGGAGCTTTCTAAAATTTTACTGTTTTGGAAAGGAAAAGAATTAAGAATCCTTTACCGCCTCTTATCTGTTGTTCTTTTTGTTGCTTTGAAAATGCGATCCTGAAATGACCTGGCAGAGTAGCATGTTGTATTTTGCTGCTTTTCAACAAAAACCTTGTAACTGCAGCTTAAGACAAGCTGCAGTTACAAGGTTTTTGATGAAAAGCGATGATTTGTTAGCTCTTGCAAGTCAAATATTTCTGCATATGATATATTACAGATAGAGAAGGATTAGAAGACAAAGAAGCAGTCATGCGGGTGAACCAACAGTTACGAGATTGCCTATTACACATACTTAAACAGGACGCATGCTCGAACATCCCCTATCGACTACAGCAAATTGATGATGTGTTGAAGGCCATGCGAGATTTGACTGCAGTCTACAACCACGTGTTGGTCAGCGTACTGGAGAAGGGCAAAATGATGGAAAACTTTGACCTGATACAGGAATTCTTTTTTGAAGTGTAACTGCAGGACCAGTTTTGTGTGTTTTGGTGTAGGTATAGAAGACGTTGAGTAAATAACACCCTCGAAAGAATCTATATCAGGAGTAAGAGCTTGACCGGACAGTGTACTGTTTAACCCAATACCAAAAGGCATGATTTTAGACTGGTCAAAATTCATAGATGACAGTCTTAAGTACACTCTTATATGAAATTTTACATTTGTTGACCTTTTTTGGTAGAAAACATTTTAGAAAATGAAGAAATTGCTTGTCACAGGGTGGTCCAAATTCAAAGATGTTGCAGACAACAATTTAAAGTGATTGGAACTTCTTATCTTTTGGGTCTTTTTGTGTAGAAAACATTGTGGGAAATGAAAAAATTGCTTGTCACAAGCAATTTCTTCATTTTCTACAATGTTTTCAAAAGCCATTATCTCGTAGGGAGTCAAAAAGAGTCACAGTGTGGTAATGGGTTAAGGCAGGACCTTGGAACATATTCACCATATTTCAATATTATTGATTGTTTAACCCTTTCCGAAACAAGGCCTGGTTTTGACGTCCCTAATAGGAAATGGTTGGGAAAACATTGAGACAAAAGAAGAAACTGATGATAACCAGCAGTTTCTCCTTTTGCCTCAATATTTTCTGAGTTCTATAATACACAAATTCCATCCTTGTCAACATTCATTTTGACGTCCGTAGCAGCTTTCAATTTGGTCAACCCTAAAATGTTGTTGTTTGGGAATGAGAAAATGTAGAATTACATAACAAGCAATCGGATTGGACGAGACGCATGTCTCGACCAATCGGATGGACTGTTGTGTGATTTTAAAGGTATTCTTTGATTTAAACTGCCCATGTTGTGTGTTCTGATGTTGGTATAGATGACTTTCTCGTCGGTGTAAATGCAAATCCTCGTATGTCGATTTTTGCGATTTTCAAAGTATGATATTGTATGCACAGTTCAGACAATTCTTGCAGGTTTAGAGATGTTTTTACCGATCAGTATTAATGCCACATTATTTGTGAACAATATGTCCAAATTTCAAGTAAAACCTTTCAATTTTGGAAAAGTTATTTCACCTTTTTCCTTTCCCTTTAAAATTTTCCAAATTTAAGATACGAGGTTTTGCTTTTACAGCGACGATGTATCAATCACTCCAAAGTATTAGCCTTAACCCTTTCCCAAACGGAAAAACTTTAGGTTGATCCACTTCAAAAACTGCCACAAATGACAAAATGGATGTTATTAAAGATAAGATTTGTGTAAAATATGACAAAGAAAATATTGAGACAAAAGGAGAAACTGCTGGTTATCAGCAGTTTCTTCTTTTGTTTCAATGTTTTCCCAAGCCTTTTCTAACAGGGACGTCAAAACCAGGTCTTGTTTGGGAAAAAGTAAAACGAGAAAAGGTACTGTTGTTTTGCTCTAATTTTTAGGTAGGTAAAAGTAATAGTCCCACCTAAAAATAAACCAAAACAACTGTAACTGTTCTCGTTTATTCTCGTTTAATGGGAATGTATTATAGTCTAAAATTTTGCTGTTTCGGATAAGGTGAAATTTTAGCAGAGTTTATACTGTAGATATTGAGTGTGGCAGATTTGATAAGAAGGACTTCAGAAATAAGAAGGACTTAAGAAAATAGGGCTAAATAATGTTGTTTTTTCAAAAGTCAAAATATCTCTGTCAAACCCTATGTTGTGTGTACTCATCGGAATTGTCTGTTTGAGACAATTCATATTTCAGCTGAGTATGCAAAATGTATGAGCTAAGATCAGGAAAAAGGCCCCTTGATCTTTTCCCGAACAGCAAAATTTTAGGGGGTTTCAATTCAAAAACAGCCACAAATGACAAAATGGTTGTCATTAAAGATAGAATTTGTGTAGAAAATATTGAGACAAAAGGAGAAACTGCTGGTTATCAGCAGTTTCTTCTTTTGTTTCAATGTTTTCTCAAGTCTATTCTATTAGGGACGTCGAAACCAGGTCTTGTTTGGGAAAATGTTAATTCATTTGAGAATCTACCAAGTTTCTGGATCAGCCTGTGCTTAAAAAAAGTCTGATCAGGACCCAAACTGCTCTCTTATAATTGCTACAGGTGACGAAGAAGCAATAAGAGAACAATATGGGTCTTGTTCAGACTGTGCATATGCACAGGCTGATCTAGATCCATGTTGGTCTCAAATGCCTTAAGGACAGATCCTCCAGTTGTTACTGCGCAACTTACTGCGCATATCCTAAATAACGAAATAAAGCTGTTTCAGTAATTGGCCTTTTTCAGCAAATGTATTTCTTACATTTAGTTAATGTTTGGTTGATAAATGACAAGACCCTTTTCGGTTTTTTCAATTTTCTCTGTTTGGTCAATTTAAGTGTAATAGTACTCGGATGGTACATTTCGCTTTCTGTTACGCGTTCAAAATGTGGCGTTAGCGATAGGAAACGGAGCAACAAAAGCAACGTGGTGTCTTTATGAGATAGTCCGCTTCAGATGGACATTAAAGATGACACGTTTTATTATCTAAAGCTGGTAATAAGGAAGAAAATGGATAAAAGTAGTGAAACAATTTCGGACAGAGCTGTAAAAAGTAAACCAAATTTTACCTATAACTAAGAAAAACGCTTGGTTTGATATATTTTTCTTTTTTTGTTTTTGTAGGTATGACCAAGCACTATGTCTATACCAAAAAAGAAAAAATTCTTACCGCTGGAATATTTTTTATTATCAGAAACGTTGCGAAAAAAGAGCAATTTCAGCTACTTTTGAAAGAATGTTTTACTAAAAATTTCAAAATCATCACTAAATGTTCCCAAATTGATACTCATTTAGACAGAATAAAACATATTTAACACAATAAAGACTTATTTATGTCATCCTAGTCATTTCGAACATCTTTTTGGTGGGTATTTAAGTGACACCTCATTTTTGCAATTTTAGACAAGAGTAGTCTCCCTTGAAATTCAATAACTTTTTAATTCGCTTGGTGACCTATAGTTTTTAGCTCACCTGAGCACGAAGTGCTCGAGGTGAGTTATTGTGGTCACTTTTTGTCCGTCGTCCGTCCGTCCGTCCGTCCGTCCGTCCGTCCGTCCGTCCGTCCGTCCGTCCGTCCGTCCGTCAACATTTGGGGTGTTTACACTCTAGCATCCACAAAAATTACTCAATCTTGATCAAACTTGGCCAAAACAAGTACGATCATAAGTTCTCGGACAAGTTCGATTATGGGCCTGATCGGACCAGAAAGTGCGGAGTTATCTGCCCTTGAATGTCAAAAAATGCTGTTTTTAAGTTTGTTTACACTCTAGCATCTACAATTATTGATCAATCAAGACAAAACTTGGACATAATGTTGGAGACCATAAGATCTTGGATGAGGTCAATTTTCAGTCTGATCTGACCAGAAAGATGAGAGTTATGTGCCCTTGAATTGGGCAAAATTGCCACTTTTTTGCTGTATTCAAAAAAGAGTTAATCTAAGGGAAGGAACTCTGACACTACTTTTTTCAGTATAAGTAGAGTTATCTAGTTTCAGGGCTACAGATAAGTAGGGGTGAAGACATTCTAACTTTGTTATTTCAATTCCAAACCCTATGTTGTGGGTACTCATTTGAATAGTCTGGACAAGACGATACAAATGAGTACCCACAACATAGGGTTTGATGAACAATAACAGAACTATTACAATTGGAAAAGTCATCACTCCCTCTTATCTGGAGCTCTGTAGTTTGATAGGGGATATAAATAGATTTACACTCCATTACCAAACAACAAAATTTTAGCCTAGTCCAAAATCATAGGTATTGCAGACGACAAGTTCCATTGAACAAAATTTAACATTTTTTGGTCTTTCTTGGTAGAAAACATTGTGGGTAATGAAGAAATTGCTGTCACAATGTTTTCCAAAGCCTTTATTTTGTGGGGCATCCAAAAGTGCCAATGTGTGGGAAAGGGTCAATCAAGACAAAACTTGGACACAATGTTGGGGACTATAAGATCTCAGATGAGTTTGATTTTCAGTCTGATCTGATCTGAAAGTCAAGAGTTACGTGCCCTTGAATTTGACAAAATTGCCATTTTCGGCCGTTTTCAACCTTTTTTACACTAGATCTATAGAATCTACAATTATTATTCAATCAAGACAAAACTTGGACACAATGTTTTGGACCATAAGATCTGGGATTAGATTGATTTTCAGTCTGATCTAATCAGAAAGTCAAGAGTTACGTGCCCTTGAATTTGACAAAATTGCTGTTTTTTACTGTTTTCGACTTTGTTTACACACTAGAATCTACAATTATTGACCAATCAAGACAAATCTTGGACACAATGTTGGAGACTATAAGATCTCAGGTAACTTCGATTTTCAGTTTGATCTGATTAGAATGTCAAGAGTAATGTGCCCTTGGATTTGATAAAATTGCTGTTTTTTGCTGTTTTCAACCTTGTTTATACTCTAGAATCTACAATTATTTATCAATCAAGACAAAACTTGAACACAATGTTGGGGACTATAAGATCTTGGATGAGTTTGATTTTCAGTCTGATCTGATGAGAATGTTGAGAGTTATATGCCCTTGAAATTGACAAAATTGCCATTTTCGGCTGGTTTCGGCCTTGTTTACATTCTAGAATCTACAATTATTGATCAATCTATACAAAACTTGGACACAATGTTGGGAACCATAAGATCTCATATGAGTTTGATTTTCAGTCTGATCTGATCAGAAAGTCAAGCGTTTTGTGCCCTTGAATTTGACAAAATTGTTGTTTTCGGCTATTATCGACCTTGTTTATACTCTAGAATCTACAATTATTTATCAATCAAGACAAAACTTGGATACAATCAGGGCTACAGATAAGTGGAGGTGAAGACGTACTAACAATGTTTTTTCGAATTCAAATCCTATGTTGTGGGTACTCATTTGAATCGTCTCGATGAGACGATACAAATGAGTACCTACAACATAGGGTTTGATGATCACTGACAGCATTATTGCAGTTTGAAAAGTCACCACCCCCTCTTATCTGGAGCCCTGTACAATGTTTGGCACCATAATTTAGATCTCGGATGAGTTAGATTTTCACAACCTTATTGACCATAAGTTCTTTTTCAGTCTTAAAGTAATAAATATTAATTGAATTGAACAAAAGTGTTGCTCATATCATTTAGGTTCAGGTGAGCGATATAGGACCATCATGGTCCTCTTGTTAAGTCATTTTTTTACTTCTCATATATTTAGATATCAGTACAGAAAAAATAAAAAAATTCTTACCGTGGGAAATAAATGGAGGATCTGTCCTTAAATGACCCTTTTCTTGATCCTGGCTCAACTGTTTTGTGGATTTGAAATGTTATTTTTGTAGTGCCTTTACTTTATTCTCTTTATACTCTTAGTACTTTGATAATACACTGGGTTTTATATACAAGGGTCGCAGGCTCGAAATCTTCCACTCAAATAATTGACTGGGTGAGACTTAACCCTTTTACAAACAAGACATGATTTTGACTTCCTAAATAGAAAAAGCATGGAAGGAAATTAGACAATAGAAGAAAGTGTAACTAGCATTTTCTCCTTTTGTCTCAATCTTTTCTTAGGAGTTGTATATTGTAAACTTTATTTCTATTGAATAATATTTTGTCGTCCTTGCAGGTCAAGGTCAAATGTCAAGGTAATAATTTCAGGGGCATTTGTGTTTCACATACATATCTTGTTTAGCAGAGCTACAGATTTGTAAGACAGGATTAATGCTTTGTAAAAGCAAAATATCATTAATTATTGATCAAACCCTGTGTTGTGTGTATCCATTAGAATTGTCTTGTCAAGCCTTTGTGAAAACATTCACCAGTTAGCGGTCATCTTCACTGACCCCGGAAATGACTATATGTGTTAATGTTAACCTAGCCAATATCTTTTGTTTTATATAGCTTTCCATGACAAACACATGCAAACATGTAGTTTTACACTAAAATGAACTGTCATCGAGAAGTAGTTTTCGTTTCAGTGGTTTTCAAATTTTCACAAAATGTTTGTTTGATTGGTCAAAGGAAAAGGTTGTTGAAGATGACCCCCTAACAGGTGCCTGTCAGATGTTACTGTAAAGTTATAGGATTTTAATCAGATTGATCACAGTATATAATCATGTGACTTAAAATTTTCGATAATCTTCAATAACTTTGTCAATACTTGACCAATTTGAATTTGGTTTGAAGCAGAGAATGTGGAAAAATGTCAGAAATAACATGGACGTGGTAGATTTTTAAAAAATCAACTGATAAAAAAGTTATTTAAGATAAACCAAAATGTTGGTTTATCTTCAATAGCTTTTTTATCTGTTGATTTTTTAAAAATTAATCACGTCCATTTAATGCATGACGTCTGTCCACATTCTCTGCTTCAAACCGGTCGCATATTAATAAAATTATTGAAGATTTTCTGAAAATATTGCATCACGTGATTATCCACAGTGTTGATGCAATCATAATTTCAAATTCAATTAACATATCGTCGGTGTAAATGCAAAACCTCAGTATATCGATTTTTGCGATTTTCAAAGTAAAATCTTGCCAGCCTAGTTATGACAAGTCTTGCTGGTTATACCCCCCACAACAAAGTTATGGGGGGGTATACTGGAATCAGGTTGTCCGTCCGTCCGTCCGTCTGTCCGTCCGTCTGTCCGTCCGTCTGTCCGTCCGTCCGTGGACATAATCTTGTGTCCTCTTCTCCTCCCACAGTTTTTGACCAATTTTTCTGAAATTTTATCAGGATGTTCCCTATCATATGAAGTTGTGCACCTGCAATTTTCATCTTGATCCAGTCATTAGTTTTAGAGTTATGCCACTTTGAAGTTTTTAAGGGGGGGGGGGGGTGGACATAATCTTGTGTCCTCTTCTCCTCCCACAGTTTTTGACCAATTTTTCTGAAATTTTATCAGGGTGTTTCCTATCACATGAAGTTGTGCACCTGCAATTTTCATCTTGATCCAGTCATTAGTTTCAGAGTTATGCCACTTTGAAGTTTTTATTATGGGGGGGGGTGGGGGGGTGTAGTTAAAATTTACTATTTTGTTTCCGTGTTCTAACTTGAGAACCGGTTGACCTAGGATCATGAAACTTTACACAGTTGTTGCCTATGACCAATGGAGGTGCCCTACTGTTTTGGGGTCACCATGGTCAAAGGTCAAGGTCACAGTTAGACTTTGTTTAAAATCCGTTTCCATGCTCTAAGTCAAGAACATTTTGACCAATAGCACTTTTTCAGTGACAAGGCCCTAGTGGGGGGTATTCGTCCGCTTTGCGACAGTTCTAGTTTTGAGATATTTTTACTGATCAGTATTAATGACACATTATTTGTGAACCTTTCAGTTTGAGAAAAGTTATTACACTTTTTCCCTCCCCTTTAAAATATTCCGAAATCGAGATACGAGGTTTTGCATTTACAACGACGATATTCATGGTTGTTAACATTCACAGTGGCCTACAAAATACAGCCTCATGATTCAACATATCGTCGTTGTAAATGCAAAACCTCGTATCTCGTTTTTGGAAAATTTCAAAGGGGCGGGAAAAAAGTGTAATAATAATAATAACTGAAATGTTTCACTTGAAATTTGGATATGTTATTCACAAATGATTTGTCATTAATACTGACCAGTAAAATATCTCAAAACTTGCAAAAATTGTCTATAACTGGATACACAAGTTTGTACTTTGAAAATCGCATGAATCGACATACGAGGTTTTGCATTTACACCGACGATATAATTCTTTCCAAATTATTGGTGTCATGTTTAATCAGTTTGTGGAATGATGTCAATTTGGATTGTATAGTATGATTACTGTTCTTGTATGTATATCTAGTTAACCCTTTCCCAAACAAGACCATATTTTGATGTCCTTAAAAGAAATAGCTTGGGAAAAAATTGAGACAAAAGAAGAAACTGCTGATAATCAGCATTTTCTCCTTTTGCCTCAAAAATTTTGTTTTACATTTTGCACAAATCTAATCATAACCAACATGTATTTTGTTGTCTGCAGCACGGGAGTCGTTTGATAAAGGTTTAATTTGTTAGCAGCAAATTCTACCTCATTGAATGTAATCCATGTAATATGAATTCTTTCGTTGCCCAATTTATTTCAACTGCCAATTTTTAGGAAATTACATAGACAGGGCTTACCAGTTTAATATGAAATTATCATTCAATGAATATTTTAATTCATTATTTTACAGAAGTGCACATAAGAGGGATTAGCTCTTTCCAACAGAAGGATACTTTTTGACACCCATCAAGATAATGCTGCAAAATGGAAAACATTGTAGAAAATGCAGAAATTGATTATGCCTTGAGGCTCCTTCTAATGCTTTTCATGACATAATCCTGTTGTGTTCAAAGCTTTGTCAGGAAGTATAGACTAAGATCAGCCTGCAAAGATGTGCAGTAAGATCTTGGCTTTCACTACCTGCTTCTATTCCGTTGTTGTAGCAAATATTTGAGAAAAACTGATTGAAATGTCTCGTAAATGAACAATTTGTTTTAACCCTTTCGCAAACAAAACCTGGTTTTGACGTCCCTAATAGAAAAGGCTTCGGAAAACATTGAGACAAAAGAAGAAACTGCTGATAACCAGCAGTTTCTCCTTTTGTCTCAATATTTTTTATGCCATATTTTACACAAATTCTACCTGTGATAGCCTCCATTTTGTCAATTTGGGCATTTTTTGGAAGTGGATCACTCTAAAATTTTGCTGTTTGGGAAAGGGTTAAGTTATTTTAATCGATTATTCAATAACACTTAATGCAATCCTCCTTCATCTTGGGTAGTTTCTGTGACAATGGAAATTGTCGAGGGTATCCAGATATGTCAAAATCGAGATAAACTCATCAATCTCCGTTGCCATGAATGACACCAAAGATGCACAAAGTGTTTGGTATCTAATGATGGGTGGAATACTTTAAACAAAGTTTAAAGTCATAAGGATAAGCATAAACCCTTTTCCAGATGACAATATTTTAAGGAAGTTCAATTTTAAAGCTGCTGCAGATGACAAAATTGATGCTAATTTCGACAGTACATACACAATATAGCACAGAAAATTTTGAGGCACAAGGATAAAATGCTGATCACCAGCATATTCTTCTTTTGCCTCGATGGTTTCCAAGCCGGATATCTCTATGGCCATATCACAATGAAAACACCACTTCTCGCCCAAACTTGATCTATTAGGGATGTCAAAGCCATGTGGGGAATGGTTAAACCTTGGCTATTCAGCTGTTTCCCAAATGACAAATTACTACAAAATTTCTAATTGATTTGGAGATGACAAAGTTGAAATACTTATTGTGTAAAATTTTAATATTGTGATAGATCTATTCATGTTTTGGATTTGGTAATAAAGTATATTTATTTTGAAGTTAAAATGTCTTTTATTATACTACCTATACAGAAAAATAACTTAACCATTTCCCAAATAAGACCTGGTATTGACGTCCCTAATAGAAAAGGCTTGGGAAAACATTAAGACAAAAGAAGAAACTTCTGATAACCAGCAGTTTCTCCTTTTGTCACAATATTTTCTAAGCTAATTATACAAAAAATCCTATGCTTATCATCACCCATTTTATCGTCGGTATCAACTTTTGGATTAATCCAGCCTAAAATTTTGCTGTTTGGGAAAGGGTTAACCCTTTTCTGAACAATGAAATTTCAGACTGTTTCAATTAATTATTAACCCTTTTCTGAACAATGAAATTTCAGACTGTTTCAATTTGAAGAGTTGCATTCAAAGAAATCTATGATAATGAAAGCAAGAAATGTACATTTTATAGCATGGAATATATTTAGGCAAAAGGAGAAAATTAGCCATCAGAGTTTTACCCATTACCAGATGGCAACATTTTGGATTTTTCCAATATCAAATGTTGCAGACGACAATTTCAAGTTGATGAAATTTTAAAAAATCTTTCAGTTTTGGGTTAGAAAACATTTGTGGAAAATGAAGAAATTGCTTGTCGCAAGCAATTGCAAGCAATTTCTTAATTTTCCACAATGTTTTTCCACCACAATGTTTTTCCAAGCATAATTCTTTGTGGGCGTCAAAAAGTGTCACTGTGTGGGCATGGGTTAATTGACCGATAAGGCCCTCTGGGCCTCTTGTAACAGTTATCATATATGGGGGTCATCTTTAGGGACCATGCGAAAACCAAAATCTGGTATTTTTACTCCAATAAATCAAATATCTTTTCATGTCCCCTTTTGAAAGATCCGGAGCATATTGTTTTACTCCTGTCAATCTGTCCAAAAACTTAACATTGGCCATTTCTGGGACATTTGTATTTCACAAACACATCTTGTTACACATGATTTCCCACAACAAGCATGCGCAAACACATGGTTCTACACTGAAATAAGATGTCCTTGTGGCCTCTTTTACAGTTTTAATCGCTTTCAGAATTCACTTAAGCATTTATTTGATTGGTTCGAAAAGATAAAGATGTATGTCCGTCAAATTTTACTGAAAGGTTTATATCAGATTTTAATCAGATTGGAAATGTTGCTTAATCAATAGGGAACGATTTTATCAAGTACATCGTGACATAATTTCGGACAAACAAAAGTATTATGTATACTGTGTTGTTAAGAAATCTTGTAACTACGGCTTGTTTCAAGCCGTAGTTACAAGATTTTATAACAACACTGACAGTTTGTCAAAACATAACAGTAAACCTAGTCTATTTGTCGCACAAAATTCTTTGACATTCAGATTACTCTGTTCTTGAATTATCTGCCCTTGAAACTCCATGGACTTTGGCGTCCAGTTGTGCATGGCGCTTATGGAATTCAGGTACATATTTGTTCTTAAATTATCTGCCATTGGATTATAACAAATCCTGTCGCAAGCATATATCCTCTAACCCTTATCTATCCTCAACCCTTTACCAGACAGTAAAATTTTATACACCTAACCATGGATTCCTGTTGTTAGCTCACCTGAGCACGAAGTGCTCATGGGGAGCTATTGTGGTCACTCACCGTCCGTCTTCCGTCTGTCCGTTCACATTTCTTTAAACATCTCCTCCTAAACCATTTGGTCAATTTTGACCAAACTTGGCAGGAATGTTCCTTGGGTGACCCTTTTCAAAACTTGTTCATGAATTTTTGATTCGTCAGAAAAAGTGGGAGTGGCTTCTCAGACTTAGAGAAATTCTAAGAAAATTCCGTAAAAATCAACCGTTGGCCCACTTTGAACCAAACTTGGCAGTATTATGTTCCCTGGGTGACTCTTTTCAAAACTTGTTAGCAAATTTTTGATTCGTCAGAAAAAGTGGGCGTGGCAGGACATGGCTTATCGAAAATTCTTCAAAAATCAACCGTTGGCCCAATTTGAAACAAACAGAAATATTCTTTGGGTGACTCTTTTTAAAATTTGTTTGCGAATTTTGATTGGTCAGATAAAGCGGGCGTGGCAGGGCGTGGCTTATCGAAGTTAGAGCACCCTAAGAAAATTCTTTAAAAAACACATTGGGCCAATTTGAATGAAACTTAGCAAGAGTTTTCCTTGAGTGACTCTTTTAAAAATGTGTACACAAATTTTCTTTGTCGTCTAAAAATGTGGGTGTGGCAGGGCAGGGTTATCAGACTTAGAGAAATCATAAGAAAATTCTTTAAAAATCAAGCATTGGGCCAATTTGAACCAAACTTGGCAACAACGTTCCTTGAGTGACCCTTTTCAAAATTTGTACACAAATTTTTTATTTGTAAAAAAAAGTGGGCGTGTCACAAACTTCTTTCAGGTGAGCGATATAGGGCCATTCTGGCCCTCTTGTTTCTCAAACCAGTACTACTATAACACCCTAAATAAGCCTCCAGCTGCTCGCCAACATGTATCAAACCATTGTCTAGAAGGATATTTGCCGTGGATGTGGATAGAACCCTAGACCTCTCGAGTGAGCTCGAGTGAGAAGCAGGATGTGCTATGGCTGTGGCCTGAGGGTACAAAATAAACACAGAACATTTTCAGCCGTAAAATTATAAATTATATTTTTCATAAAAAAGATATCAGCATGTATGTTTTTTAGAATTTCACATTATCTCCTTTGACATTCTATTGTCATACAAACCCTATATTGTGTGCTTACATTTAACCCTTTTCCATACAGCAAAGATTTAGGCTGTTCTCGTTTGAAAGCCCCTTTGAAAGCAGACATCAAAATCGAATTATATTAATAGATTTGAGTACAAATGTAACTTGAAACATATTGAGGCAAGAGGAGAAAATGCCTAAATGTTTCCCAAGCTTTCCTTATCAGGAGTTTTTGTTAGGGCAAAGGTTAAATTGTTCTTACAATATGATTTCAATGAGTATCTATAACAAAGGCTTTGATAAATGTGACCCGTCACGCTAAAAGGACCTTATCAGGAGTCAAAAAACCCAAATTTTGACAAAATGATCAGACTCAGGAAGGATCAACCAGATCCAGTGTGTGAAAAATGAACATTTAGTAAGAAAGGGAAAATATTACAGATTCAGAAAAATTATATAAAAGTGAAAATTATCGGCCCTAGTCTGGCTGCGCTGACTGTGCAGACTGACTAGGGTCGATATTTTTCACACATCCGATAAGGTCCCTTTTAGCTTGACAGGTCACAAATGATACAGGATATTTTCCTAGTAATTGATTGAATGGGTTTTAACATCTTTTTCAACTGATACAGTATGGTCATATCGCTGCAACTGGAGCACAAAATCACAGATTCTTGTTGTTTCTCTCACCAAAACTACCACAGCATCTTTTGCAAGCCTCCTGCTATTCATTTAATTTCTCCCACATAGGTTTACAATTATCCAACCATTGTTGGAAGAAAAATGTCAGAAAGGATTTGCTGCGGTTTGGGATCGAACCTTGGACTTCATGATTGAGAGTCTGATTCACTGACTACCAACTGCATAATGAAAAACACCACTTTCTAGTCATACAAAATGCATCAAATATTAATTACACTCACTTGTAAATAAACTTCACATAAGTTGATTCATCGTGCCGGATTTCAAGATTATGCTTCAAGAAGAAAATGATTTACAAATATCATTTTACTCAATATTCATATGCAAGGGAGGTAATTTTGAACATTTTTGTCAAATATTTTCATAAGTATCGGTATGCATGAATTCAAAATTCTAAACCGTACAAACTGCTTATATTCATATTTGAAATGGAAATGTAACACAGTTGAGGAATTACTGGCACTGTTCAAATTTCGCCACTGGCTCTTTGGTGCTAAGTATGGGTCTTCTACCTTAAACCCTTTCCCAAACAAGCCATGGTTTTGACATAAGAAAAGAATATAAAAGGCTTGTAGAAACATTGAGAAGCTGATAACCAGAATCTTCTCCATCTGTTGCAAAATTTTCTTTGCTACATACACTGCGTGGCCATATTATAGTACGCAACGTCACTAATTGATTTCAATAAAATATCGCGTCTTCAAGTTCGGGTTAATTTACACAATACATAAAGTGTATTGACATAAAATTTGTTGTGTACACAAACACTTGACCTTCCCCGATCTGGATTTTCCAATAATTTTGATGATGTCAGTACCATGATGTCATTATTGACGTCATTAAAATATGTCTGCTCGAGGTAAAGATTTGACACCCGAAGAAAAACAAACAATTGCAAAACTTTGTGAAAACGGATTCAGCTCTAGAAAAATCGCACAGGTAACGGGAAGAAGTTGTAACACCGTGCAGAAATTACTTAAAAGGTATAAACAGCGGGGAACTACGGAAAATCGCGATAGATCTGGAAGGAAGAGAAAAACAGACGAACGTGACGACCATACGCTTTTTCGGTCCATCAAAAAGAACAGAAGGCAAAGCTTGTCAGATCTTACAGTCAGGTTTAATGATAATTTAGAGAATAAAAGTGTTTCCTCTTGGACTGTCCGTCGTAGACTGATAGAAGAAGGATATATGAGGTGTAAAGTTGCCAAAACTACGACGATTTCCAAAAAGAATAGAGATGCTCGGGTGAAATGGTGTAGGGAAAGGATAAATTGGACTGTTGCTGAAGACTGGGGTAAAATTATATTTTCAGACGAGACTAAGATTGTTTTAGGTCAAGATAGAAAAGTTTATGTATGGAGAAAACCCGATGAAAAATACAGACCCGAATGTGTTGGTCAGTATGGAGACCACTCCCCTAGAGCAGGTATCTCGGCGATGTTTTGGGGATGCATAACTTGTAATGGTGTAGGAACATTGACCGAAATTGATGGAAATATAGATTCTTCTGTTTACATTCAAGTACTTGATGACAATTTGTGGCCTGTTATTACAAAATATTTCGTACAAAAACCTTGGATTCTTCAGGAGGATAACTGCCCCGTGCATCGGTCTAGACAAACGAACACTTGGAAGGAAAATAACAATATTCCAACTCTAACCTGGCCAAGTCAATCCCCAGACATTAACATTATTGAAAATTTGTAGCGAAAGATAAAGTGTGAACTTGAAAGACGATTAGACGCGATTAAAAACAGGGCCGATCTCATTCGTGTTGTGAAAGACATTTGGGGTAACATTGATTCTGCGCTTGTCAAGTCCCTGTATGAATCTATTCCCAAACGAATCAGAGCTGTGGTGAAAGCAAAAGGATCAATAACAAAATATTGAAAGGTAAGAAAGTGTTAGAGATCTTGTTTTTGTTGTTACTACCCCTGAAACGTACACATGTTTCTTGATTTTACAACGTACGTAAAGTGACGTTGCATACTATAATATGGCCACGCACTGTAGTGCCAAAATCAAATATCATTATCAAGATACATTTTTTCAGCTACAATAGCGTCCAAATTGAAACAGACAATAAGTTTGCCATTTCGGACAGTGCTGTAAAACTAAAGTTCCATTCTATCAAGAGTCCTAAACTTTACCCTTGTTCTACTGTCTTTAATTTGCCAACTTACGAGATATTTCAATGTGTATATCTCAAGTTTTTGCCACAATGAGTAAGTAGATAGCATGCAATGTAGTCTAAGATCTGACTACAAATCTATGCAGGCTTCATCTTAGTCTATACTGCCTGCCAAAGCTTTGGTCACAGCAGGTATATGACACAGGCAGCATGAGAAGGCTTTAGCCTCTTCATAGAAATGAAGTCCCCATTCCTCCAGTTTTGAATCTTGATCCAAGTTCCTGAGATCTTTTTATAATCGCTCTTTTCTGTGCCTCATCCAACCTGTTAACTTGAAGGTCAACTTCTCGGTCAAAAGGTCGCCTCTCATTTGGCTTTTCTTTGTCTTTATCTTTATCCTTCTTCTTACTCTTCTTTTTCTCTTTCTTCTCTTGTTTCTTCTCTTTTTTCTATTGAAACATTAAAATGAAGAGTAAAGCAAGTCAACTTTTAGTAACAGTTTGAATATCATTTTTTCAAAGTCCTTATTTCAAATTTCATCCTCATATTTTTTTTCCTTCACTATAAGCGCAAAGTTCAGATTTTGAGCTCAGTTATTAAGATTGAATAAAAGCTTGGTTTTGTTTGTTTGTAAGAGCTTTTAATTTTGGCTGGCCATAACTTTTGTCATCTGGTATGACTTTTGAACATGAATTTTGTTCCAAAATTATGACACACTTCACCCTTTCCCAAACGGCAAAGGAAATGGACTGTTCCAATATAAAAGTTGCTGCACACAACAACATGCATGTAGATAACAACATCATTTGTGCAAATAGATAAAATATTGAGACAAAAGGTTGATTATCTGCATTTCCTCCTTTTGCCTCAATATTTTTTTTGTTAGTTTGTACACAAATAGTATCTTAATGAAGAACCATTATAGCAGCTTTGGAATTGGACCGTCATAGAATTTTGCTGTTTGGGATACAGTTTAATGAAAATAATTCAGCAAAATCCCATTTGGAATCCGCTTAACCCTTTCCCAAACAGCAACATTTTTGGTCCAATTCAAAAGCTTCTCTAGAAGAAAAAAAAAAAATGTTAAAAAGATAGGATTTCTGTAGAATATAGCAAAGAAAATATTGAGACAAAAGGAGAAAATGATGGTTATCAGCATTTTCTTCTTTTGTCTCAATGTTTTCCCAGGCCATTTCTAATAGGTACGTCAAAACCAGGTCTTGTTTGGGAAAGAGTTAAGACCAAAGAATTCAAGCTAATGGGCATATGATCTGTGTACATTATAGCACAGAAAACATTGAGGCAAAAGCAGAAAATGCTGTTAACCAGCATTTTATTCTTTAGTCTCAATGTTTTCCCCTTGTCTTTTCAATAAGAGATGTCAAATCTAGGTCTGACTTGGGTAAAGGTTTAAGCCTCTCTTACAACCCGTCGTGCGTCTTTTTAAATCGTACATTTTAAAACTCTGCAAAATCACACGATTTATAAAGACGCACGACTGGTTGTAAGAGCGCCTCAAAATATTGTCCGGTCAATTTTTTGCTCCGTGCAGTCTGCGTCGTGGTTGCGTCCACCAAAATCGTACGTTGCTCGTGCGTGCATCGCACGACTAGACATACGTTTTAGACGCAGACCGCACGCAGGAGCACGTACAACACGTTGTAAGAGAGGCTTTACAAGTAAAGTACCTTTTCTTTCTTCATCTTCTTCTGATGCATTTCTAACAAGGATTCTGGTCTGTTTTGTTTCTGAAAGATTTAAAAGAAACAAATTATTGACTTTAGAAGCTACAGCTATGCACATAGTCAAATTAAAAAAAAAATGAAAATATTCGGAAGGAAAATGCAGAACTTTTGTGGTGGCCATGGCACCTTTGAGTTCTACCCTCAAAGGTTTCTTAACTTACATTCTGTGTGTCTGGTAAAACCAGGTCTTGTTTGCAAAATTTTCCCCTTCAATAAAGACTTGGCTTTGACATCCCTAAAAACATAGGCCTGGGAAAACGTTTGAGCAAAAGAAGACAAGAGCCATCATAGACGGATTTATGCTCCCCGAATAAGTGTTTGTCAAAGAACATTAAGCCCTCTTTTCCCATGATGTATTTTTAGTACACACATTATTTATAGAATATGGCCTAGAACATCTTAGTTATTACATAAGCACAAAAGTTCATTAAATTCTGCCCATTGGATGAAGAGAAATTAGAGAAAATCTCATTTTTACATTAAGGCCCCTTTTTCCATGACACAGTCTCAAATTAGGAAACAGAGAAAAGGGTCTCTAAGGATTGTCCAAGGGTTTGAGTTTATTGGGGTTTTACGCCGTTTTCAACTACCAGGGTCATATCGCGGCGGCTGGAGCACCTACCCATGGATTCCTGTTGTTTCTCAAACCAGTACTACCACAACACCCTTACCGAGCCTCCAGCTGCTCGCCCACTTAGGTTAACGATTTCAAACCCATTGGTGGGTGACAATTTTGTCAGAAAGGGTATTAGCCGCGGCCGGGTATCGAACCCGGGACCTCTCGAATGAGGGTCAGATGCGCTACCAACTGCACTAAGGCCGCTGCCTCGGATTGTCCAAGGGAGTTAATATGTGAAGTTTCATTGAATTTGGTTCAAGGGTTGCTGACATATGGCTGTGGACGGACGGACACACGGACGGACAGACAGCGTGGCGACTATATGCTCCCCCAAAATTTTTTCGGGGAGCATAAAAACATTGATAATCAGCATTTTCTTCTTTTGCCTCATCATTTTCTGTGTTATATCACACTCAAATCCTATCATTAACAACATCCATTAGTGGTCTGCAGCAGCTTTCAAATTTGGGCAGTCCAAATTTCTGCCATTTGAAAATTGATTTACAGAACTTACATTATATTTGTCTATTTCCTTGGCCAGAGCCTGCCCTCTTTCATCCGGCACAACAAGATCCGACTGCTTGACAGGTTTTTGCCCTTCCTGAAGTAACAAAACAATAAATTCATGCTTAATGACTCACAGTATATTTCTTTGGTGTTACTGCGTAACTCCAGCTTGAATCAAACTGGACTTAAGAGGTTTTGCAATAACACATTATATTTGTCTATTTCCTTGGCCATAGCCTGACCCCTTTCATCAGGAACAACAAGATCCGACTGCTTGACAGGTTTTTGCCCTTCCTGAAGTAACAAAACAATAAATTCATGCTTAATGACTCACAGTGTATTTTGTTGGTGTTATTGCAAAACCTCGTAACTCCAGCTTGATTAAAGCTGGAGTTACGAGGTTTTGCAATAACACATTATATTTTTCTATTTCCTTTTTGCAATAACATATTATATTTGTCTATTTCCTTGGCCATGCTGCCTGTCCCCGTTCATCAGGAACAACAAGATCCGACTGCTTGTTTGGTATTTTACCTTCCTGAAATATAACAGAACAATACATTCATGCCTAATGACACTCAGTATATTTCGTTGGTGTTATTGCAAAACATCGTAACTCCAGCTTGATTAAAGCTGGAGTTACGAGGTTTCGCAATAACACATTATATTTGTCTATTTCCTTGGCCAAAGCCTGACCCCTTTCAATAGGTACAACAAGATCCGACTGCTTGTTTGGTGTTTTACCTTCCTGAAATTACAGAACAATAGATTCATGCTTAATGACTCACAGTGTATTTTGTTGGTGTTATTGCAAAACATCGTAACTCCAGCTTGAATCAAGCTGGAGTTACGAAGTTTTGCAATAACACATTATATTTGTCTATTTCCTTGGCCATAGCCTGACCCCGTTCATCAGGAACAACAAGATCTGACTGCTTGACAGGTTTTTGTCCTTCCTGAAGTAACAAAACAATAAATTCATGCTTAATGACTCACAGTGTATTTTGTTGGTGTTATTGCAAAACCTTGTAACTCCAGCTTGATTAAAGCTGGAGTTACAAGGTTTTGCAATAACACATTATATTTGTCTATTTCCTTGGCAATAGCCTGTCCCCTTTTATCAGGTACAACAAGATCCGACTGCTTGTTTGGTATTTTACCTTCCTGAAATATAACAGAACAATACATTCATTGTTGAAATTCACAGTTATCTCCTTTCATAAAAATATTGTTACATTCAAGGAAAGACCTTGAACAAAAACATTTGATCCAACATGAATCAACATTCAACATGTAGATACATAACAGCTTGTAAATGACCTGTAGCAACAAGATCTGACTGCTTGTTTGGTATTTTACCTTCCTGAAATATAACAGAACAATACATTCATTGTTGAAATTCACAGTTATCTCATTTCATACTTAAATATTGTTACATTCAAGGAAAGACCTTGAACAACAACATTTGATCCAACATAAATCAACATTCAACATGTAGATACATTACAGCTTGTAAATGACGTGTAGCAACAGTATGAGCAGAGTAGGAGTCCTGATCAGACTGTACATGTACTTACACCATGGCTGATTTGAATTCATCATCATGATCAATCACAATATCTCAATGTCGTTACTTTAGCTTAACCCTTTCCCAAACAAGACCTGGTTTTGACGTCCCTATTATAAAAGGCTTGGGAAAACATTGAAACAAAAGAAGAAACTGCTGATAACCAGCAGTTTCTCCTTTTGTCTCAATATTTACTGTGCTATAATAAATACAAATTCCATCTTAAAATAGGTCCATTTGTCGTCTGCGGCAGCTTTTGAAATAGAAATTTCAAAAATTTGCCATTTGGGAAAGGCTTAAAAGCTTTGTAATACACAAGATTGTAGACTGTAGTACATAATGCTTACCTTTTCCCGTTTTTCTTTATCTTGTGGAGTTTCAGTCCAACTAGAGTCTTGTTCCGGGGCAGCGTTCTTCCTGAACTGTCTGTTTTCCAGCCCAAACTTGACCCCCATGTTGCTAGGCAACTCTGTCATCCAGCTTTCACGAGCTTTAGGCCCTTCTTCCTCTGTCCCCTGTAAAACACACAGAAACAAGAGATGCTTGTAAAACATAATGCCCACCTAAAGGGCCTACCATCACCGTCTATCATCAACACCGGAAATAGATTACCAGCGAAGCGAGAGTATGAACAAACGCGGGGCGAGTGGTAAGTTTTGACCTTTATCATTGCGTTATTATTAACTACAGGATAACCAGTGCATGTAAGGCACATAGTACAGAGATTAAATAAAACGACGTGTGGCTCTATTTTATCCTGTGTATCGAAATAGCTGCCCTTAGACATTTTTTTCGTCGCTTGGTACCGGAATTTGAGACCATCGTGTCGCGAAAACACATGTTTTATCGGGTTAACAAGATTGTGTTTCAGGTTTGAGGTCCATTCCCTATTCTTAATACCATTTTGCCTTATCTAACATGTGTTTCTTATGTTCGTTTGATATTTTTCTGCCCCTAATTACTGTAACAAAAATGTTTGATGTATACGGCGAATAGTTGTTTGCTGGTATTTTTTGGACGGCGAATAGTCAAAGTCATGGACGGCGAATAGTCGTTATGTGTAAACGAGATTTACGTGGTATATTTGTCATTTCTTTTTAAAATCAAGAAATGAATTATTACACAATCATGATAGTTATGCAGTATGAGTCTGCACGTCCGGTAAGTCTGTGCACCCATTCCATTCCGTCTATCAAACCGCTAGGTACTATCTTCATAACGCAAAAGAAAAACAATAACAAAAAGAAATCACACACTTTATCTATGATCCAACTTTTCAAATATATTATGAATATTTTTCAAAGAACATAAAATCATTTTTACAAAATTCTTGATTTAACTGAGCGACGCCAGTGTTTACATTTTCCTGGGTTTCCTCATTGATATTCATGTGACCTATTTCAATCGGACCCGCAGCCTCCACATTTTCCTCGTCTGGTAAGGCTTGAAAACTTAGTATTCATTAATAAGATATGGCACAAAAACTTGAATTCCCCGCAGATAAATAGGCATAATCTAAAAAAAAAGTCTAACCTTGCGATAAAATAGAGAAATTTTACACCTAAAGTCAACAAGACTAAACAAAGTCACATTATACACAGCAAACGTCATCACACCACCGAATGACATCACTGTTTACATAAACTACACACAATGACGTTCGGAGACTTACCGGACAAACAATAAATTTCAAACACGAGGCTAGGTAACTTCTAGCTTGATTATGTCAATTGTTTTTTGGAAAATTTGCAGAATTTCTAGATTGTCATGTTTTACCAGATTTGGTCCTAATTTGCTTTATGCTTGTAATTGTTGTGCTTACAGTCGTATATTCAATGGCAAATATGGATCTTGTTTCTTTAGGTATATGTAACCCATCATTAGCACCACTGAAGAGCCAGGTGCGAAATTTGAAAAGTGCCAGCAAAATTTCCTAAACTGTGTCATATTTCTATTCCAAATACAAAATTAAGCATTTTGTACGGTTTAGAATTTTAAATTAATGCATACTTATGGAAATATTTGACAAAAATATTCAGAATTACATTCCTTGTATGTGACTTTATAGAGTAAAATAATATAAAATTTTGTCAATTATTTCCCTCTTGAAGCACAATCTTGAAATCCGGCAAGATATATCAACTTATGTGAAGTGTATTTATAATTGTGTGTTGGAAATTAAGGTCAGTGAGAGTGGTCGGTTCTAACTTCTAAGGAATACTAAGGCTAAATTCCAACCTTTGTTTTAGAAAAAAAAAAGAAATATGTATACCACTGTAAACCTCATTTTCACTATATAAAGTTGGGTTTCATGGTAAAACATTGTACGAACATGTTATCGTAAAACGCTGAAAGAAGCTTTATAATTGTCTTTGACTGCACATGCCATGGTTCCGTTGCTGAGATTATGTAGGTCTAAAAAGACCACACTACCTAAAATCAATTTTATTGATCTGTACGAACATACGACTAGACAATCCACATAGAGTATGCTATACGTACACGCCCGTACGGCTTGTGAATATAGGCTAGACGCACGAGCGCGTACGTTAAGCCTGTATCGGCTAGTTGTAAGGGCCTCTGTGGCTAGCCAGTACATTTACTGTAATTTTATAATCACCTCGATCAAGAAAAAGAGAGATATTGTCTGTCCATAAATGTTCGTTTAATGTTGCTTTTTATCTCAGCGGTTCTCTTACTCTGGGCACTCTGAGGTGGCTCGGTTTATCATTGTGGCCCTTTCTACACGTTCAATTTAAACGATTTTTCGATGACTATTTGCCGTACACATAATTTGGATAATTTTACTATAAGCCGTACGCATCATGTTCTATTCGCCGTACACATCTAACTTTTTGTTTTGGTAAATATTTTGCTTAATCTCTGGATTTCGGTTTATAAATTCTAGGATACCTTCACATTCTGTATGTTCTCTAGCTCAGAACTCAAAAACTCGAAAATATCCGCAGATATTTCAGATAAATTGGTTGTAAACGTCAAAAGCATGCTTTGTTTATGGTACCAGCCGTCGGATGATTGCTCCTCAAATTCATCCGTCTCGTCAATAAACAAAACGATCTACTTACAACAAAAGCTTTATATATCCGCCATGTATGTACATTGAAATATCTTAAAACATGTCACGGTTAAAACCATCAAAACTGATTTTTGACGAGCTGTCACATTTCGTGTAAGCCAACTCTCGCTTCGCTGGTAATCTATTTCCGGTGTTGATGATAGACGGTGACCATTGATGTAGCCATCTGACAATTGAAACAGCCCAATGGTAGTATTTTATCAAGTATAAAAAATTATTAAAAATCAACAAATGGCAATTATCTGTAGAGTTACATTTCTTGCACACTGCACTTCTCCAAAATGAGATGTATCCATCCACTATTGAAGTTTAATGAATCTAGCTTGCATACTATTTGAGTTATGCTAAAGACGAAGTAAGGTGTAAAATTCAACAAAGGGCAATAACTCCATAAATATTATCAGCAGAGGTACATGATTGTACAGAACTTTTGGAGTGGACTTGATTGAACAACTCCACTCTCAGTTTTGAGTACTCTGAGCTGCGATTTCCAATCAAGTGTTTTGGAGTATAAAACAGATAATTATTGCCTTTAATAATAATTTCCCTATCGCAAAATCGCCAACGAACATGTCAAAGATGTTTGTTTAGTTTCTTCAGTAAAATCTGATGTCTTTTCAATTGCAACTTTTCTTTCATATCTGTTAAATTGATTGATAGAATATTATACCAAACTATTTCTATTTTTATCGTCTATCAGAAACCATGTTGATGAGTCACACTCCCAAACGCCCCTGCTCTGTAGATGGAGTACTCTAAGTAGATCTGAGAGTGGATTTTTGGCACTTGATTGGATTTGGAGTGAAAAAGTTACTCCGAGTACAACAGAGTGGCCCAATCAAGTCCATCCTTGCATAGCAACAGCACATCTCCATAATGAGCTCTATCTACCTATGAAATTTCATGATTCTACCTTAATAAATTGATAAATACTTTTTACTCCCATATTAGTGTCTGTGGTAGCTTTGAATTTTAGGAAAGCTAAAATATTTCCATTTGGGAAAGGCCTACAACCAACCTTTCCTTCCAGCTTATTTTTCATTTTCTGTGCTCTGTTTTCAAAGTCTTTAGCTGCAGTTGTTTGATCACTTTCACTAGCTTTTAGATACAAACTTGGCCCAATGTCACTTTCATCATCTGAAACTTGACATTTGCTAGAAGTTTGATGTTCACTGTACACTTTAGGTCCACTGTTTATTTGAGTAATATCACTTGGAATAGAAGGTCCTATGATTGAATTCCGTGATGCTGATGTATCAACATTGTGAGATTCCACTGACAGTTTCTGTTTTTTTCTTGATTTTGGTTCACTTTCGGGGTCTGAGTCAGAATCTGAGTCAGGTTCAGAGTCTGAACTGTGCGTATTTGGCTTCTGTAGATGGGACGGAAGAACTGGCCCAATGATGTTGTTTGTTTGTTTTTGTTTAAGATTGCCTGGTAATGCTGGGCCATGTGAATTGTCTTCTGGAGATGACGCTGACGGCGATTGTTTCCTTTTTTGTTCTGAAAATCCTGCAAAATAAAAAAAATCCTCTACTGGGGCTGTCAAAACCATGCCTTATTTGGGAAAGGGTTAAAAGAATTTAAAACCCAACACTTGTGTCACTAGACAGCAAAATTTTTTAGACTGATCCAAATTCAAAGATAATGCAGAGAACAATTTCAACAAAATTGAATTCTACACTTTATGGTTGTAGAAAACATTGTTGGAAATTAAGAAATCCCTTTTCACAAGTAATTTCTTCATTTCCCACTATCTTTTCCGGAGGTCTTTTTTAGTGAGGTAGCCACAAGGCATCACTGTCACTGTGCAGTAAATTATAACTATAAGCGACAGCAACATATCAAAGAAGAAATTTCATCAGAGAAAACTCGGATTATATGAGAACAGGATTGTGAAAACACTTCAAAGCAAAAAAAGAGACATAATGCTGATAACCAGCATTTTTCCTTCTGCCTAAATATTTCAGGAGTTATTGCACAAATTTCCTATTATCATGCATTCGCGCCAATTTCGCGGATCCAGAGGGGGTTCGGGCGGTTCAAACGAACTCCCTTTGGTAGCCAGTTTATTTCATTTTCATGCAGAATTTCAATCACAATTGTGTAATACTAGGAAAACGTACCCCCCCCCCCCCCCCCCCATTTGTATATTCGAACCCCCATCTTAGAAATCCAGAATCTGCCACTGACATGGATTGTGTGAAGTCACTGTTGTTTGCAGTGCAGCTTTAAAATTGGACCACCCGTAACCCTTTCCCAAACAAGACCTGGTTTTCACGTTTCTTCATAGGCTTAGGAAAACATTGAGGCAAAAGAAGAAAATGCTGATGAGTGATGACCAACTGGGCTAATAATCAAAGTACAAAAGCTCAAAATTATTGTTGTCCACTTTGCGATTTGCAGTGCATCTCTCAAATTGAACTGCCCTGAAAAGTAGTGGATTGGGGAAGGGTTAAATTCTGCTCTTTGATAAACATTTAACAAACCAGGCGGTAAAGAGGGACCATAGCAATCATCGTCTTCGCTGTCTGACATCTTTGGAGGATGTTGATTTTTTTATGCGGCTGGTGCCAGGCTCATCCGGAATGTCATTCGGCTATTTCCGACATTTTCCGCCGAAAAGATTAGCCTATCGATTTGCAGAACGTCGTTCGGCGGACCATTTCGGCTATTTTCGTAAGCTTCCGTGAGTGGTCCAAAGAACTGCGATTTTACCTGGAGAAAACGAAATCCAACGAAATGCCGAAAAACAAGGGTGGTGGTGCTAGTGGTGGGGGAAAGGGCTCTGGTAAAGGAGGGAAGGGTGCTGAAGGTGGTGGCGATCAACCTAAACAATCTAAAGGAGGCACTGCTGTCAAGGTATCGACTGATCTCATGATTTTCTAGTTTAGAGCTCTAAGTTGCAATCATAATGTTGTGCAATAACATATTAAAATGCAGATACTGAGATAGAAGACTTAACATTCAATGGAATGAAATTACTCAAATAAATTCATGTCTAGCTGTCATGTGCATTGACAATGACTAAGTGTACAATAACAAGAAGAATTAATAAAGATGTGGATCTCAAGAAGTTGATCCTTACCATTGATCTGGAGCACAGGGAATTTTAGCGATTTTTATGTAGACTCTTTCTATTAAAGTCTTTAATAGAAAGAGTCTACATAAAAATCGCTAAAATTCCCTGTGATCTGGAGACCATTGTGAATGTCTAAGCATGTAGATAACGGTAGATCTAATTTTTTCTAGATTACCTAAACCCAAAAAAGCAATACAGGTCTCAATGGCGTTGCCTAATGCGTGTGCCTGAAATTTGGCACATCTACTCCTCCAAGGCCTATGGATGCAGAAAAGTTGGCCCATTCCCACATAATGATGCTTTTGTCTTGATACCCTACATAACAAAGGCTTCAGAAAATGTTGCGGAAAATGAAATACTAACTGGTACTCAGAATTTTCTTCATTTTCCATGATATTATTCACCCGGAACAACAACAACATAAGTTTTTTTTTTTTTCAAAAATTTGAAATTGTTGTCTGCATCAACTTTGAATTTAGACCAGCTGATTTCTTAAATCTGAAAATGGTTTAACCCTTTCTCATTCTCAAACAAGACCTGGTTTTGACGTCCTTGATAGAAAAAACTTGGGAAAACATTGAGGCAAAAAGAAGAAAATGCTGATAATCAGATTCAGCATTTTCTCCTTTTGCCTCAATATTTTCCTTGCTATGATTTACACCTTCCATACCAAAAGTTACACTCATTTTGTCATCTGCAGCTCCTTTTGAATCAGACTGACCTAAATTTTTGCCGTTTGGTAAAGGGTTAAACTGAGTTGAAATATGCTAATAAAACAATTTTTCTACAGGTTAGACACATATTGTGCGAGAAACAATCTAAAGCATTGGAAGCCATTGAGAAGATTAAAGGAGGAATGAAGTTTAATGAAGTTGCTGCTCAGTACAGTGAAGACAAGGCCAGATCAGGGGTAACCATAGGCATTTGGATTCAGGAATTTTAACAACTTACAAAAAATATAGTCATGTAGAAAATAAATAAAGAAAAGTTTGGACAGTGGCCATTGTTTTAAGTAACGGAAGTAGCTGGTTCCTTGTTCATACGGGATAAAACTATCCTGTGACGGAAACCAGAGGTGCTTAAAACAACATCCGTTACTTAAAACAATGGCCGCTGTCCGACCTTTTCTTTATTTATATTCTACAGGACTGTATTTTTTGTAAGTTGTTAAAATTCCTGGGGGTAACTAGAAAACAAATTCAGAGCTACAGATAAGAGTGGGCGAAAGAATTCTTAATTTTGTATTTCAAATCCAAACCATGTTTTGGGTACTCATTCAAAATTGTTTCAATGAGACGATTCAAATGAGTACTGGCAAGATAGGGTTTCATAAACAATTAGTGAAACATTTAGTAACGCAGCACACCCTCTTATCAGAAGCTTAGTCAATTTCCAAAATTTTAGACTAGATCTAGTCCAATTTGAAAGGAGGTCTGGTTCAGTCAACAAAATATTTGAAAGTAGAAATTGTATATATAGTATTTTATACATGTATACATTTTTTTTCTTTCTCAAAAGGTTTTTCAAACTACGCGCATTTCTTACTAGGGACAACAAAACATGTCATGTTTTTGGAAGATTTATGATCCTGATAAAAAACATTTGGGAGCATAATTTCACTGTTTACTTCAATATTTAAAACTGTGCTAGATCTATATATGCCGATCTCTTTCAATATTTTTCTCATTGACCAGGGAGACTTGGGTTGGATGACTCGAGGCAGCATGGTTGGACCGTTCCAGGAGGCAGCTTTTGCCCTACCCAACAGTACAGTGGACAGACCACAATACACAGACCCTCCTGTCAAAACTAAATTTGGATATCATGTGATCATGCTGGAGGGGAAAAAGTGATCATGTGATCTCACCCATTACCACTCATTGATGCTTTTTGACATCCAACAAGATAAAGGCTCAGAAAACATTGTGGAAAATGAAGAAATTGCTTGTGACAAGCAATTTCTTCATTTCCCACAATTTTTTCCTACCCTCCCCCCCCCCCCAAAAAAAAAAAAAAAAAAAAAAAAAAGAAAAGTGTAAATTTTTATCCACTTTAAATTGTGGTCTGCAACATCTTTGAATTTCCTTTAACCCTTTCCCAAACAACAAAATGTTAGGGTGATCCCATTCAAAAACAGCCACAAATAACAAAATGGAATTTATTAAAGATGTAATTTGTTTAAAATATGACATGGAAAATATTGAGACAAAAGGAGAAACTGCTGGTTATCAGCAGTTTCTTCTTTTGTCTCAATGTTTTCCCAAGCCTTTTCTATCAGAGACGTCAAAACCAGGTCTTGTTTGGGAAAGGGTTAAGCTAATATTCAGGTCTTATGGTAATTTTGGCTTAATAGTTAATCTATTTTCATATTTTTCTCATTGACCAGGGAGACTTGGGCTGGATGACTAGAGGCAGTATGGTTGGACCGTTCCAGGAGGCAGCTTTTGCCCTACCCAACAGTACAGTGGACAGACCACAATACACAGACCCGCCTGTCAAAACTAAATTTGGTTATCATGTGATCATGGTGGAAGGAAAGAAGTGATCATGTGCCTCAGAATAACATTGTAGGGGATGTTTTTGACAATTTTCAAAAAAAAGACCTGGCTTTTACATACGGTCCTCCAACAGAATAGGCTTGGGAAACATTGAGACAAAAAAGAAAATGCTGATAACCAGTATTTTCTCCTTTTGTCACAATATTTTTATGCCCCCGAAAGGGAGGCATCATAAATTTGACTTGTCCGTCTGTCTGTCCGTCCGTCTGTCTGTCCGTCCGTCTGTCCGTCATTCCGTCCAAAAACTTTAACATTGGCCATAACTTCCTTATTACTTAACAATTTCGCTTCATACTTTACCACAACATTCCTTGGTACATTACCTTTCTGTAGGCACATACTTTGGTGACCTTGACCTCTGGATGACCTTGACCTTAGATTGGCCATAATTTAAAATCAAAGCGGTGTCGGGGGCATTGTCATCTTACAGTGACAGCTCTTGTTTCATGCAAAAATCTATATTTACAAACAAACCATTTTGTTGCCTTCAGCAGCTTTCAAATTGAACCATTCTAAAAATGTGTTGCTTGGGAAAAGGTTAACCCATTCCAATACAACAAATTTGAAGATTATGGAAAACATTCACTTGAAAGAAGAAAATGCTTATAACCAGTATTTTCTTTTTTTCGCTAATTATTTTCTTGGCTATATTGTGTACATATTATTTATTGATATCATTTGGTCATCTTCAACATCTTTTAAATTCCACCAGTCTGTTGTTTTGGAAACTGTTAATGTTTGTTTAAGTGGTGTATCTTACAGAAATGTAATGAATTTGTACATAAAACCATTAAACCATTTCTATAGTATCACTTGTTTCATCCCTTACTTTAATCCTTTCCAAAACAAAACCCAGTTTTGACATCCTTAATAGCAGTCTGGGAAAAACATTTAGGCTAAAGAAGAAAATTCTGATAATCAAAATTTTCTCCTTTTGCCTAAATATTTTCTGTGCTTCATTGTGCACAAATCCTTTCTTTACCGCATACATTTTGTTGCCTGCAGCAGCTTTCAAACTGGACCACCTTATAAAATTTGTCGTTTGGGAAAGAGTTATTATTTACCTAAAACAGACCCGAGACCCATTCTTTAGAGTGAGATTTTTAAGATTTCTTAAGACGTTTTATATAAAGTGTTTTTAACAACTAGATTCTGACCGAGGTGTTTCAAATGCTCCATGATGTCATGACGTCATTTGTATGAAGTATGGAGCATTACCATAGTACCATGGAGCATTGGGAACAACTCGGTCAATTCTCTCTTAAATATTGTTTCTACAGAGTTAACCGAGGGATTCTGCACGAAGTATAGAATAATGGCGCCTTTCATTGAGCATCTTAAAAATCTTGCTCTAAAGGATGCTTTATCCTTAAACATCTGAAGAAATCTCAAGATATCTCAGAGAAATCTCGCTTTAAAGAATGTGCCTTTGGGTCTTGTATTATTATCGTATGACAAATTCACTGTTATGATTTTATGGTCATAAGATTGTTGACATATGGCCCCCTGTTTACGGCGATCTGGAAATATGTCCCTTATCTCATTTGAGAATAATCATGCTTCAAATTCAGCATGTATCCGGGTGCAGTCAGATTAACCTATTACCAGATGGAATAAGATGTGCTTGTGAAACACCATTGCCCCCGAAATGGCCATTTTTATACGCCGCCGGAGGCGGACGTATATTGGCGTCATCTTCTCCGTCTGTCCGTCCGTCCATCCGTCCGTCCGTACGTACGTCCACTTTTCTTGTCAACGCAACTCCTCCTAAGTTTCTGGCTGGATCTTCTTGAAACTTGGTCAATGTTATCACCTCAATTGGTAGATGTGCATGAAGGAAGGATTTTATGGTTCGTTGATTTTTGCCTGAGTTATGCCCCTTAAAAACTTAGTCTCTGGGGCTTATTGAAATTGCAGCCTTGTCAACGCAACTCCTCCTAAGTTTCTGGCTGGATCTTCTTGAAACTTGGTCAATGTTATCACCTCAATTGGTAGATGTGCATGAAGGAAGGATTTTATGGTTCGTCGATTTTTGCCTGAGTTACGCCCCTTAAAAACTTAGTCTCTGGGGCTTATTGAAATTGCAGGCTTGTCAACACAACTCCTCCTAAGTTTCTGACTGGATCTTAATGAAACTTGGTCAATGTTATCACCTCAATTGGTAGATGTGCATGAAGGAAGGATTTTATGGTTCGTTGATTTTTGCCTGAGTTATGCCCCTTAAAAACTTAGTCTCTGGGGCTTATTGAAATTGCAGGCTTGTCAACACAACTCCTAAGTTTCTGGCTGGATCTTAATGAAACTTGGTGGATGTTATCACCTCAATTGGTAGATGTGCATGAAGGAAGGATTTCATGGTTCATTGATTTTTGCCAGAATTATGCCCCCTTAAATCTTAGTCTCTGGGGCTTAATGATATTTCAGCCTCGTGAATGCAATTCCTTCCAGGTTTTTCACTGGATATTTATAAAAACCTTTTTGTGAACACAATTTTTTAAAGGTTTTTCAGTGAATATTTATAAATCCTTGTCAATGTCATTTTTTTGTCTCAAGTTTTATAAGTGGCGGCGTATATTGTGACGATGGCACTCTTGTTCTAAAATGTTAAGTTTTCGGGTAAAGGGTTGATAAGGGTTAACAACTTAACAGATGACATTGAGGAAGGTCAAACTGCATGGAACAGATAGATATTGAAAGGAAGTTGCATACCAAATTTGAGCTTTGTATGTCAAATACTTTTGGAGAAAAGGCATAAAAATTTTGGACTTTTCCAAATTCAAAGATGATGCAGACAACAATTTAAAATGAGTAAAATTTTACATTTTCTATTCTTTCTGTGAAGAAAACATTGTAGGAAATGAAGAAATTGCTTGTTATAAGCAGTTTCTTCATTTTGCATGACATTTTCTACAGCCATTATCTTGTGGGGAGTCAAAAAGAGTTACTGGGTGGTAATGGATTAAGACCAATGCAGCTCTCTCACAGTTGCCTAAGGCCACAAAGAAAGAAATAAGAGAACAACATGGATCTCGATCAGACTGTGCAAATGCACAGGCTGATCCATCTTCGCTAGCCAAGGTTGAACCCACCTACGTTTGTATTCACCCTTGGCGGATTTAGTACGATTTTCTTGAAATCGCGAAGCGCCGCCTAGCGGTTGTTCTGCTGGTTGTTTACGTCCATTATTGATGACGTCATTAACGCGCGTTGTCTTTCGCGTCATACGTCATGCTGATTATGTAAAAGTTAGCTGCTTTTTTGGTCGAATTGTCGAAAGTACAATAATTCGTCGATTAAAATTAGGGAATTCCTGTCTATTGTAGTGAAATTCTTAGGAAAAATCGCCCATCTTCGCGTTTTTGAGTTGCAAATGCAATGCTTTTTCCCGCCCGTTGTCATGATTTGGTTACTCATAACAAATGTATCAGTCGACAATCTGATTGGTTCCAGTGAGACCTCGCTGGAACCAATGAAATCGCTTTCCAGGAGGCCAAGAAAATCGGACTAAATCCGCCAAGGGTGAATACAGAAACGACGTTACGTCGTAGATGTCACCCTTGGCTTGCGAAGATGAGGCTGATCTGGATCGATGTTGGGTTCAAATGCATAGAGGCCCTAATCTTCCAGATTTCAGCTCATATTTATTTTTCATAACTACGGAAAGCTCAAAGCTTTATTCCTTCTTGATTCTCCTTCCTTGAAAATATGCCAGTACTGGTACCAATTGTGTGAGCCAATGATAAGCCAAGATCAACCTCCAATAGAGCTCTTGATCACAAAGCAGACACTACCTCCATCAAGGACGTGAAACCAGGGCTGTGGTGACCATGGATACCACAGCCCTGATTTCACGTCCCTGATAGACAAAGGCATGTGAAACATTGAGACAAAAGAAGTAAATGCTTCCAACCATTATTTTCTCCATTTGACACAATATTTTCTGTGTAGTATTGTACACAAGTTTTCTCTTTTACCATGCATGCATTTTTTAACAGCTGTCAAATTAAATGAGTCTAAATTTTTGCTGTTTTGGGAAAGGATCACCCCATTACCAGACTGCAAAATTCTAGTTTTGTCTCGATTCAAAGATGTTGCCGATGACAGCTTAAAGTGAATGGACTTTAATATGTTTTAGTCTTTTAGGGTAGAAAACCCAAAACCTTATTGTCACAAGCAATTTCCTCATTTTCCACAATGCTTTCTAAAGTCTATCTTGTGGGGCTTCAATCTGTGGGAAAGGGTTAATTAAGATCTCTCTTGTACAAATGCATAACAAAACAGGATTGATTTGAGATAATATATTGTATTCCCTCTACCATAGTTATACAATCTTTATGTACATAAAATCCTAAAAAAGCACGTAAACATTGCACCAAACATACAAAAGTAGACAAGCAGGGATCTGGACAAAAAAAGAAGATGCCAACATGCAACTACATGTACATTCATATCAGTAGTGTATAAAATCACAATTATTCATATCGTCGGTGTAAATGCAAAACCTTTTCTTGCATGTTTTGAGATATTTTTAAATGCAAAACCAATTCTTGCATGTTTTGAGATATTTTTACTGATCAGTACTAATGACACATTATTTGTGAACAATATGTCCAAATTTCAAGTAAAACATTTCAGTTTGGGAAAACATATTACACTTCCCCCCCCCCTTTAAAATTTTCCAAAATCAAGATGCGAGGTTTTGCATTTACAACAACAATATATCTTATCAAATGTCCCTCTAATTTGTCTGAAAAATAAAATTAACAAAATAAATCATTGGCGACATTCAAACATTTGCCAAATTAGTAAAATATTTCTTCTTGCGGGAGAATAGAGATCGCACTGCATATTCATGCAATCTGACCATGACCTACATTCCCTGTCTTTCACTTTTAAGTCGTAGTCACTAAAGAGAGATCAAAACCTTCTAATTAAAGTTTTTTTCGTGCTGAAGCTGTAGTAACGAGGTTTTGATAGATCTCCCATCCAAGTGTTCTCCCCAACCCAAAAAGCTGTATCGGCCCCACTACAGCTTCATGTGAATCAGTGTAATGCCACTACAGCTTAAAAAATACCCCACAGCTTAGTTTCTTCAAAATGGTCTTCAAATGGGGGTATTTTTGGGTAGTTCAGGTCAAAAACCTATAAATAATGCAATTTTGTAGCTGCAAATGTAATAATTCTGTTTTAAAAACGTAAATGGAAAAGAAGAAATTGCTCAAAATGAGCAATTTCTTCTTTTCCAATTATGTTTTTGTTCACAATTATTTCTATAACACCATGCATTTCAATGTTTACTGATTAGCCTCTGCAGCTTCAAGTTATTCTGCGGAGAACCCTGCATCCATAATGTACTTCACCGGTTTTGCTGCGTCATTTATCAAAGAACAAAAATTTATATTTGTTGAAAGTCTTAACCCATTCCCACATAAATATGACGCCCCACATGATAAATGCTTTGGAAAACATTGTGGACAATGAAGAATTTGCTTGTGACAAGCAATTTCTTCATTTCACACAATGTTTTCTGTTCATGGAAATTGTTGTCAGCAACATCCCTGAATTTGGACCAGTCTAATATTTTCAAGTCTAATCATTTTGATCATGTAAAGCCAAGATAAATTTTTTGAGGGGAATCAAAATAAATGTTCAAATTAAACCATCCCCTAATAATAATGCTTTTTGATGCCCCATAATTAAATATTGAAACACATTGTGGCAAATGAAGAAATTGCTTCTCACAAACAATATCTCATTTTCCAAAATGCTTTCCATACAGAAAGACAAAAAAAAATCCATTCACGTGATGTTGTTGTCTGCAGCATCTTTGAATTTGGGTCAGTCCAAACTTTTGTCATTTGGGAGTGGGTTAAGAAACTACAGTCAAACTTCAGTTTCTCGAACACTCACGGGACCCCTTAATTTGTTCGAGATATCGGAAGTTCGACTCATCCAAAATTCGACATGACGACGTCGAATAGAAGGGGAAATGTGTTCCGTCCGAAAATAGGTTATATCCGACTTTTGGTACACTTAAACACATATATGGAATACTCGCATGACGAACAAAAATGTTTTCCCCGAGAAGATATCTTTATTCGTGTAACTCGTGACATCTCTAATCACAAAGAATAATTTTTCATATTATTAACCTTTCAAAATAATGTACATACATGATAAAATAAATGCAAATTCTCTACCAAACTCCTTCGTTTAGATCTAGCTGCCTACGTTTGTGAATGCTGTAAGTGCAGCTCGGCTAAGCTGTTACTATGTTTACGAATGTTAAAATCAGAATGAAGACTCAATCAATTAACTTTTGGTCGCAATTAATCATGATACAATTAAAACCAATAAATGGTAATTAAAGACGTGTATTTTTCATGATACGCACAGGTTAAATTGATACACAAGAGGCTGTCAAAAAGAGATTATCCGCCGATATGTGTGAAAATAAACAATAGAAGCCAGGTAGATTTATTGGAAAACCCTTTGTTCGACTTTATGTGGTGAGTTATATAGTAAATCAATGCACGGGACCGGAAAATGTGTTCGAAAGTTCGATCCTGAGGTGTGCGAGTTATCCGCGCTTGAAAATAAGGAATAAAGAACAAATTGTGTTGGGACCGAGATTCTGTTTCGAATTTTCTGCGGTGTTCGAAGAGGCCCGTGCCCGAGAGATCGAGGTTTGACTGTAGCTCTTTCTGATTTTGCTCATTTCTATTTTGCTTTTCCCCTTCAAAAACACAGATCAGTTAGATTATGGCAAGTTCTTGGTTATTTTATTTACAAGTCTTGCATATTTCGCACATTGTATTTCTTTCTGCTGTAAAATGGCAAACATGATTTGTACCGAGTTAAGATTATTTATCGGTCTTCAATCTCACATTTGAGAAAATGTCTGAATAACACACTAGAATGTTTGTCATGCATACATAAGTTTTCGTCTTCAAAATGCCATTCCTATCAAAAATCCACCAGCAAAACTTCCAGCTAGAAACACATTCTCTTGTACAAATCTTCGTAACTGAAATAAAGAAATAACACAAAATACAGCTTAAGGTAGTCTACCTCTAATGAGATTCATGAGACATCAGAATTACTTGGGCAACCGTTGAAGAATACACTGATAACAAACATTTTCTCTTTTTCCCATAAGGATTTTTATACTGTAAACTGCAGATTTCTATTTTCAATGGCATTTGTATAATCATCTGCATTAGTGTTAAGGTAGAATGCCTGTGATGTGAACATTTGAGATTCATTAAACATCAGATTTTTTCTTGCACCTTTGAAACGTATCCGAACCTATTTGGGCACAGTCGTAAACATTCGGTGGTGGAAAGTTCCACTGCCGAAAGTTTTCAACTTCGCCTGAATATTTACGATGTCGCAGGAAACTTATAAGGGGTGGGCTACCTTAAAACACTGTTAATCTCAAATAAACAGTAAATATGAGTTTTGCGCATGTGTACACCAATTTTCAGGGCATTTTTTTAGTTCATGGGCAGATAATTCCAGAACGACATTAGTCATCTGAAATTTGAAAGCATCATCCACATTGCAGAACTAGAAACCATTGAAATTTATCAAGAAAAGTTTGATCAATTCCCAATTCAAACTGTAGGAGCTACGCACACAGGAAAAAGCTAACAAATGGAGATACAGACAAAGAGTTGATTGAATTATAAAGTTATAATCCATTACCATTTGACAAGAATTCTGACTCTTCCAAATTCAAAGATGTTACAGACTACAATTTTAAGTGAATGCAATTTTTCATTTCCAGTCTCTCTGGAAAGAAAACATTGTAAGAAATGAAGAAATTGCTTATCACAAGCCATTTCTTCATTTTCCACAATATTTTCTAAAGCCTTCATCTTGTAGGGCATCAAAAAGTGTCATTATGTGGTACTGGGTTAAAGCTGCTTTCAACTGCTGTGGTCATATGGAGGCTGGAACATGCAACAATGGATTCCTGTCATTTCTCACACCAGAGGCACGTTCTTTAGAGCGAGATTTTTTAAGATTTCTTAAAGTGTTTTTGATAAAGCGTTTTTAAGACGAAGACTTTGACCGAGCTGTTCCAAATGCTCCATATTTATACAAATGACGTCATCATGATGTCATTTGTATAAAGTATAGAGCATTCGGAACACCGCAGTTTATGAATTATGGAGTGTTCGGAACAACTCGGTAAAATCTCTTTTATAATGTTTGTACAGAGTTGACTGAGGGGTTCTGCACGAAGTATAGGGTAATGGCGCCTCCCATTGAGCGTCTTAAAAACTTGCTCTGAAAAACGCTTTATCCTAAAATATCTCAAGAAATCTTGCTTCCAAAGCCTTTATCTTGTGGAGCGTCAAAAAGCGTCTATGGGTTGATGATTTTATGATGGGTGACAATTTTGTCAGGATGTTTGCTGCGCAATGGGACCCAACCCAGGACCTAATGAGCGAGAGAGGGATGCACTACAAACTGCGCCATGGCCGCGGCCTGTTGCTGCACAATGGGATCCAACCCAGGACCTAATGAGTGAGAGAGTGATGCGCTATCAACTGCACTATGGGGGCAGCAACAGAGATGTAAAGCACGAGCCATAATATAGTCACTTTTCAACGATTTCGTTCATTGGAATTTTATGCCGTTTTCAACTGCTAAGGTCATATCACGGCGGCTGCAGCACCTAACCATGGATTCCTGTTGTTCCTCATACCAGTACTACCACAACACCCTTACAGAGGCTCCAGCTGCTCCCCCACATAGGTTAACGATATTAAACCATTGATGGGTGACATATTTGTCAGATAGGGTATTTGCCGTGGCCGGGTATCGAACCCGGGACCTCTCGAATGAGAGGCAGATGCGCTACCAACTGCGCCATGGCCGCGGCCTGTTGCTGCGCAATGGGATCCAACCCAGGACCTAATGAGTGAGAGAGTGATGCACTACCAACAGCACTATGGGGGCAGCAACAGAGATGTAAAGTTGGAGCCATAATATTGTCGCTGTTCAACAACTTTGTTTATTGGGGTTTTACACCGTTTTCAACTACTAAGGTCATATCATGGCAGCTGGAGCACCTAACCATGGATTCCTGTCGTTCCCCATACCAGTACTACCACAACACGCTTACCGAACCTCCAGGTGCTCCCACACATAATTTTATGATTTCAAACCATTGATGGGTGACATTTATGTCAGTAAGGGTATTTGCCGCGGCTGAGTATCGAACCATGGACCTCTCAAATGAGAGGCAGATGTGCTATCAACTGCGCTGAAGCCAAGGCCTGCATTATTGGGGCAGCAACAGAGATGTATGGTTGGAACCATAATATGATGCAACCCTTTTCCTGTTTGGTAAAGGATTTATTAACCCATTACCAAACAACAAAATTAGACTTGTCCAAATTCAAAGATGTTGCACTGAGACGATAATTTCAAGCGAATGAAATTCGACATTTATTGGTCATATTGGTTAGAAAACATAGTGGGAAATGAAGAAATTGCTTGTCACAAGCAATTTCTTCATTTTCCACAATGTTTTCCTAAGTCATTATCTAAAAGGGTGTCAAAAGGCGTCAATGTGTGCGAATGGGTTAAACTCTACCTACATTTTGTACTATATGAGGATACTGTCTCGCAGCCTCCCTTTCTACCGTCCGTCTAGCCTTGTTTACTTCTCTGTTAACACGATTCCAGTTTATCTGTATATAACCTTGATGTTGGGCAACCTGCAAATATTGACAAAATATACATGTTCATGTCCTCACTTTTCTTAGAAAGACTTGTACCACACCACATCTTGTTTAAAGCTGTGGTTACAATTTTTTCCAAGATAATCAGCGATGGTGTATGGTCAGAAACCTTAGCTGTACTTTTGTACTTTACAAAGAAAAGTATGAATACCTTTTGCATCATTTACATGTAAAAACAAACCTGATTGACCCAATCTTGATTTCTCGTGCAATCAAATGTCTTTTTACACAGTTTACACAACAAGAGTTGTCCGCAGACAACTTAGCTCGCCTATACAAGAGCTTGTCGCAAAAAAAGTCCAAGGTCAAATGTCAAGGTCACTAGGTCAAAGGTCATTGTCTGAAGGTCAAGGTCATGGCATGAGGTATCCATATGTGAAATATCAAGGCTCTATCTATAATAGTGCATGAGATATAGGCCAGGTTAAAGTTTTTTAAAAGTAAGGCAAACTCCAAGGTCAAGGTCACTAGGTCAAAGGTCATGGTCACAAATGAAAGGACTTGTCGAGAAGTATCCATGTGTGAAATATCAAGGTTGTATCTCTAATAGTGCCTGAGATATAGGCTAGGTTAAAGTTTTTGAAGACGCCAACGCCGACACTAGGGCTGTGACATTAGCTCCCCGGACTTAAAGTCCTGGCTCGCTAAAAAGTGCCCTCTATCTTTCGATACAGGGTCATAAAAATCACATCAAACTTCTACAAATAAACATGTGAAACATTTATATCTAGCCATGACCTTTTTACGATCAAGGTAATTATATCTGACAAAGCTGCACATCCCAATAAGTAAGAGACAAAACTTAAACTATTTCCACATAATGACACCTTTGGAGACCCAATAAGATTTCTTCATTTCCCACAATGTTTTCTATGTAAAGAAATGAAAGAAAAGAAAGACGAACAACAGTAAACAAGTTAAAGCAAAAGTTCGAAAACTTCAAAAGCAAACAAATTAAAACAACAAAACAAAACACATAACCCTATCCAAAACAAGACCTGTTTTGACATCCCTAATAGAAAATGCTTGGGAAAATATTGAGACAAAAGAAGAAAATGATGATAATCAGCACTTTCTCCTTTGGGATAAATATTTTCTGTACTATGTTTTACACAGAATTCACCTCTATCATCATCCTTTTTTCTTTGCAGTCAGCATTCTAATTCAATTGACTTAACACTTTCCTAAACAAGACCCACTTTTGACTTAATCCTAAAAATAAACATAAAATATATTGTGTGAAAAAGAAGAAAATACTGATAACAAGCATTTTCCACTTTTCTCTTGATCTTTTCTGTGCTATAAAGAACAAACAAGATGTTTGTGTGAAACACCATTGCCCCCAAAAATGGCCATTTTTCTAAAATGTTAAGTTTTTGTGTAAAAGCTTTATAAGGGTTAACAGATGACCTTTAGGAAGGTCAAATTGCATGGAACAGATACATAGCATTGAAAGAAAGATGCATACCAAATTTGAGCTTTGCACGTCAAATACTTTTGGAGAAAAGGCAAATGTTAAGTTTTCGGACAGACGGACACGAGTAAAACATCTTTCGATACGGGGGCATAAAAATCTAGTTTTATTTGCACACATATTGTTTTCTGCAGTAACTTTGGAATTGTAACAGTCTAAAGTTGTTTTGTTTGGAAAAGCGCTAGTTTAAAACAACAACACTAACAAAAACAATAAACAACACATGACTAAGAGTACCTGTACAAGTAGTAAAGTTGTTCCCAGACTAAAAGCAGCAAATTTTCCAACTTTGATAAATAAATAGCCTGACACCCTGCAAGAAAATCCAGTTAGCCATGCTGTCAACACTTGATGATCTTCCAACAATGAAATTAGTGCAAATTCTATTACTTCATATGCTATCACAATAGTTTTGCACTAACTTCTCAACTTTACTCTATCATCTTCTATTACCATAGCCTGTATTCACTAACTACATACTTCAAATTATTTTTTTCTTTTCACCTAGATGATCAATTAAAAGGTTCAAAGAAATTTGGAAACTGTATTATAACACAGTCTCTTGATTACTGCCTGTAAGGTATAGTAAGATTGAAAATCAAACAGCCCCGTAACAACCTCTCAAATTTCATGTCAACTATTTTCTTTATAATTATAAGCTAGTTTGGAGCAATAAATTCAGAAAAAAGAGATGTGAGTACAGGCTCATATGGAGAGAAGATAATAGGCAAGTTTTTATGTAGAATCAGATGACAAACTTTTACACTGGCCAAACTTGACAGCCACTGCAATGTGTAGACGACTAAAATGCATATGTGTTAACTTTTATTCCAGAAAATATTGAGAAAAAGAAGAAAATGCTGAACATCAGCAATTTCTTCTTTTCTCCAATGTTTTTGAAAGCTGATCATAATTAGTATATACATGTAATGAATTGTTAAATCCTGGGTTTGGGAAATGGGAAAGGGTCAATGTTTAATAAAGATCATTACCCTAATCAGAAGTATTGAAGCTCCTACTGTTATTGCCGCAGCTTTACCAACTTTCATTGATAAATAACCCGAAACACTGCAATAAACAAGATGTGTTGTGAAACACCAATGCCCCCGAAATGGCTATTTTGGAGAAAAGGACAACATTGAATTTTCACATTAAGTTTCAGAATGACAGACAGACGGACAGACAGCAGTAAAACAATATGCCCCAATCTTTCGATACAGGGGGATAAAAAGTGACCAGGGCAACAGATAAGAGGGGGTTAAGGCATTCTAACTTTTTTATTTCAAATCAGAACCCTATTTTTAGGGTACTCATAATTTGAACCATCTCCACAAGACAATTCTAATGAGTACCCACAACATAGGCTATTACGGTCTAGTGAACATTTAGTGAAATATCTCATTTTGAAAGTCATCACCCCCTCTTACCTGGAGCTCTGAGTGACTGTGGTTTATTTTAAAAACCCTTTCCCAAACAGCAAGAATTTTGACTGTTCCCCTTTGAAAGCTGTTGCAAATGACAAAATGAATGTTAATGCACAAAAAACATTTCATATAATATAGTAAAGAAACTAATCAGCATTGAGACAAAAGCAGAAATACTGATTACCAGTAATTTTTTCTGTTGCCTACATGTTTTGTTAAGCATTTTCTATTAGGGACACCAAAACCTGGTCTTGTTCTGTAAATAATTAACCCTTTCCCCAATGAGTTTTCAAACTGGTTCAAATCAATAAAGGAGCTGAAAATGGCAAATGAATTCCTGAATTGTCTCACGAGAGCGAGTTAGAAAAAGTTCAGAGAAAATGGGAGAAAACTGGATTACAGCAGTTTTAGATTTCCTTTCAATTCTTCCATAGAATCTTGTATTTTTGAAATCGGAGATTATTTCGGTGAGAATTAATCAATATTTGGAAAGACAAAAACTCTTTGATCTCTTTAACTGCAATACCTTTCAAATTGAACCAGCCCAAATTGTGTAGTTTAAGAAAGGATTGCACTAAATAACGACCAGTTGACCACTTAACCCAAGGCCGATCTAGAAGGGAGGTGGGGCAGGGCGGAAGGGGGGGGGGGGGGATTGGTGAGGAATAGGGGAGTCTTCCGGATCCCCCCCCCCCCCCCTGGAATTTGCCGAAAATTGAATTTTGAATATATATTTTCAGTATAACCATACAGTGTTCTCCCCAGCCCACTAAGCTGTATCGGCCCCACTACAGCTTCACATGAATCAGTGTAATGCCACTACAGCTTAAAAAATACCCCACAGCTTTGTTTCTTCAAAAATGTCTTCAAATGGGGGTATTTTGGGGTAGTTCAGGTCAAAAACCTATAAATAATGCAATTTTGTAGCTGTAAAATGTAATAATTGATTCTGTTTAAAAACGTAAATGGAAAAGAAGAAAATGCTCAAAATGATCAATTTCCAATTATGTTTTTGTTCACAATTATTTCTATACCACCATGCATTTCAATGTTTACTGATTTGCCACTGCAGCTTCAAGTTATTCTGCGCAGTACCCTGCCATATGTATATATTTAGCATATCGTCGGTGTAAATGCAAAACCTCATATGTCGATTTGTGCAATTTTCAAAGTACAAACTTGTGTGACCAGTTTCTAAGATAACTATAGCAGGTTTTGAAATATGTTTACTGATCAGTATTAATGACAAATTATTTGTGAACAATTTCAGTTTGGGAAAAGTTATTACACTTTTTTCCCACCCCTTTAAAATTTTCCAAAAACGAGATACGAGGTTTTGCGTTTACAATGACGATATGTAAGACATCATTTGGGGTTGGACCCCCTTGAAAAAAATCTGGATCTGCCCTTGTAACTCTTTCCAAAACAACAAAATGTTAGGGTAGTAAAATTCGAAAGATGCTGCAGATGACAAATTGGATGCTGCTTCTTTTAACCCTTTCCCAAACAAGACTTGGTTTTGACGTCCTAAATAAATGAGGCTTAGGAAAGCATTAAGGCAAAAGAAGACAGTGCTGATGATCAGCACTTTCTCCTTTTGCCTAAAAGTTTTCTAGGCTATATTGTACACATTATCTAAGCTTGATTAACATCAATTTTGTCGTCTGCTGCAGCTTTCGAATTGGACAACCCGAAATTTTTAGGGAAAGTGTTAACCCGTTACCACACACTGACTCTTTTTGACTCCTCACAAGATAATGGCAGTCTTCCGCAGAGGCCGCGTATTTGCGATTTTATTGAGAAAAAAATGAAAATGTCCCCAAAAAATTATGTCCATAGCGATTAATGTCGCACAGAAAAAAAGTAAATTAGGGGCGCAATCGAGTGAATTTTATGGTCCAAAGTGATTTTCACGGCGACAGCGTTATATTTTACTCGAATCTGATTGGATGCCGGACCATCAGGTGCACAATATCTGGCCAATTGATTATCGAGAAAAATCTAGTCATTCGTTCCTCTTTCCGTCGACCGTATTTGCGTAAACAAAATGTCAGAACTTTTGGCTAAAAAGCCCTGAACAATTCAAAGTTATTTCGGAAAAGGAAGGACTGATTCTTCCATCGCCGATCACTCCGTAACTGAGTCTGAGCCCTCTACATCTACCGATACGGCTACCAAAACACGAAAAACTGCCCCCATCTGACATTTTCAAGAGAAATGGGTACGGGAGTATTCTTGGTTAGAATATGACAAGGAAAAACGTATTATCACATGACAAGACGAAGATTAGCACATCCATTAGTTTTAGGGGGGCCAAAGTAATGACCAGCTCTGGTAAAGGTGTAACAAGATATATGTCAGACATGGCGAAGGTCTAGAAACATTTGTCAGACATTCAGACTGACAGTAGTGTACAGTTGTCAGAGCAAATACAATTTTGTCTGATCGAAGTATACTTCATATACGTCATCGCAGAATGAGATCAAAATAACAGCAGAACTGTCAGAACATCAGGCATGTCTGACTGTCTGACGGTCTTCGGCATGACTGATATGTTCAGGGACAATCCGATGCTCATCAACTACTAGGGTCTTGCTCATAAACTAGCTAAATAGTAAATTCTAGGTAATTCATTTCATATCTTTTTTTCTATTTCATTGATGGTAATTTTATAAATGTCCCCTTATTTTCAGAAATGTCTCAAACTTTATAGGGTCAGTGAGACATTTGTCTCATCCTATCAAAATCCTTCGAAGAACACTGATAATGGCTTTGGAAAACATCATGGAAAATGAAGAAATTGCTTGTGACAAGCAATTTCTTCATTTCACACAATGTTTTCTACCCCAAAAGACTAACAAATTTGAAATTTCATGCACTTGAATTTGTCGTCTGCAATATCTTTGAATTTAGTTCACCCTAAAATTTTGTCGTTTGGGAAAGGGTTAATTCAGCATGACAATGTTTTAGAGCAAGCAGAAAGTCTGAATTACCATCCTGCACTTCCTCCAATCATGACCTGCTTTGCTGCAGACTGTCGCGTAACATCACCCAACATTCGTTCTAGATATGTTCTGTTTCTTCGTAGTGCCGAGAGATCCAAAACTTCATACTCTTCTTCCTCGTCTGCCATGTTCAATCTGAATACAGAAAACTCATAAATTTCTAATACTTTTCAAAACCAGGGGTCTCGTTTGCCAAAATTTGGGGCCGTTATTGGGCCCCATTCCCAATGGCAAAAAGTATCTTTTTTTCCCAATTCTCTGGTGAAAATTCCCAAAGATGACCCAGAATGCCCCATGTTAAGACCTTATCTTCATCTACAAACATTTTGAAGACAGTTGTAGAGTACATTCCTAAACAAGAGTATGTACAAATGCATTTTACATCACTACAGTCTAATTTGCAGCTGAAACTGAGTGACAGTATGAATAAAAACTTGTTTTAATTTTTCCCAATTTAGGTTAAAACGTCGCTATTTTTCCCAATTTCACTGGCCCCTGGCCCCAAACAAAACTTGGTAGCAAGACCCCTGAAAACAATCATTTTCGAACCAATTAATCTCGAATCCACTGAAGGAAACCCTTAGTCTGTTACTCAAATCAAGTCCAAGGAAAAAAAGACTGTGAAATAGAAATGCTCAGGATAAAGTTTGATTGTGAGTGACGCTTAACGAAATAGATAAACTCAGCTTAAAAAGATAAAAGTACAGGAAGGGGAGTGAGACTCATTAGAATTTGAGACAGCAGTGAAAGTGAAACTGAGAAGATAGGGATTTTGGTATGCTTTCTGTGCCTCCTGAAAACGGAGGCATTCCCAAAGCAAAAGGCTGTGTTCCCAAAGCAAATTTTCTTCCATTTTTCCCAATCTATTGAAAATGTTAGAATTTGTTATTGAAAAATGAATATTTCCCATACTTTTTTAGCCCAAAATGAGCTAATTTGCGCTTTAAAAAATTCCCAATTAGGCCAGACTCCTTTTCCCAAAATGGCTAGGAAAACCCCTGGAAGAGAGAATGCCATGAAGTGAAGAACCGACTCGACTGAAGTGACTGAAATCGAACTTCCAAAGATGGAAGCATGAAGGTAGTAAGTGATTAATTCTGTATTTTCCCATTATTTCAAATGGGTTTCAGTCAATAGATCTACCTGTTATTGTTTAAAAAGGATTCAAAAGTCGATTTATTTTATTTTTAAACTCGAGATATTTCATCAAAAAGTAGCACACTCAAAGTAGTCTCCCTTGTTTGAAGTTGTTGTTGTTTAAAAAAAACTTTATTTGGTGGCAGGTCACTCACATCAATTGGTTCCTATGTAATTCTATGTACAATCACTTCCAACACATTATAATAACACTTTTGAAACACCACATTTAGCCAAATTGTGCATAAAAAGGCACAAATCCACCCTTGTCCTATGGAATTTTCAGGAAATGGACCCAACGGGCAACCTAACAGAAGGAATTAGGATTTTCACAAACAAAGGCCTGCCTACCACACCAAAATAAAAATATGGTTCACAGACCGTGTCAATGTAGCCTATTATATTTGTGGTCTGATAAGAGACTTGTATGCTTTTGCCTTCATAGATTTGGACGAGACATCTAGGATTCGCTGTAGAAATCCAACAATTAGATTTCTTAAATTGTTGTGATAGCCTATTAGATCTACTTGTATAGGTCTATAGGCCCCTATTTAGGCAATATCCATGGCCTAATATATGTTTTTCCCAGACTTTATGCGTGATGATCATGCGTGATGGTACATCCAAGGCATTCATGTGCCAGTTTTTGTCCATGTAAAATGTAATCAGTGAAATGATTCTTTTTTGGTCTAGCTGAGAGTAGGGTATTGAGCATTTTTCAAGGTGGAAGTCCATTCTTCATTAGCCTTCTTCTCCCACTCAGCAAGTTTGTCAAAGTCTTGTTAGAAATTTGCTGTCAGATTGTGACGTTATTGCCCCATCAGTTTACAACAAATACAAGTCAGTGAGACTGGTCTAGACTATAGGTGACCCGTCACGCTAAAAAGGACCTTATCCGAACCACAAAAATACAATTTTGACAAACTTGTCAGACCGAGAACAGCTAGGTCAACCAGATCCCGTATGCAAAGAATGAACATAATAGAAAGATAGGGATAACATTCCGGATTTAGAAAATTACATAAAAGTGAAAAGTGTCGTCCCTAGTCTGGCTGCGCGGAATGCTCAGACTGACTAGTATCGATATTTTTCACACTTCCTGTAAGGTCCCTTTTAGCGTGACGGGTCACATATAATTAGATGCTGGATATTAATTTGTCCCTTTTTGTAGGTCAGTGGTAGGCTATTCTTGCTTTTCTCCTATCTTCTGGTAGCCTATATTTCCAGCATTTAATAGCCTATAATTGATTTTTTTGTTAATATGGGAGCTAAAGTTGATATTTTTCAGTGGGCCTACTGTGTGCGTGATGTTGTCAGGTCCACAGACTTTGAAAGGGCGTAGCGCCCATTAGGGGGGCGTCCGTGGCCGAGTGGTTAGAGTCGCTGACTCAGGATCACTTGCCCCTCACCTCTGTTGGTTCGAATCCCGCCAGGGACGTATGAACTTTCATGTGAGGAAGCTATCCAGCTAGCTTGCGGAACGTCGGTGGTTCTACCCAAGTGCTCACTTGGGGTCTTCCTCCACCATTCAAAGCTGGAAACAGGTCAAAAGAAGGGAGTTCCTTCCTGGGCACGCCCAGTCTACTACTCGGTCATATGGGCAACCGGCAACCGAGGATAAATAACCTAAAACAATACAATAGGCCTACGCAAAATACGCACATGCGTAAAGTAGGCTAAAAAATCGTGAATAGCCTAGGTTGTAGGTTGCTTTCAAATTGTATCATTTTTATGGTCAGTTTTGCCTTTTTTGTGTCTCAAAATGCACATAGAATGCACGAAAACAAGTTATACAAGTCAAAAATGTCTCGGGGGAGACCCCCGAACCCCCTTAAGAGCACGGAAACCCCCTCTCGCGCTCTCCACCTTTCTGGCCTACTGCACTCGTGCGTACTGTAAATAAATTTCTGGCTACGCCCATGCTTTGTGTATGTTGAGATTTCTTCGTAGCTTTTCAAATCCGTTTATTGTCCAACAAGGTTAACCCGGGACATCTTAATTTTCGTGCGCAAAGTCCGTTAGTGGAGCGCCTTAACAAAACAAAGCCGAAGTGGGGTCATTACATATGCAGATGTCCCGGGTTAATCTTGCTGGACAATACCGTGATCTGTATTTCACTTGTTTCTGGATGTGTTTTCTGGTTTTGCATTATATTTCCATATAGGAGCATATGAGTTATTCATTGGTTATTGTTGTCGAGTTTGAGAAAACGGATTAGAATTTGCCATTGGGGATGTTTGCTTTGCTTTTTGATCAGTTTCTAATGTCCATTTTTTTTCTTTTCAGGGGTACAATGTCACATTCGTCTGATTTGTAGTCTTTAACCCGTTCCCAAACAAGACAATCGCGACCCTCGAGACTGTTTGCAACCTTTTGCCGTTTGGAACGAGTTTGAAACCTGATCTCGAGCGTAATACAGTGACCGCCATATTGAACGTGAAAGTAGACGCGCGTAAATGACGTCATAAAAACAAATCAATCCTCTAGCTAACGTTATGACTCAAGTGAAATATGCTGTCAGTAATCGGTAAATCACATCAATTTTTTTATCTGGTAAAAATTTGTCACATTTATGAGGATACAATCGTCTTTTGAACGCTCTTTGTTCAAATATTTTTCTGGCGTAGATTTAAATAGTCGTTTGGTCTGCTTCCGTTGTTATAGACCAGACTACCGTTGTTATGCTTGCGGAGTGATATGGGCAGGATCGGCTCATGGCGGCTACTGTGATACCTTCGAGCCGATCTTGAGTAACGATAAGATCCGAGAATATTCGAATGCAAACAAGACCGTCTTTGACACCATTAACAAAAAAATCTTGGGAAAACACTGAGGCAGTTCTAAGAAGAACATGCTGATAATCAGCATTTTCTTGCCTCAATATTTTCCGTGCAAATCCCATCTTTAACAACACATATTTTGCCATTTGCAAAAACTTTAAAACGAGAACAGTCCCAATTTTTGCCGTTTGGGAAAGGGTTAATATATGTCAAAAGCGTTTACTTATTCCGTTGTTACCCTCACTACGTCCACTTTTCCTAGTGAAGGGCCACCATTTCAATTTTAGACAGTTACAGTCTGTTCTGAGTCCTCTTTTGGTCATGATCGTTAGACTTTAACCTATGTGGGCAAGCAGATGGTGGCCCGGTTAGGATGTTGTGGTAGTACCTTTATGAGAAACGAAATGAACCCATGATTAGGTGATCCAGCCACCGTGATATTTACCATAACAGTTTAAATCCCAATCAGCCAATCTTTTGGTGATGCATTTGGCACATCTCGTGTGGCTTCGGGCTCTCAACATGTTTTGCCTCAATATTACCCCATTCTTATCGGCCAAATCTGAAAGCTGATGCAGACGACAATATGTTTATAAAGAAAACATGTGTGCTCATTATAACACACAAAATAAAAATGAGAAAATCCTGATTATCAGTAGGCTACAGGTATCTTTTATCCAACTGTTTTGCAAGCATTTTGTATAATTATGGGACATAAAAACAAGGTATCGTTAGTAAATGTGAACCGTGACGCTAAAAGGGATCAGAAGTCCAAAAACCCAAAGTTTGACAAAGTGATAAGACTCAGCACAGGCCAATTAAACAGACCCCATATATGAATCAAAGTGCTGAGAGCACTGTAATTGGACGTCTCTGATTGATTGAGCGGGATTATACATGAACGATAGATATTTTATTCATTCTTCTGTTAGACGTTTAACGTTTAATTCTGTAAGATCGGTTTCGGACATACGAAGTCGGCTTTATTACCAAAAACCCCTTCTCAGATTTCAAATTGATTTTATTGCCGTTTCAAGACAACTGATTTGTCTGTATGAATACTAGTAATCACTATACACATGTAATTAATTTGATTACCCAATTCAATTCATGCAATGACTTGTGATTAGCAATTTTATCTTCTTGTTTCGGCCTAACTATGAGTATTGTAGTCAGTTACGCCTTTTGTTGATTTTATAAAGGACCATACAAAGCAATGTATTTAAAATGTAAGCCAACGCGCTACATAAATGAAAGCCGCGATAGCTCTCTTGGCAGAGCACTCACACTGTACTCTTTACACATGTCTTTATCTGGAAGGCATTGGGTTCTTCGAATTCTTCTTAGACATTGTTCTTTTTTATCATCTTTTTTTTTCGACTTATATCTCCACCATCGTTCGGGAAAAACGACCGCAGTGATTTAGAATCGATCTAAACATAAATTCAACGAAATGAAGTAATGAAACGCCGATCATTTACATACAATTCCGCTCATCAACCACGTCTAAATACAGTGCTCCAAGCACTTTGATTTTTATTCGCGTTTAGCGTAAAAAACACGGCAGCAATTTTCCCCTGGTTGTGGATACAAAAACAATCAAATTCAATACATATTTTTCCTAAAAAAATCAGATAAATTTGGAGCACCTAACCATGGATTCCTCATACCAGTACTACCGCAGCATCCTTACATCTACAGAATCGCACTCAAAGAAGAAATTGGAAACGTGCCGTCGGGAAATTGGCAAAGGAGTACAATACGCAATTTAAATCTTCATATCATTATCAACGTAAATTAGAGAAATTGCAGTGTCCCTATCTGTACACATATTCACCCGATCATCCAGGTACCATTGTCACTGTTGCAGATCCATCGCTTCATCTTCTTAGCACAATACACGTAAAAGGGTCACTTAATGATAATCACTGTTGTCATGATCATTGATCAGTATGTAAATAGGTCATGATACTGTCGAGTATCAGTGATGCAGATGCTGGAGACAAAAAAAAAAAAAAAAAAACAAACAAACAAAAAAAAAAAAAACCTCGCAATCTCTTTCAACTATTTTTCTGAATAGGTGTATGTCACTAGCGTCTCATTTGAGGCTGTTCAGATGGAACCCCGATTTGTCGTCGAGTCGAACCCGAGTTGCGAAATGAACTCACTCCCCGATAATCAATTTTAAAACCCTGTTCCAAAATACGTCGCTTGGAAACTTCGTTTCTTTAAATATGTCAAAGACTTAAACAACAATGACCAAAGAAAATAAAAATGTCATACACAATACGTGCAATAAATTGAGTAATCCTCCTAAATGTTTGCTTTTAACAAACGTTTTGCAAAAGAAATGGTCCGACCTGGTTTTGAACCAACGGCGTCCGAATTGTCGAACTGAAATCAGGTTGCGATGCGAATCGTTTTGGCTATCGCTGCTGTTAATGATCAAGGGCGTTTCTTTATTAATATAGTGTATGCATGTATCGTAAAGAAGGGGCATGAATTGAATCGGGCAATGAATATCATAGTGTTTGTTAGAGAACACATAGAAAGCATGAAAAGATACGACAGTTTTCCAGCATGGTCACAAAATCTACTTTAAATTTTGACCAACTGGCAATTAAGTCTGAGAAGGGGTTTTTTGGTAATGAAAATCCATTTCGCCTGTCGAAAAGTGGTTATAAGAATTGGACGTCCTTTCGGACGTCCAATTAAAAATGAACATAATTATACTAGGATAGAAAAAAAACACACTCCAGATTCTGAAAAGTACATAAAAGTGAAAAAAAATAATCGGCCCTAGTCTGGCTGCGCGGACTACGCAGACTGACCAGGGTTGATATTTTTCACAAAACCCATAAGGTCCCTTTTAGCGTGACGGGTCACAAATGGTAAGCATAAACAAATACACAAACATTTTTTAAATTGTTTTTTACTCCTTTTTTAATCTTTTTTACCATTCCTTTTTCATGATAAAAACGGTAGGATAATTGACAACAACAACAACAACACTCACCAAAAGAAAGATGGTCTTGAGTCGCTCCACAGGCCTGAATTTCTTTTAATATCAAATCCAAGTTTTGACTAGATTTTTGAATACTTGTGGTTCTTACAGCAAAACCAAAGTCAAAAGCAGCAATCATGTGGTCAATGCAAAAAGAAAGTAATTGATTGACTACTATTTTAGGGATTTTAAAGCGATAATAAAATTGAAAACTGTGATTTTGCCAAATTAAAGGACACATAATTCAGTATGTATATTTAAAATCAAATCGAAAATTAAACACATGCAAAATCTTATGGCCACTATCATTCTGTTCAAATTTTGTCTATATTAGTCAATATTCGTGGCTTAATTCAGGAGTGGCTTCAGGAGTGGAAAAAGAGTCGAAAACTGAAATTTTGTCAATTTCAAGGGCAAACAACTCAGATTGTAACAGTGTGATCATATTGAAAATTACACATAAGCAAGATCTTGTTGTCAACAAGATTCTTTCCACGTATCATCTTGATTGGTTAACATATGTGGTTGTTAGAGTGAATACAAAGTCGAAAATGGCAATTTTGTCAAATTCAAGGGCACGTAAGTCATGATGTAAGATTCCGATAAAGCTGAAAATTACACCCATGCAGCATATAATGCTGACATATATTCTGTCCAAGATTTTAGAGTAGAAATAAATTCAAAACCAGCAAAATAGAGCCGAAAATGACAATTTTTGGCAATTTCAAGGGCACATAACTCATGCTATAAATTCAGATCAAGCTGAAAATTGTACCAAGGCATGATCTTATAGTCAGCATCATTCTGTTTAAGTTTTGTCTTCATTGGTCAATATTTGTAGTTGCTAGAGAGAAAACAAAGTCAAAATACAGCCGAAAATGGCAATTCTGTCAATTTCAAGGGCACATAACTCATGATGTAAAATTCAGATCAATCTGAAAATTTTTCCAAGGCAAGATCTTGTAGTCAGCATTATTCTGCCAAAGTTTTGTTTTGATTGTTCAATATTTGTAGATTTTAGAAGAAAACTAAAGTCAAAACCTGCTATTTTTGACATTCAAGGGCAGATAACTCAGGTTATTCTGAATCAATCCATATTCTTTGAAGGAATCTGAGAGAAGGTCACCCCAGGATCATTCCTGTGAAGCTTGGTTGAAATCCATTCAGTAGTTTTTGAGAAGAAGATTTTTAAAGAAAAGGTTTACGGACACACGGACGGACGCACGCACGCACGACGGACACACCGCCATGACAATAGCCCGCTGGCCTGAAAGGCCAGTGGAGCTAAAAATACCAACTGGGAAACCATGATAAAAGTTAACAATAACAATCATTTATCCATCCACAGACTACTCTCCAACGCCGAGGCCTATTGATTATAACCATCAAATATGACCTCTGCCGTTTTTGGTACACCAACAGCCTATTTGGTCGTCATAATCTAATTATAGCACATCATTTGAATTATCGAATCAAAATCAATCAGTTTTATCTTGCATGATCATTACGTATACATTACGTCGCTTCTATTTTTAGCTGAAGCCGGTAACATTTGAATTATCGAATCAAACTCATTCAGTTTTATCTTGTTTGATTACGTATACATTACGTCGCTTCTATTTTTGGCTGAAGCCGGTAATTTGAAGCGTCAGCCAATCATTTCTTGTATCAGAAATTTCGATTGTTTATGAGTATATTGGTGACGATTGGATACCGAAATCCCGCCATGGCCCCGAGATTAGACGTGAAACGACCCCGCGAGAACAGAGCTCATTCTATCGAAATGGAATGTAGGGAGAATGCGCTCTGTTCGTAAGAGAGTATCCACAGACTGACAAAATCATTTATCCATAAATTGACAACGTAACTCTTTTTCGAACATGACCCAGTTTTGATGAACCGAACAGGAACGCAAATAGGAAAACGTTGAGATGAAAGGAAAAAAAATGTGAAAACCAACATTTTCCCTTTGCCTCAGTATTTTCACCAGTAACATTTTTCAAAGAAGAAATATCGGCAATTCTTACTATTTGAGAGAGGGTTAAGGTTTAAATCTGAGATAGGGCATGCAACTTCAAAATTTAAAGCTGGTCCAAATTCAAAATACGTGTTGCCGAAACCCGCCATATACAGTGATACTATGCGTCGATCCTGGAGTATGAAAATATCGTAAAAACCATGAGGATTAACATTGCTTTTCCAAGTTTTACATAAAAACAGGGGATCATGCATAAATAAGGATTTATTAATTTATTAATTTATTAGTTTGGTGTTTTAACGTCTTTGGCACCTTGAGTATTGCGAATGATTTTTTATTTTACTTTTCTGTCATTCTGTGTAGAAAACATTGTGGTAAATGAAGAAATTCCTTGTTACAAGCAATTTCGTCTTTTTCCACGATATTTTCCAAATCCTTTATCTTATTGGGTGTAAAAAGGGTCCCCATTTGGGAATGGCTTAACACTTTCAAAAGCACCAAAGTTTTAGGATGGTCCAAATTCATGGGTGTTGTGCACAATAGTTAACAACAATGGATCGTTAACATATTTTTGTGTACTCTCTTATGAACAGAGCACATTATCTCTACATTCCATTTCGATAGAATGAGCCCTGTTCTCGCGGGATCATTTCACATCTAATCTCGGGGCCTTGGCGGGATTTCAGTATCCAATCGTTGGCGATACACAACAAAACAATTTAAAAAGCTGATACAAGCTTTCATTGGCTGACGCTTCAAATTACCGGCTTCAGCCAAAAATAGAAGCGACGTAATGTATACGTAATCAAACCAGATCAAACTGAATGATTTTGATTCGATAATTCAAATGTTACCGGCTTCAGCCAAAAATAGAAGCGACGTATTGTATACGTAATGATCATGCAAGATAAAACTGAATGATTTTGATTCGATAATTCAAATGGTGTGCTATAATTAGATTATGACGACCAAATAGGCTGTTGGCGTACCGAAAATTGCAGAGGTCATTGTACGGCGCTCTGCAAGCGCCGTACAATATGGTATGCTATTGGAGCTTTATCACTGGAGGTGTAAATTGTTTAAGGACATGGAGTAACGAACAGTTCCGCGACTGTTCATTACTACGTTTTGGCCGTCTTCGATTGGCGATAGTTGGGGCTATATTGTGGTATAGTTCTTTGTTAACTCAACACTGTTTGTTTTCTATGTTTCCATTCGGGCTAAATGCGTCGATTTCTTGACCACAAGAGTTCGTCATGTTGCCGGTGGAAAAGATGGGATATCTCAAACGTGTTAGTGTAGGGGGTTTCTCAAAATGAAACATCGGTGGAAAACAACTCAAATATTCTTACTGCGTAAAAATGTTTTGGGCTAATTTGATTTCCGACCTGATTTTAGGAAACATTTTTGTAAATCAATTTGGAGCCGCACCACCATTTCGTCTTGTATTTGATGGTTTAATCAATAGACCTCGGCAATGGAGAGTAATTTTTGTGATGCTTGTAAGTCGTTGACATCTTGTGAATCGCGAATGATTTTTCAAATTTTTTGGACTTTCTATGTAAAAAACATTGTTGGAAATGAAGAAATTGCTTGTGACAAGCATTTTTTTCATTTCCCACGATGTTTTCCAAATACTGCATCTTGCATGGAGTCATTTTCTAAGAGTCTCTCTTTGGGATTGTGTTTACATTTTTTTAAAGACACTTCATATAGTTATACTATGCGTCGATCCTGCTAGTATTAGAATATCATCGACGCCAGGTTTAAGCCTATCGTGTGGATTAAATATTAATTGTGATGTTTGAACGTCTTTAGCCTCTTGTGATTTGTCCGTTTTATTGTTTATGGTATCACAAATCTGTATTTCTGTATCTTCTGTCTGTGCGTCCGTGTGTCTGGATCGAAGGTAAGCCAGTAAGGCTAAGATACTGCCGACAATGACGGTGCTACCTGGAACATAAGTTGTTGAACCCTTTATCAAAGATCCCTGGTTTTGGTATCATTATTTTTGCAAACAAAACAAAATTGGGTCGTCTTCATTATATAAAAAGCTTTGGAATCATTGAGACAAAAGAAGAAAATGCTGATAATCAGCATTTTCTTCTTTGGCTCAATGTTTTCTGTTTTTTATACACAAGTTATATACCTTTGTCAATACCAATTTTGTTGTTAGGAAATTACCGGTATTTGGAGAGGAGAAGAAATTCTTTATAAATTGCCTGTATTAGAATTTAGTATTTGTCCAAAACGCACTTTCATGAACTTTTCGTAACAGTGTAATTTAAGGGTTTCCACATGAATTAATCTTTTTGACATCCTACAAGATAATAGCTAGGGAAAACGTTGTGGAAAATGGAGAAATTGCTTGTGACAATCTTTTATTACCTAAAAGTAAAAGAAACACGTAAAATTTGATATACTTGAATTTTTTTCTGCATCATCATTGAATTTGGACAAGTTCAAAATTGTTCTGTCTGTATTTGGTTCACCCTTTCCCAAACAAGACCTGGTTTTGACGTCTCTAATGGAAAAGGCTTTTGGGAAAACATTGAGACAAAAGAAGAAACTGCTGATAACCAGCAGTTTCTCCTTTTGTCTCAATATTTTCTGTGCCATATTGTACACAAATACCTAACCTTCCTTTTAAACACCAATTGTGTTTTCTACAGCAGCTTTAAACAGCACCACCTTAAATTTCGCTGTTCGGGAAAGGGTTAAATTAGCATGTAAACTCACCTGCAAATATGAAGCTTGTACTATATGAGCCAGACTGACTGTACAGGGCACCTAGAACATGGATAAAACAAATAACCCATTACCAGACGTCAAACTTTTAGATTGGTTGAAGGTTCAATTCAAAGATGTTGCAGACGACAATTTCAGGTGAAGGGAAGTTTGCGGGTTTTTTTGTATTTCTGGGTATAAACATAGTGGGAAATGAGGAAATTGCTTGTCACAAGCATTTTTTCTTCTCATTTTCCACAATATTTCCTAAGCATTTATGATATGGAGCGTCAAAAGGCGTCACTGTGAAGTAATGGGTTAAGACTACACTACAAAGAGTTCGCCTATATTTAAAATTTGAAATTAATAAGTAGGCTACTGTACGTATAGCCCAAATTTCTGTATGTCAAATGTAAGTGATAAATTATTCAAAATAAGCTAATAGGATAGAGTAGACTATATATTTTTTTTAATTTTCAGGGTGATAATTTTCGTTTGAGAAAAAACATAATAGATCTAGATCTATCGACTTAATAGATCTAGATCTATTCATAAATGGAACTACTTCGAAAGGAACAGCCATATAAAAATAGGGCCTAAACTATGTCGACATGACAAGTGTCAACTTTGTGTCAGTTTACTTACTAGCAATGGGTGGCCCTCCCCCGAACCCTAAACCACAGAAGAAATATTCAAGTCCATGAGCAGCCGCTAACTTCTGTAATCCTAGAATACGGAGGCCAATAGAGGTCATAATTCCGTTGGGCCCGCCCGTCAACAGACCTATCGTAATGGCGAACACATAATTTGACCCTGCTATGTAACCATACAGTGGAAAAGTTAGCACTAACACACCAGACATCGCCAGCAATACAATATGCAAAAGTAAACTTTCGATTTTTGAGTTTGTCACAGAAATAGCTCCTAAAAATCGTCCTATTGTATTGCACGCGCCAAATAACAACATAATTAGAGTTACTTCCCTTGATCCAGCTCCTGTCCGTAACATGTAGTTTGGTAAATGCATTTGACATACGGCTAGCATGAGATTCCACGTGAATGTGCTAAACAGAAACAAAACAAACGTCACGTCTGTTAACATCTCAAAATGAAAAAGATCATTTAGTCTTTTAAAATATTTCTTAAATGTGTTTGTGAACGCAGATGTGGTCACTGACAAAGTTGATGATGTCATTGATTTCTGTGCAGCAATGTGTCGTTTGATCTTCAATTCTAATGACGACGGTTTACAAATCATTCCTATAACACACATATTGAGGTTGAAGCCACTGAGAATCATAAATCCGCCTTTAATTCCGTATTCAGTGAACACAAGTAGTGCTAGAGGTGTGGCTAGAAACATTCCCGCGCCGAACACGGCGGCACCAAGCGAGATCACAAAATGGCGACGTTTCTCGAAGTAATATCCGAGAATAACTTTTAGTGGTATCCCGACCAAGGAGTTTCCAATACCTGAAAATATAGGGTATGTTAATGAATACCTCTTAAAAATCAGTTTGAACATTTCAAAGAAGTAGATTGGAGAGCTATGAGAGAAAATGGTTTCGTCTTTTTTTTCTCTCGACACTTTTGATTCTATAGCCTAGTATAGGATATAGATTTCATACATTATTTATATTTCATTGTCATCTCATCCTGAACTGGAGCACTCTAAAACCATGATGCATAACACAGACAGCAAAAGGGATTGTAGATTATATAATTCTTCAAATAATAACTACATTGCAAATAACTGATTTGCCAAATGTAGGTAACGATCATGCAGTGATGGACCTAGAATTAAGATGCGCGGTTATTTTGTTATGCGTTTCACGTTTTAAAGGTCTCTGTGGCATATTTAGATTATACTAGATCGAATAATAAGGTAAACATTGTGAAAATGAATGACAAAACTAAATACACTTTTATTTTGTCTAATGTATAGCGCACGATAATTGAACTGGCAGAGCAGACCTATCCAATAGGCTGAGATGCTCTGTTAGGTCATTTATCGTGAGGTATACACGAGTTCATTGTTAAGGCTATTTGATATAATAGAACGACGTCATTCTCGGTTATAAATCCATCATTTCTCATTCAAACCTTGTTTTGTCGGTACTCTTTTGAATCGTCGTGAATGGAACTTCAAAAGAATGTTTTGCTCAATAATCATAATAATTATGATGTGAGTACCCATGATTTTAGTAAGTACCCACAGCACGGGGATTGTTGAGCAACAATTGATTTCTTACATTATTTAATTCTACAACCCATCACTTCTTTAGAAATTGCATTAACCAATCTGCAATAAGGTCAATACCACAGGGAATCGAATCATATCTTTCTATGCCTATTTTGACTGATTTCCGACCAAAATCATATCCTGTGACTGAAGATAGACATCTTCAGTCACAGGATATGATTTTGGTCGGAAATCAGTCAAAACAGGCATAGAAAGGTTTGATTCGATTCCCTGTGGTCAATATCAGTATGTCTATATACTGTCTTCGTAGGAACGGAGAGTACTTTCCTTTATAGCGTCCGAGACCAACATGGATCACTTTTAGCCTGCGCATACACGCACTCTGATCATTATGTATGTTCGTCGCATTTAGATTCCTTAAAATGGGATTCATCAAACATTTTCCATTTTGAATACCATGCAGTAATCGATTTTCTATCAAAAACGTGTATTTGTACAAACCAACCTCCAACGCCTCCATAGGTCAAGATCAGCATGCCGATATTGTCTCCATACAAGCGGAGAACACTTTGTCTTATAGCATATGAGACCAACATGGAGCAATATCAGCCTGTGCGTACATTCAGTCTGATCATAACCTACATGTATATATTGCTTTTATATAATTAATTTCATTTAATTGATTTAAACCTTTACTATTTTGAAAGTGAATATCGCTGCTTTTCAACAAAAACATCGTAACTGCAGCTTAAAACAAGGTTTTCGTTGAAAAGTATCGAAAGGCAAATCTCCAAATAGTGCATCTAGAATTTTACAAAGACCAACCTCCAACAACTCCATAGGTCAAGATCAGCATATCAACACTGTCTGCATAGGAGCTGAGAAAGCTCGCTGCCGCCATTAGTACCCCACCTGTCAGTATAGACGCTCTACATGTGAAACGACTGGCTGCTGCACTGGCAAATGGCGCTGAAACATCGATGGAAAAGATTATAAAGTCTTTGCAAATGCTGCACCTAGCCACGTGTTCCTTGGATAAGTACAAACAGAGAATTTACAATATAGCATCCCGGTAGCCAATAGAGATGCTTGCTCTATATGAGAAATGACTTGTTCTTGCACTGGTAAACGGCGCTGAAAAATTGTTGAAATGGATTATAACCCCTTTCCAAACGACAATAAGTCGGACTGATCAAACAAAACAACCCGGGTTCGATACCCGGCCGCGGCAAATACCCTTTCTGACAAAAATGTCACCAGCCAATGTTCTGATATCGTGAACCTATGTGGGGGAGCAGCTGGAGGCTTGGTAAGGGTGTTGTGATAGTACTGGTATAAGCAACGAATCCATGGTTAGATGCTCCAGCCGCCGCGATATGACCATAGCAGTTGAAAACGGCGTAAAACCCCAATAAACCAAATCCAACAAAACAAAATTTCTGCACAGTATGCAGGGGGATACGAGGGGCGTTCAATTAAAAGTGGTACTAATGGTCCACCATACCTCACGGTTCTATGGAACTTGTTGTGCTTGCGACTATTTGACGGGAAAATTACTGTCTATACTTGGTCAAAATTTGAGACAAATTCGTTGACTCTTTCAAAAGTTATTGAACTTCTAAGTTGGTTCAGACATATTTTGCTGTGCGCAAAATGGAAAACGAACTGAAGTAGGATGCACGGGTCTACATTAAAGGTCGCATATGCTTTGAAATATCTGCATCACATGTATATAATGAACTATATCAGATTCGTGGACATTCGAACGTTGAATATGGATCAGTTTTTAGGAAGATTGTTAAAACTAAATTTGGTGAAACTGGCCTGAATGATGCCCCCCTCTCAGGCAACTCGGGTAGAGCTAGTACCAAAGCAAATGTTGCTGTAGATTCCGACATGACCGAACAAGAGGCATGGTTCAGTGTGCAAGAAATAACAGATAAAGTTGGTTTTTCATCGGAGACATGTTATACGATTTTGACGAAAGGGTTGAAACACAGAAAGGTCTATGCCCATTGGGCCCCCACCTGCTGCCTGAAGGACAGAGAGCCACCCGTGCAAAATATATTTTGAAATAATGCAATAAATGCAAAAAATGTGAGCTTTCTGGGCTTTATACATATGTTTGAACAATAATCTATTATAATGAGCACCAATGACGTGTCATTAGCAAGCCATGGCTGCGAAAAAATTAGGTAAGATCCGTAATAACCAAAACATTAAAAGCGCGGCAAAAGTTTGTACGCGGTAATTTTTCAAATGTAACGGGTGTATTGTTCATATTACTGTTTCAAATAGTACAACTATCGCCGGTCATTCTCGAAGAAACGTAAGTCGGCCAAAATAAAGAAATATCACGAAAAGAACAGGTATAGGACCGGCTAAAGAGGAATGTACCAAATCCATGACAGCGGAGCTGTCCACAGGTATCATCTTGTCCAAGACTTCCTGAAAGAGACACATGCTGCACAGCGTCTTCATCCACCCTTATATCCGGGGTTAAGCCCGTGTGGCTTTTTTGTGTTCCCCATAATGACGACAAAAGCCTCTGGTCGTCGGTATAGGTCTTCATATTCCATATGCAGTGTAATTTTCCAGTGTCTGCGAGGTGTTCCAAAAGAGGCCCATTTAACATGGCATATAAGTAATGAATCTCAAAACTTCAGAAGTGTGTGGGTGTCAAAGAGGATTACTTCGAAGGATTGAAGAATATTGAAATTGAATTGCGACATAACTATGACTTATAGAACCCCGGTTCCAAAATTAATTGAACGCCCCTCGTACTGAATGTTTTGATAAACAATAGAAAATGCAACAGTTTGTATAGCGGACGAGAATTGACCTGGCAGAGCAGCCCATGCTAATCGAATGGAATGCTCTGCCAGGTCAATTCTCGTCCGCTATAGTTATCAACATTTTTCTTGTGTCTCAATGTTTTTCTAAACGGTTTCTATTAGGGACATCAAAATAGGTATTGTTTAGGAAATTGTTAACTCCGTGTTCAATAAAATAAAAACTATCTAAAAGCAAATATGAATCAATTTGTATATTAATTATTATAATTATTATAGTTATTCTGGCTCAGCTTATATAACGAGTAGAGTTTAGTTAGTAGGCCTATAGGTCGAGTTCATCCAAGCTTATAAAAGCAGTTAAACAAATTTAATATATCAAATCAACCTCCGTATTTTATATACATGAACATTGAATGTTACCCTTTCCCAAACGGATTTGAAAGCTGCTGCTAACGATAAAGTTGATATTCATGAAAAAAAATCATGAATAATTAAGTTTAGACAACTTTTAGACAAAAGGAGAAAATGCTGGTTATCAGCATTTTCTTCTTTTGGCTAAATGTTTTCCTATGTATTTGCTATCACGGATGCAAAACCCAGACCTTGTCTGGGAAAGGATTAATTTTTCAGACAGATCCAAACCGAGTTGCAGAGTTCCTTACAAAGGCTTGCGAAAACACCGCGATGTATAAAAAGAAAATATTGTTAAGCAGCCTTTCTCAATTAATTTTGTCTCAATATTTATGTGTAGTAATGTAAATAAATCCCATCTTTATCAGCCTGCATTTTCTCGTCTACACCAGTTACTTAAAAAAAAGTAGAACAGTCCGTTTTTGTGCTTACCCAGTATGCAGTACAAAGCCGTATTCACCGTGCCGACCAAGGACGTTTTAACGTTGCCGTCTTTGTAGTAGTCCAAGAGTCCAACATAGATCACCCCGACAGTGAAAAATGACGTTGAAAACATGACCAAACCTAGATAGGTGGCAGCCATAACAGCCCAGGCCCATCCCCGGTCTATGTCCCGTCCGCGACTATACGAGTCCATTAGGATTCATACCCACTGAAAAAAAAAGAAAAGAAACGAATTAGTGAAACAAATGATTAGTTCAACCATCCTAACATAAATCCCCCCGACAGTGAAAAATGACGTTGAAAACATGACTAGACCGAGATAGGTGGCAGCCATAACAGCCCAGGTCCATCCTCGATCTTTGTCCCGTCCGTGACTATACGTATCCATTGGTATTCATACGCACTGAAAAAAGGAACGAATTTGTGAAACAAATGATTAGTTCAACCATTCTAACATAAATCCCCCGACAGTGAAACATTACGTTGAAAACATGACCAGGACCAGATAGGTGACCGCCATTACAACCCAGGCCCATCCGCGATCTATGCCGCGTCCTCGAGTATCCATTAAGATTCATACACACTGAAAAAAAGAAACGAATTAATGCATCATACGAGGTACTCTCCATAGCCGAAGTCTATTGATTAAACCATCAAATATGACCTCTGCAGTTTTTGATACGCCAACAGTCTATTTGGTTGTCATAATCTAATTATAGCACATCGTTTGAATTATCGAATCAAAATCATTCAGTTTTATCTTGTATAATCATTACGTATACATTACGTCGCTTCTACTTTTGGCTGAAGCCGGTAATTTTTGAATTATCGAATCAAAATCTTTCAGTTTTATCTTGTATGATTACGTATACATTACGTCGCTTCTGTTTTTGGCTGAAGCCGGTAATTTGAAGCGTCAGCCAATGAAAATTTGTATCAGATTATTCAAATGTATTGTTGTTTAAGCCAACGATTGGATAACGAGATCCCGCAAAGGCCCCGAGATTAGACGTGAAATGACCCCGTGAGAATAGAGTATCATTCTATCGGAATGGAATGAAGAGATGATGTGCTCTGTTTTAAGAGAGGGAGAGTACGTACCCTGACCAATTTCCGTTTCCACAGATGACACCCGAAGATGCACGAAGTGTTTGGTATCTACTGATGGATGGAATACGTTAATGAAACTTTTGTGCATACATTAAAATACTTCAAAGGTATACACGCATTAACCTTTTTAGTTTCGTATTGCCCAAAGCAAATTTTATATTTTGACTGATTCATGATTTAGATTAAATTGTTGTCCCTATCAATCATGCAAATAGGGAACATTAAACCAGAAGACGTTTAAAACATTTAAACGTATCCTATAATAGTATGGAGATATTTAGGAAAAAGGTGAAAAAATGATGTCTAGCATTTTTCTTTTCTCTCAATATTTAATTTTTCCATTTTTTTCGTAAGCAGGGTGGCATAACAGGCATCGTTTGGCAAAGGTTCTAAAGTTCTTGGAATTCCCAATATTTCATTCTACATAGCATACTAAGTACCTATCCAAATGCAGAGGTCATTGATTGACCGGCCTAGTGTTTATCTTTAAGGACAATCCACTCCGAATTGCATTAATATTTTATCGTTTCTGAGCATTTGTCATGTGGAAGCTAATGAAATTTTCAATTATTAACATTTTTACCATTTAATGTTCGTTGCTATAAATCGAAAATGTGCTGTGAATCATTATAGATGCGAATGTTTCAGGCCCATAGCAAGCTATTTCATATAAGTGTGTGTGGGGGGGGGGGGGGGGGGACTCAAAACCCTGTCTGGGCCTATGTCTGAATTTTGTATTTTCCCTACATTTTCAGTGTAAATATTTAAATTTGAGGTCTTTTACCATTTCACAAACAACACCTAGTTTTGACGTCCTTTTTTAGAAAGGTTTTGGACACATATTCAGGCAAATGAAGAAAATGCTGATAACCAGCATTTTCTTCTTTTGTTTCAATGTTTTCTATGCTAAATCATATACAATTTCAATCTTTAATATAATCAACTCTGTCGAATGTACAGGAGATTTCAAATTGGGCCACCCTTACAGGTTGATCTTGATCCATGTTTTCATATCCTGTCTCAATAATAGATCGATGCTTTTCGACACAAACCTCATAACTGCAGCTTGATTTAAGCTGCAGTTACGAGGTTTTGTTGAAAAGCGACGACACGTACATGTTGTATAACTTACTTGGATTTAAATAATCCTCCGTAAAGACTAAACCAGTCACGAAAAGGTTATCCTGTTATTAAATAAATTAACTGAGTATAATATTCTCCTCTACCATGTACAGCTCAACAATTTGAAGTCAGAACACATCCAATACTGCTTTAGGCAAAAAAATGGTTTTTTTTTTACTGAATACATTCTATACTTCAATGAGTTATACTAAAATATCATAATAGTCATACTCGTTTAATTTTGAATTCTATTGTGGTACAGTTCAACAACCTGGAGGACTATTGACGAACAGAAATAGCGACAGATCAGCGATGGAATAAAGATCGGCTAGGCTGCACAGAGATGTCAGGAGTCTCGATTAGATGGTATCTATGCATAAGGCTATTCCGGATCCTTGTTGGTATAAAATGCCACATTATAAAGGTATCTTTTTAGATAATTATAAAAATGCCACAAGGGACCTTTATGCATAACAATGTCTATATGTATCCACTATCTATAATACTGACCTATGTTGTTGGTACTCGCTAAATGCACGTCATGAAAACAATTCAATTGACCACATTAGGCAGTGAGTGAGAATAGCATTCAGTTTTGTGCTTACAGTTATGTAATGATATATCGTGGGTGTTGTTATGAAATCTTTTAACTATGGCTTGGTTCAAGCCGTAGTTACAAGAGTTTATAACAATACCTACGAAATACTATTGTTTGTCCGAAATTACGTCACGGTTAACTATATAAAGTCGTTCCCTATTCCAATTTGTCACTGTCCCCTGTTTTCTAGAGCCTTGTTCGTATAGTGGATTCACGCAGAGTACATCCCTAAGTGCGTACATATTGCATAATTATAATGGGCTCTTAACCCTTTTTCTAGAAAATAAATTGTGATGCTCGCCAAACCGAAATGTTTTGAGCTGGTTATTTCAATGGCTATAATTATACTTGTTTCAAAATTTTGTTTAAACATTTTGATACCAATTGATCAGGACGGGAACAGATTTTCACTTCGACTTCGGCAGAAATTCGAATTATCCGATGTTGACACAACGAGTGTCAACTATAGCTCATTGTTTTGCGAAAAGGTAAACATAAGATTCAGACGGTAAGTGTTATTGTCTGCCTGTATTGCATAGATGGTTCATTGCTGCTTTTCAACAAAACCTCGTAACTGCAGCTTAAAACAAGCTGCAGTTACGAGGTTTTCGTTGAAAAACGACGTTATGATGCATGCTATGCATTCATGGTGTTTTCTGTACAATTAATTCATAAAGCGGCTGCTTCACCCAGCATATTGATACCGTCGCTTTTCAACAACAAAAACTTCGTAACTGCATCTTAAAGCAAGGTGCAGTTACGAGGTTTTCGTTGAAAAGCGACGTCATGATGCATGCTAAATATGCATTCATGGTGTTTTCTGTACAATTATAAAGCGGCTGCTCACCCAACATAATGATACCGTCGCTCTCCAAAAGCATCGATACAGTGGAATGAATTTTATGATATGTTTATTAACTGAAGTCTTCTTTGATGATACATTTTAATTACAAGTTTTATTAATTCAGTATAGCTTACATGTGCCTATATTTTATGTAAATGTGTATGGGGCGGGGTAAGAAGGCCCACCGTAAAATTATCTTACGATAGTTGACTTGCCACTGTAAACCGATCTGATCTGGATCTTATGGGATAGCAATTGCATTGAACTATGTAGGCCAACAACGGTTTACGTTGAAAGTGCGTTTTGCATAGGCCTATGTACAATGCACCAAAATTAAACCGGAACATAATGCATAATGTTATGACCCCACATCGGCTATGATTTCTTACGGTATGTCATCCATCATTGTAGGTACCAAACATTTCGTATAACTTCGGACGTCATCCGTCGCAACGGAAATTGACGAGTGTATCCCTCGTCAATTTCCGTTGCCACGGATGATGCACGAAGATACGTGATTTTTTGGGTATCTAATGATGGTTTGTAATCCTTAAAACGCTCAATTAACGAATTGACGGAAATTAAGTTGCCACTGGTTAAAATTCGTGGACTATACTTACAAGTTTGAATAAAATACTTTGTGAACTATTTACAAACTCAAGGGCAAATCGTTGTAAGGACCAATGAATTGACCTCGTAGACTATTGACTCGTTAAGTAGGCTACATATTCGTCTTTGTTGGAAAGAAAACCTGACACGTTTTGAGGACAATTATGATTGTTTACTCTTTCCCAAACAACCTAATATAGAATGCTTGAGAAAACGTTGATGCAAAAGAAGAAAATGCTGATAATCAGCATTTTCTTTTTCTGCCTCAATATTTTCTTAACAGTTTACTTCACTGATTCTATCTTTATCAATGTCCATTTTGTCGTCTGCAGCAGCTTGAAAATATGGAAACAGTCTAAATTTTGCCGTTTGAGAAAGGGTTAAACAATTTAAGAGATAAGAAAAAATGCTGATGGTCATCAGTTTCTATCTTAACCTGAGGATTTTCTCTCGCGCGGCATTCGCACATTAAGCTAAAGCCTACTATTAAGTCCGTCTGTGTACTCTTTGAATTTGGATGAATCTGCAGAATTACCTGTATGTAATGACTACACTTCGGCAATGTTCGATAAAACGATAGACTAACGGACTTGACCGACGGAAAATAATTATGTTGTCCTAAGTATATTTTGATGGAATGAAGTATAACTCATCGGCTATAACTGTAGACTTGTATACAAACACTTTACTTCTTATTGTTGATAAATGGCCCGACACAAACACTTCCTCTTTTGGGAATAAAATAATAGGACATTAATTCGCTCGTATAGCTTACGATAAATGGTTTGGTAAATGTTAAAACTATGTATTTGGTTTTTAGTGTTTTATACAACTCTACTTTTATAACCGATGAGTTATAGGTCTATGCTTATATTTTTCATTGATTGCAATGTTTTTTTATTTAGAAAACAACACTGGCCGTTTGTGGTGCTGGGCTAACCCTTAGGAATTGTGATCGATTTGGGGAAACGACGTGTCTTTTTATGCGGCATCGCCCCTGAAACTACAAAATGTAGCCTACTTGTCTGTTACTGAAAGATAAGCCATTTAGTCTTTAGTTCGGGTAAGAATGACAATGAAATATATTTGTCCGATAAACTACTGATTACAATTGTATTATAGAAAAGCTGTGGAGAAAAAGAGAGAACGCGAGCCTGAGAAATAGAATGAGAGATACGAGTAGAAAGGGAAAGAAATGAAGACAGGGAGAATGAGAGAGGGAATGAGAAAGATAAAGTGCATACCTTAATCGGCATTTTAGAATCCGCTGCGTACAGCCTGGCTAAACCCATTACCAGACGACAAAATTTGGGGGTGGTCCAAATTGAAATATCCTGCAGACGACAATTTCGAGTGAATGATATTTAAAACGTTTTGGTCTTTTGAGATAGAAAACAATGTGGGAAATGAAGAAATTGCTTGTCACAAGCAATTTCTTTATTTTCCACAATGTTTTCCCAAGCCCTTTGCTCTTGGGGAGTCAAAACGAGTCACTGTGTGGTAATGGGTTAAATAATCTATGTTTCAGCAAATGTGACAAATGTTCATAATTATGCTGTCAAAGAACAAATATTTGAACAATACATACCTTAATCAGCATGTTAGAATCCACTCTTATAAAGCCCATATAGATCTAGGCATATAATGTTCAGTCTTATCATTGTTTTACATAACGCAAACACAGCTAAAAATGAATCAATAGTCTAACTACAGCAGACGCATTATCCCTTTCCCAAACAAGTCCTGACTTCGGTTTCTCGAAAAAACTTAAGTACATACTCATGAATACATGCCCAACTTCAATGGAATACTCTCCAACGTTGAAGGGTATTCGATTGAACTTCACATGGATTTCGTGTGAGGTAAAAGAAGAAAATACTGGCCTAATTATCTAGACATTCTTGGGCGAAAAGAGGAAATGCTGCCTTTTCTCTTTTTCTCCCAATGGGTTATACTCTAGGTAACACCCTGCAGGGTGGTCATAACCAGACCGCATTTGTGAAAAGACCAATCATAGGATAAATCCTACGGAACTTAAGGTAGAAACCCCGTAATGTGGCCATTTTGAGATTCACAAAACATCGGATTTTTTCGAGCGTCGTCGTTTCGTATCCGAACCTATTCGGGTGCGGTCGTAAAATTCGGCGGTGGAAAGTTCCACCGTCGAATCTTTACGATCGCGCCCGAATAATTCCGATGTCCCGCGAATCTCATTATGGGAAGACTTCCTTAATCCTTTCCCAAACGACAGAGAATAGGACTGCTCCAGTTTGAATGCTGCTACAGACGACAAAATATATGACAGGACATTATACAATATAGCTCAGAAAAATATTGAGACAAAGGGGAAAATGCTGATCGTCAGCATTTTCTTCTTTTGTCTCATTTTTCCCAACGCCTTCTCTCGAAGGGACGTCAAAACCATGTCTTGTTTGGGAATTTGAATAAATTATAGCATTACACAATTGTCAAGACTGCACAATCGATACTCAGGCAGCTAGGCAGGTTAGCAGTCGCAATAAACCCATTCCCAAACAAAACCTGGTTTCGACGTGTCTAGAATAAAAAAAAGTACTGGGAAAACATTGAGACAAAAGAAGAAAATGCTGATAATCAGCATTTTCTCTTTTTGACACGATATTTTCTATGCTATAACTGTACAAAAATCCTATCTTTATTCACACATATTTTGCTTTCTGCAGCTGCTTTTAAATTTGACAACCATAAAAAAGTTTGTGGGAAAGAATTATCTTATCTTAGAAAATCCATGTGACGTTTTGACTGTTTTGACAATGATTGTGGTCCGTCAAAGGGACCTTCTGCGACGTCAATTTAACCAAAATATGTATGAGAATCGGATCAGACTCAGCAGGGGTCAATCATTTGTCGCATTTGCAGAATGGACAAATAAATGATAAAAAATGAAAACAACGTATATTCAGAAACGACGATACCAAAGTACAAACTTGTCAAGTCGAGGTGATCGTGTACAAGTTGGGTGCAGGACGAGTAAAATGTATCAACCCGATCCCGCTCGATCTCCAGAAACGATTGATTCTCGATCAGGTAGATATTCTATCTGATCAATACACGTTCGCTTCTCGATCAATTTTCCACCCAATCGCGTACGAATATTTTTGACCGTCAAAAGTTCATGAAAGAAGTCCGAGCGGCGGAGATCACCCCGACAATTTCCGATCACTTATGCCGATCTTGAAAGCTCGATCGGCACTCAATCGCTTAATCGAGTTGATCCGATCACCAGTTGGAACCTTTTACCCATTACCACACATTTACTCTTTTCGATTCTCCACAAAATAATAACCGTGGAAAACATCGTGGAAAATGAAGAAATTGCTTGTGACAAGCAATTTCTTTATTTCCCACAATGTTTTACATCCAAAAAGACCCAAAAATGGAAAGTTTCGCTCATTTGAAATTGTCTGTAGGATCTTTCAAATTGGTACAGTCCAAAATGTTTCCGTCTGGTAATGGGTTAATACAATCATGTAAGAATATTATGCCAACCTCACTTTAGACTTTACTTAGTTCTGATTGTATGTAGCCTACATGTATATGCAGCAAGTCTTGGGGTTCAGTTAATCCAACATAGCAGAGGGTAGGTCTAAAAAGCAGACCAAACCTAGAGGACCAGAGGACTGAGGACCAGTCCTCTGAGGACCAGAAGGGTCTAAAAAGCAGACCAAGTCTAGAGGACCAACTACCTATGGGGGGATTATTACATAATATTATGTCATATGTGATAGATAGAAATACACTCTGGCCATCTGTTGGGTATTGTGTATTGGTGATTTATGATCTTGAAATAGATAATTCACCAATATTTGATGACAGATTTTCTCATATTTTGATTTTGATATCCTGATTTCTTTTTTTATATTTTATTTATTTCACTAAAAAGAAATATTTTGTTTTATTCATTTATTTTTTGTTGTTGATTTTTTTCTTTTTTGAATTTAAAGTTTTAGTAAATTTTGAATTTGTTATATTTTTTGTGATTGTGTTTGCTTAATTTTAAATTATACTTTATAATTTAATTTCATACTTATGTTGTTGTTGATGTTGTTTTTGTGTATATTATTGATTTTTTTTTTTGTTTTACATTTTTGAATGTAGATTCTAGACTATTTTTTTGAAAATAAATACATTTTTTTTTCTTTTTTTTTTTTTTTTTGTGTGTGAATTTGTGATTTTTATACTAAATGATGATAAAAGTACTTTTTTTAAAAAAAAATGCATTAGACAATTTACTTTTATCAGCATGTTTTTTTGTTAATTCTGATATAGTTTTATTTTGTGTGTGTTTTATTCTTTATTATTTACTGCTGTTGTTGTTGTTGTTATAAATCAAATTGTTAATGAAATACTAGTAAGCTGGTATTTTAGTGGGTCGATTTTTAACCCTTCCCCAAACAAGACCAGGTTTGGATGTCTTTTCCCTTTCCCAAACAATACCTTATTTGGACGTCCCTGACTGAATAGGCAAGGAAAACATTCAGACAAAAGAAGAATATACTGAAAACCAGCATTTTCTCCTTTTGTCTCAATATTTTCTGTGCTATCTTGTTCACAAATCCTATCTAACAACATACATAATGTCCCCTGTAGTAGCTTTCAAAATAGATTACCTTAAATGTTGGCTGTTTGGGAAAAAGTTAACAGATAAAACATGTGAAAACATTGAGGGAAAAAAGGAAATGCTGATGATTTTTTTTTGACTAGCAGGACAAGTATCAGATAATGAGGACCGGCACAGAGGACCAATCCAACAAATGACGGAAACAACCAGTGCAAAAAATGAGGACCAGTAGAAAGGAAAGTATGGAAAATGTGGACCGGCACAGAGGACCAGTTTAGAAAATGAGGACAAGCAGAGAGGACCAATTTAAATAGAAAATGAGGACTGGCAGAGGGGACCAATTTAGAAAATGAGGACTGGCAGAGAGGACCACTTTAGGAAATGAGGACCTGCAGAGAGGACAACTTTAGAAAATGAGGACTGGCGGAGAGGACCACTTCAGAAAATGAGGACCGGCAGAGGGGACCAATTTAGAAAATGAGGACTGGCAGAGAGGACCACTTTAGGAAATGAGGACCTGCAGAGAGGACAACTTTAGAAAATGAGGACTGGCGGAGAGGACCACTTCAGAAAATGAGGACCGGCAGAGGGGACCAATTTAGAAAATGAGGACTGGCAGAGAGGACCCGTTTAGAAAATGAGGACCGGCAGAGAGAACCACTTTAGAAAATGAGGACCGACAGAAAGGACCAATTTAGAAAATGAGGACCAGCAGAGAGGACCACTTTAGAAAATGAGGACCAGAAGAGAGGACCATTTCAGTAAATGAGGACCAGCAGAGAGGACCACTTTAGAAACTGAGGATTGGCAGAGAGGACCAGTTTAGAAACTGAGGACCAGCAGAGAGGACCACTTTAGAAAATGAGGACCAGCAGAGAGGACCAGTTTAGAAAATGACCGGCAGAGAGGACCAGTTTAGAAACTGAGGACCAGCAGAGAGGACCAATTTAGAAACTGAGGACCAGCAGAGAGGACCACTTTAGAAAATGAGGACCAGCAGAGAGGACCACTTTAGAAAATGAGGACCAGCAGAGAGGACCACTTTAGAAAATGAGGACCAGCAGAGAGGACCACTTTAGAAAACGAGGACCGGCAGAGAGGACCAATTTAGAAATGAGGACCGGCAGAGAAGACCACTTTAGAAAATGAGGACCAGCAGAGAGGACCAGTTAAGAAAATGAGGACCAACATAGAGGACCAGTTTAGAAAATGAGGACCAGCAGAGAGGACCAGTTTAGAAAATGAGGACTGGCAGAAAGGACCAGTTTAGAAAATAAGGACTGGCAGAAAGGACAAGTTTAGAAAATGAGGACTGACAGAGAGGACCAGTTTAGAAAATAAAGACCAGCAGAATTTTAGGACCACTATAGAAAAGGAGGACTGGCAGAAAGGACCAGTTTAGAAAATGAGGACCAACAGAGAGGACCACTATAAAAAATGAGGACCGGCATAGAGGACCACTTTAGAAAATGAGGACCGGCAGAGAGGACCAGTTTAGAAAATGAGGACCGGCAGAGAGGACCACTTTAGAAAATGAGGACCAACAGAGAGGACCACTTTAGAAAATGAGGACCGGCAGAGAGGACCGCTTTAGAAAATGAGGACTGGCAGAGAGGACCACTTTAGAAAATGAGGACCAGCAGAGAGGACCAATTTAGAAAAAGAGGACTGGCATACAGGACCACTTTAGAAAATGAGGACCAGCAGAGAGGACCACTTTAGAAAATGAGGACCGGCAGAGAGGACCACTTTAGAAAGTGAGGACCGGCAGAGAGGACCACTTTAGAAAATGAGGACCGGCAGAGAGGACCAATTTAGAAAATGAGGACCAGCAGAGAGGACCACTTAAGTTTAGGACCGGCAGAGAGGACCACTTTAGAAAATGAGGACCGGCAGAGAGGACCAGTTTAGAAAATGAGGACCAGCAGAGAGGACCACTTTAGAAAATGAGGACCAGCAGAGAGGACCACTTAAGAAAATGAGGACCAACAGAGAGGACCACTCAGTGGCGGATGCAGGGGGGGTTGGGGGGGTTCGAACGAACCCCCCCTCTGTAGCCGGATTATTTCATTTTCATGCAGAAACTCAGTCAAAATTGTGTAATACTAGAAAAACGAACCCCCCTACTTGCATATATCCGAACCCCCTAACAGAAATCCTGGATCCGCCGCTGCCACTATAAAAAATGAGGACCAGCAGAGAGGACCACTTTAGAAAATGAGGACCGGCAGAGAGGACTCCTTTAGAAAATGAGGACCAACAGAGAGGACCACTATAGAAAAAAAGGACCGGCAGAGAGGACCAGTTTAGAAAATGAGGACTGGCAGAGAGGACCACTTTAGAAAATAAGGACCAGCAGAGAGGACCAATTTAGAAACGAGGACCGGCAGAGAGGACCAGTTTAGAAAATGAGGACTGGCAGAGGACCACTTTAGAAAATGAGGACCGGCAGAGAGGACCAGTTTAGAAAATTAGGACCAGCAGAAAGGACCAGTTTAGAAAATTAGGACCAGCAGAGAGGACCACTTTAGAAAATGAGGACCGGCAGAGAGGACCAGTTTAGAAAATGAGGACCGGCAGAGAGGACCACTTTAGAAAATGAAGACCAGCAGAGAGGACCACTTTAGAAAATGAGGACCAGCAGAGAGGACCAGTTTAGAAAATGAGGACCGGCAGAGAGGACCAGTTTAGAAAATGAAGACCGGCAGAGAGGACCACTATAAAAAATGAGGACTGGCAGAGAGGACCAGTTTAGAAAATGAAGACCGGCAGAGAGGACCACTATAGAAAATGAGGACTGGCAGAAAGGACCAGTTTAGAAAATGAGGACCGGCAGAGAGGACCACTGTAGAAAATGAGGACTGGCAAAGAGGACCAGTTTAGAAAATGAGGACTGGCAGAGGACCAGGTTAGAAAATGAGGACCAGCAGAGAGGACCAGTTTAGAAAATGAGGACCAACAGAGAGGACCACTTTAGAAAATGAGGACTGGCAAAGAGGACCAGTTTAGAAAATGAGGACCGGCAGAGAGGACCAGTTTAGAAAATGAGGACCAACAGAAAGGACCACTTTAGAAAATGAGGACCAGCAGAGAGGACCAGTTTAGAAAATGAGGACCAGCAGAGAGGACCAGTTTAGAAAATGAAGACCAGCAGAGAGGACCACTATAGAAAGTGAGGACTGGCAGAGAGGACCAGTTTAGAAAATGAAGACCGGCAGAGAGGACCACTATAGAAAATGAGGACTGGCAGAAAGGTTCAGTTTAGAAAATGAGGACTGGCAGAGAGGACCACTATAGAAAATGAGGACTGGCAAAGAGGACCAGTTTAGAAAATGAGGACTGGCAGAGGACCAGGTTAGAAAATGAGGACCAGCAGAGAGGACCTGTTAAGATAATTTACCCTTTCCCAAACAGCAAAATTTTAGGATGATCCAATTAAAAAAACTGCTACATATGACAAAATGGATGTTATTAAAGATAGGATTTGTGTAAAATATGGCACAGAAAATATTGAGACAAAAGGAGAAACTGCTGGTCATCAGCAGTTTCTTCGTTTGTTTCAATGTTTTCCCAAGCCTTTCAAATTATGGACGTCAAAACCAGGTCTTGTTTGGGAAAGGGTTAACCTTAAGACAGGCAGGGAGGACCAGTTCAGAAAATTAGGACCAGTCGCGAATCCAGAAGGGGTTTGGGGGGTATATTCAAACCCCACCCACAGAAATCCTGGATCCGCCGCTGAGGACCATTAGAGGAGATGAAGAAAGATGCATAAAGTGAAGTCAAGTTGAGAGGACTTATACAGAAAATGAGGAGCACAGGAGAAAATGAGCAGACCAGAGGCTATGCACAGACTAATGATAAATTGATGGTTTCTACTTACAGGATTTTACTTAAATTCCTTATTCACAATGTCACAATTTTTCACAGAAAATTCCTCAATAGTGAAACCACTAGATCTTGTTAATATTTCCATGAAAAAAGGATCAGTTGATGAAAAAGTTTGCCTTTTTTCATCAATATTTTCTCAGTTTATGTGTACAAAATTCCAACTTTATTGAAATTCATTTTTCACTACTGCAAAACTGGTGTTCATGGGTATACTTCAATCATTGGAATAAATTAATAGGTGAGAAATATTTTATAAGTCAAACAATAAATTTTTTTTGGTGGGGGAAAAGTAACACTAGCTCCAATTTCTTGATATTTATAGTTTTCACTGGGCCCCATTTTCACCACCTTATCAGAACTAAACAATGTTCTACAATAAGAACATTGAAGACAAGGTGATAAGAATAAGGTGTTACATGTCATGAAGGTGTGATTTGTACAATTTGCACTTACTAAGACAAATCATGTCTGTACTTATGACATATATGTCTAAAAGTCATAGTAACAGAACCCTTTCCCAAACAACAATTTTTAATGGTGTTCCAATTTGAAAGCTGCTGCAGACGACAAAATTTGTATAAATTACCATGGAATTTGTCTACCCGGTATATCATTACCCCCCCCCCCCCCCCCCCCCCAAAAAAAAAAAAAAAAAAATTGTTGAGGCAAAAGGAGAAAATGCTGATATGATGCACACAACAATTTAAAGCCAATAAAATTTCACATTTTTGGTCTTTTTTGTATGTTAAACATAGTGGTAAATGAAGAAATTGCTTGTAAATGAATTAATTGCTTGTAACATTATTTTATTTATTTTTAAGTTAGAAATCAGACATGTTATTTGTTATAAAGTGCACAAATGAACCTTTTCCAAGTAAAATTCGTCTTGACGTCCATAGTAGTAATTGGTCGTGAAATCATTGAGACAAAAGAAGAAAATGTGTATGACCGACATTTCACCCTTTCACACAATGTTTTCTGTGCTAATTATCATTCATTATACACTAGTCCTATCTTGCTTTTCCATTTAAAACACCATTCTTAGGCAACATTGGTCTTGATGTCCATAGTATAATGGTAGTTGATTGTGAAAACATTGAGACTGAAGAAGAAATGCTAATACAGACATTTTCTCTCTTTGTCTTGACACTTTCTATTATACATTTTGCACAAGTTTTAACTTTATTTGCAATTAACATAAGCAATAATGATCTTGACTACCAGAGTAGTATTTGAATGATTGAGAAAACATTGAGGCAAAAGAAGAAACTGTGTGTAACCAACGTTTCTCCCTTTGACACAATGTTATCTGTGCTTTTATCATTTTATTATATCATTCATTATTACTAGTATACCATCTACCACCTACCGAGGGGACTTTGTTCGCCCTTGCAATATCATTGAGGATATTATGTCCACTATAGCAATTCCACAGAGGGCATTTTGTCTACGTAGGCCAAAAATGACAGAGGAGTTTAACCCCCCCCCCCCCCCCCCCCCCCTCTGTAGCCTGCATGATTATTTGATTCAGTCAAAAATGTGTAATTTTTTGTAATTCTTGTAAAAACGAACGGCCCTATTTGTGGGTTGATCCCTGGAGTTATAGTCTAATCCTTAGTCAATCTAAAATTCATTTTTCCCAATTCATCTAAAACTCCATTTGTATGTACAAACCCAAAACATAGAAATCCTGGATCCGCCGCTGGTAATGGTATGAGAAACGACAAGAATCTATGCTTAGGTGCTCCAATCACGGCCATACGACCAAAGCAGTTTAAAGAGGCATTAAACCCAAATCAATCAATCTTAAGTAGAAAATATGAATACTTCATCTTGAAAAGCCTAGACTTAAAACTATTTAGTTTCAACGTTTTCTTCTTTTCTTCCTTCTTAGTTACAACTTTTTCTTCAAAAATGTGTAAATGTACTGATCCAACTTGGAAGTTGCTGCAGATGACAAAATGGTCATATTAATGCTGGTTAATGCTGTTTTCACATTTTTGTTCTAGCAGGCATGTTTAAACCAGTCCTTGTTCAGAAAATTTGTTAACCCTTCCCAAAAGGACAAAAAAATAGACTGTTGAAAGCTGCTGCAGATGGCAAAACAGATGTTTATAAAGATCAACAGCATTTTCTTCTTTTGCATAAATGCTTTACCAACAGCCAATATGAACAAACTGTGTGCCTTCTTACAACAAAGATGCTTCTGTAGTGTTACCAATTTTATGGTAAAGAAAATGTGTCTTGTTCTTTAATCTCTGCATCAAAGTTAATTAACAGTATTCAGGGTGTGTAAAGGGATATAGAGGATCAATAATTTTTAAAATCAGTGGATTGGATATTTTGGCTAGATGCTGACATGTGAAAGGTGACTGCAACACTGATCTATGTAGAGTAGCTCTAGGTGTAACTTGCAACTTTATTATCAAGATCACCAAGATGTTCTGATACCCTTAACCCCATTTTTCTCCATTTTCCAGCATTTTGGAAGGAAAAAGATTGAGTTTTGAAACAAATCACATCTATTAAACTTAGTCTCTCTTAACCCTTTCCCAAACAAAACCTGGTTTTGATGTCCCTAATAGAATATGCTTGTGAAAACATTGAGCCAAAAGAAGAAACTGCTGATTTCTCCTTTTGTCTCAATATTTTCTTGACTATAGCACATACAATTCCAATCTTTATATCAATATCCTTTTAAATTTTGTCATCTGCAACAGCTTTTGAATTGGACCACCCTTAAATTTTGTCGTTTGGGAAAGGGTTAAACAGTGTTAAAAGATAAAGCTTAACAAACAGCAAACCCAATTTGAACAATTTTATCTCAAGACCCATTAAATAATTGAGGCCTGATGAAAACCAGAGAAAAATGCTGAATACCAGCATTTTCTCCTTATCCCTCAATACTTTTCCTGTGATAATGAAATTCATTTATTTTGCTCTTTTTTTATTATTCACTCTGTTGTCTAGAAACATTTGAATTTGGACTGGTACAAAACTCTGAGTTTGGGAAAGGATTAAAGAAAAAAATGCTACTAGTAATTATACCTCACGATAAATGACCTGGCAGAGCAGCCCATGCTAATCGAACGGAATGCTCTGCCAGGTCAATTCTCGTCTGCTATACCTACATAGATTTTTATATTTGTTATTTTTCTTTGCATAGATTAATCCCTTTCCAAAGGAAGACTTGGTTTTGATGTCCCTGTTAGAAAAGGCTGGGGAAAACATTGAGACAAAAGAAGAAAATGTTAATAATCAATATTTTCCTCCTTTTGCCTCAATATTTTCTGTTCTACAGTATGGCTATATCCTATCATTATCAACATTAATTTTGTCATGTGGCATAGCTTTGAAATTGGACCACCCTAAGATTGTGTTGTTTGGGAAAGGGTGGGGCATCTTGAATTTATCTTTGGAAATGGATTAATTAAATTTGATCACTCTTTGAAAACTCTTTCCCTAACAAGACATGATTTCACCAGTCGCCCTCCAGGATAATAGACTATGCAAAAAAGGCCATGGGGAATTTTGTTCTGACCCATTTCCACACAATGATGCTTAATGCCCCATAAAATAAAGACTTTGGAAAGCATTGTGGAAAATGAAGAAATTGATTGTCACAAGCAATTTATTCAATTCTCATTTATTTCTTTCCGGAAAGACAGAAAAATGAAATTATTGTTTACAACGTTTTTTAAATTTGGATCTATACGATTTTTTTGCCGTCTGGTAAGTGGAAATGGGTTAGGGATAACCCAAAGAAATGAGCTGGTTAAAGAATTATCTTGAAAGATATTGCAAACAGAAAAACAGATACAGACTTTTATAAAGATTACATTTGTGTACAACGTTTCTCAGAAAGTACTGGGACAATTGATGGATTAATTGGTGTTTATGTCTCTTTCAGCTGTTGTGGTCATGTATCACATTTGCTGGAGCACCCAACCATGAATTCCTGTCATTTCTCATACCAGTACCAACACATCATCCTTACCAAGCTTCAAGCTGCTCACCCACATATTTAAAATGTTATCCAATCATTGGTTGGAGAGAATTTTCTGATTATTTGCAAAATCTCCATTTTTCTCAATATTTTCCATGCACAAGAATATGCTCATCTACCTTTGATATTGATGATTTCATTTTCACCATCCACCTATTAGATTGGATCATTCTGAAATATTGTCGTTTGGGAAAGGGTTAAGTACATTATTGAGTCTTAGACTGATTAGGTGTTACCGTGTAAGATACTGGTATATTTTTAAAAAATCACACCTTTATGACACATAACACCTTTTTTACTTTTCCTGTTAGCATCAAATGCCAATTCTTGACAGACAAAATGAATTATTTCTGCATAGTTTGTTAAAACAAGAAGGCTGTTATTATTGGTTGTTATATTTGACATTTTCCACACAAGAACTTTATTTTGTGTCATGTTTATTCTTACAATCATTGATGCTAATTATTACTGTGAAAATCTTACTTGATAGCCTGTGCAGTGGACAAATTAAATGGTTTTGTGTACATTTCATATATCTCGGATAATATTGTTGAAAAATGAGAAAATGCTCAATTTTGTTCGCTAGCATATCTTTTCTCCTTATGTTTTCATAGCATTTTTGAATTATTTACTTCCTATGAGCAGGGAATGTTAAAGGTTTGAAACTTGTTTGAAATGTTAAATGGCACTTCGAGTACTTGGGTTCTGGTTGTGAGTTCGAACACCGGCTGCGCCAATATCCTTTCTGACATTTGACAATAGTAATTTTTCTGTCACCAATGGATTTGCAATGTGACTCAGAGCAGCTCTAGGCTAAGATTGGATATTGTGGTATGATATGACTGTTTTCGTTGTTGTTGGTTATAAAGACTATGTATGTTTATACCTTAACCCATTACCAGACGGCATAATTTTCGACTGTTCCAATTCAAAGATGTACAGACGACAATTTCAAGGGAATTTAATTTTATATTTTTTGTTCTTCTTGGGTAGTAAACATTGAGGGAAAAGAAGAAATTGCTTGTCACAAGCATTTTCTGTCATTTTCCACAATGTTTTCCAAAGCCTTTATCTTGAAGGTTGTCAAAAAGTGTCAATGTTTGGGAATGGGTTAATTGAGATATAGTAAGGAAAGGAAAAAAAATGATCAAAACAAACAATTTTCTCCTTTTCTACTACATTTCAATGGCTATACTTGTTGAATATTAGTTAAAAAATTTTGACATCCATTGGTGATAACAGGAGTATATTTTCAGTTTGACTGAAGCGGAAATTTGAGGAACTTTAGGAGTTTTTTCGACTGTACGATATTTCATGGAAATAAATTAGATATAGTGGCTTCAATATTCTCGGATTTTGTGTAAAAAAATTGTGATTGATTCGGTCGGCACAATCCCTTCAGCCAATCAAAAACGTCGTCAGTCAACCTGCATTCATTCGGTGGAGGTGAAAGCTAAACGGTCTTTTTCCTTATAGCATTACCAACTTTCAGCATTAATATCTCGACGACAACACCAAATTATTAAAATTGCGTTGGTAGTTAGAAAGTTTAAATCACATTCTTTAGAGAAAGAGTTTTGTTTGTGAATTTTAGTGATAGATTTTGGAAATATTCTGCCTCAAAAATGGTATCCCGTAACGATAAAGACCGAGGTTGTACCCTCGATGAAAAAATGAAAGTGAGGCTATCATCAGACGTCATGCCAACTGATTCTATAATGTGCATGAAATGAGGAATTCGAATAAAACTGTAAGTAGGAACCATTCAATTGTCATTAGTAGGTGCTATGACTCTGGTCTGCACATTTTCTTCTTTGGCCCTTATTTTCTACACTGGTGCTCTCTTTCTATAGTGGTCCTCTCTGCCAGTCCTCTTTTTCTAAACTGATCCTTTCTGCCAGTCCTCATTTTCTATAGTGGCCCTCTCTGCCGGTCCTCATTTTCTAAACTGGTCCTCTCTGCCGGTCCTCATTTTCTAGAGTGGTCCTCACTGCTGGTCCTCATTTTCTAAAGGGGTCCTCTCTGCTAGTCCTCATTTTCTAAACTGGTCCTCTCTGCCGGTCCTCATTTTCTAAAGTGGTCCTCTCTGCCAGTCCTCATTTTCTAAACTGGTCCTCTCTGCTAGTCCTCATAATAATAAGGCTCATTTTCTATAGTGGTCCTCTCTGCTGGTCCTCATTTTCTAAACTGGTCCTTTCTGCTGGTCCTCTTTTTCTAAAGTGGTCCTCTCTGCTGGTCCTCATTTTCTAAAGTGGTCCTCTCTGCCGGTCCTCATTTTCTAAACTGGTCCTCTCTGCCAGTCCTCATTTCCTAAAGTGGTCCTCTCTGCTAGTCCTCATTTCTTAAAGTGGTCCTCTCTGCTGGTCCTCATTTTCAAACCGGTCTTCTCTGCCAGTCCTCATTTTCTAAACTGGTCCTCTCTGTTGGTCCTTATTTTCTAAAGTGGTCCTCTCTGCTGGTCCTCATTTTCTAAAGTGGTCCTCTTTGCTGGTCCTCATTTTCTAAACTAGCACTCTCTGCCGGTCCTCATTTTCTAAACTGGTCCTCTCTGCCGGTCCTCATTTTCTAAACTGATCCTTTCTGCCAGTCCTCATTTTCTATAGTGGTCCTCTCTACTGGTCCTCATTTTCTAAACTGGTCCTCTCTGCCGGTCCTCATTTTCTAAACTAGTCCTCTTTGCCGGTCCTCATTTTCTAAAGTGGTCCTCTCTGCCAGTCCTCAGTTTCTAAACTGGTCCTCTCTGCTGGTCCTCAGTTTCTAAAGTGGTCCTCTCTGCTGGTCCTCATTTTCTAAACTGGTCCTCTCTGCTGGTCCTCATTTTCTAAACTGGTCCTCTCTGCTGGTCCTCATTTTCTAAACTGGTCCTCTCTGCTGGTCCTCAGTTTCTAAAGTGGTCCTCTCTGCTGGTCCTCATTTTCTAAACTGGTCCTCTCTGCTGGTCCTCATTTTCTAAACTGGTCCTCTCTGCTGGTCCTCATTTTCTAAACTGATCCATTCTGCCAGTCCTCATTTTCTATAGTGGTCCTCTCTACTGGTCCTCATTTTCTAAACTGGTCCTCTCTGCTGGTCCTCATTTTCTAAACTGGTCCTCTCTGCTGGTCCTCATTTTCTAAACTGGTCCTCTCTACTGGTCCTCATTTTCTAAACTGGTCCTCTCTGCTGGTCCTCATTTTCTAAACTAGTCCTCTTTGCCGGTCCTCATTTTCTAAAGTGGTCCTCTCTGCCAGTCCTCAGTTTCTAAACTGGTCCTCTCTGCTGGTCCTCATTTTCTAAAGTGGTCCTCTCTGCTGGTCCTCATTTTCTAAAGTGGTCCTCTCTGCCGGTCCTCAGTTTCTAAAGTGGTCCTCTCTGCCAGTCCTCAGTTTCTAAAGTGGTCCTCTCTGCTGGTCCTCAGTTTCTAAAGTGGTCCTCTCTGCTGGTCCTCATTTTCTAAAGTGGTCCTCTCTGCCGGTCCTCAGTTTCTAAACTGGTCCTCTCTGCTGGTCCTCATTTTCTAAACTGGTCCTCTCTGCTGGTCCTCATTTTCTAAACTGGTCCTCTCTGCCGGTCATTTTCTAAATTGGTCCTCTCTGCTGGTCCTCATTTTCTAAAGTGGTCCTCTCTGCCGGTCCTCATTTTCTAAACTTGTCCTCTCTGCCGGTCCTCATTTTCTAAACTGGTCCTCTCTGCCGGTCCTCATTTTCTAAACTGATCCTTTCTGCCAGTCCTCATTTTCTAAACTGGTCCTCTCTGCTGGTCCTCATTTTCTAAACTAGTCCTCTTTGCCGGTCCTCATTTTCTAAACTAGTCCTCTTTGCCGGTCCTCATTTTCTAAAGTGGTCCTCTCTGCCGGTCCTCATTTTCTAAACTGGTCCTCTCTGCCGGTCATTTTCTAAATTGGTCCTCTCTGCTGGTCCTCATTTTCTAAAGTGGTCCTCTTTGCTGGTCCTCATTTTCTAAACTAGCACTCTCTGCCGGTCCTCATTTTCTAAACTGGTCCTCTCTGCCGGTCCTCATTTTCTAAACTGATCCATTCTGCCAGTCCTCATTTTCTATAGTGGTCCTCTCTACTGGTCCTCATTTTCTAAACTGGTCCTCTCTGCTGGTCCTCATTTTCTAAACTGGTCCTCTCTGCTGGTCCTCATTTTCTAAACTGGTCCTCTCTGCTGGTCCTCATTTTCTAAACTAGTCCTCTTTGCCGGTCCTCATTTTCTAAAGTGGTCCTTTCTGCCAGTCCTCAGTTTCTAAACTGGTCCTCTCTGCTGGTCCTCAGTTTCTAAAGTGGTCCTCTCTGCTGGTCCTCATTTTCTAAAGTGGTCCTCTCTGCCGGTCCTCAGTTTCTAAAGTGGTCCTCTCTGCCAGTCCTCAGTTTCTAAAGTGGTCCTCTCTGCTGGTCCTCAGTTTCTAAAGTGGTCCTCTCTGCTGGTCCTCATTTTCTAAACTGGTCCTCTGTGCTGGTCCTCATTTTCTAAACTAGTCCGCTGTGCCGGTGCTCATTTTCTAAACTGGTCCTCTGTGCTGGTCCTCATTTTCTAAACTAGTCCGCTGTGCCGGTGCTCATTTTCTAAACTGGTCCTCTGTGCTGGTCCTCATTTTCTAAACTAGTCCGCTGTGCCGGTGCTCATTTTCTAAACTGGTCCTCTGTGCCGGTCTTCATTTTCTAAACTGGTCCTCTCTGCCAGTCCTCACTTTCTATAGTGGTCCTCTCTGCTGGTCTTCATTTTCTAAACTGGTCCTCTCTGCTGGTCCTCATTTTCTAAACTGGTCCACTCTGCCGGTACTCATTTTCTAAACTGGTCCTCTCTGCCCGCCCTCATTTTCTAAACTGGTCCTCTCTGCAGGTCCTCATTTTCTAAACTGGTCTTCTCTGCAAGTCCTCATTTTCTACTCTGGTCCTCTCTGTCTGTCCTCTTTTATTAAACTGGTCCTCTCAGTGTCTGTCCTCTTTTATTAAACTGGTCCTCTCTGCTGGTCCTCATTTTTTCTACTGGTTCTCTCTCTCAGTCCTCATTTGCCGGTCCAGAAAACATTGAGAAGAAAGGAAAAACTGCTGATCATCAGCATTTTCTTCTTTTGCCTCAATGTTTCCACAAGTTTTATCTATTAACTCTTTCCCTAACAGCCATTTTTAAAGTGTTCTATTGTAAAAGCCACTACAGTTTGTGTATGTTGTTAAAGAGAGGATTTCTGAAAAGAAAGGACAGAATATTTAGGCAAAAGGTGAAAATACTGGTTAGCAGCATTTTCGTCTTTTACCTCTATGTATCCCCTTTCTCGTTCAGTCAGGGACGCCATAATAAAGTATTGTTTGGAAAAGGTTTAAAGGCATTAAAACCTGGTCTTGGAAAGGTTTTAAAAACGACCCACTAAAATATTAAATTACTAGTACAGTAGTACTTCATTTAAAAGTCATTTGATTTAAACAACAATAAAACATCAGTAAAAAATATAAAATCAAACACACAAAAAATAAAACAATATCAAAATGAATAAAAATAAAAACAAAAAAACCCTGACAGCAATATTATTGGCTTATGCAAATTTAAGAAAAAGGTTTTTTTTTTATCAAATTCACAAAATTCACACAATAAATTGAATATTTATTTATTTTCAAAATTACCTTAAAAATGTAAAACAAAAAATTAATAATAGATCTAGACACAACAACAACATCAAAAATATGAAATTGAATTATAAAGTAGATCTATGATATCTAATTAAACAAACACACAATAAATAAATATATACCAAAGTTTAATAAAACTTTAAATGAAAATAAATAAATAAATAAATAAAACTAAATACAAAACACAAAAAATATAACAAAATCAAAATTTATTAAAACTTTAAATTAAAAAAAATATTAAAGAAAAATAATCAACAATCAACAACAAAAATAAATGAATAAAACAAAATATTTTTTTAAATATATAAATAAAATTAAAAAAGATATCAGGAAATCAAAGTCAAAGTATGAGAAAATCAGTCATCAAATATGTGTGCAATATCCATTTTAAGATCATAAATCACCAATACACAAGACCCAACAGATGGCCAAAGTGTATTTCTATCTATCACATGTGACATAATATTATGTAATAATACCCCCATAAGGTAGTTGGTCCTCTAGGTTTGGTCTGCTTTTTAGACCCTTTTGGTCCTCAGAGGACTGGTCCTCGGTCCTCTGGTCCTCTGGGTTTGGTCTGCTTTTTAGACCTACCCCATAGCAGACAGCAGAATTTTAGACTGGTCCAAAGGCAAGATGTTGAAGACCACACATTTAGTGGAAGAAAGCTTTCAAGGTTTTCTTTCTGAAGTTTTGACATCTTAGAAAATGCCTATTACAATCAAATCATATCTTTATCAACATCTGTTAAATGGTGTTTCTGAGCTCTCAAAATTCACAGAATCGGTCGATGTTGTAACGAATGGGAGTGGGAGGGTCCAGGTCGTTCGTTCGTTCCTGAGTATTTTCCCCCGTTCTTCCGAGGCACTATCGTCCGACACGTCAGTATCTTCTGATATGGTATACTTGATTAGTTGGTATCTATTAAATAAAATATCTACATGCAACATACTAAGTATAAAATATATACAACAATAAAATCATTTACATAGGGTTTTGGTTTAAAAACAACACACAATTCTATATCTTGGTTGAAAAATACACTAGGTTACCATATGATCACACACAGTTTCATTACAATATATATATATATATATATATACATATAAATGGGATCATATGTTTCCGTATTACACACTGAGTATTACTAAAAAAAAAGAAAGAAAAAAAAAAAAGTCTCCCAGACTAATTTTTCACGTAAATTTCACAGACGAACAGATTTCACGCACCGTTTTGTTGTTGTTTTGCGGAAATGAAATTTCTAAACAAATAATCTTTTTTTCCCTAGTTTATAGATTCATGTTGCCCTTTCAAAGGACAGAGAATGCTATCCTCAAGACCCTACATTCTGACTTTCTTTCTGGTGTCAAGTTTTGTGCTGTTGATTGCTGCAAAACCAGATGGTAACCATTTCTTGCAACTTGTCAAATATGTAAATCGTCGATTTTCATCAAAAATCTCGTAACTGCAGCTAGTTACGAGGTTTGTGTTAATAAGCGACGCCCTGCTAGTTTAACAAAACACATTTTAAACATGTTTACTTCAAATTACTGTACATCGATCCCAAGGGAAACAAGTTCTTTCAACTTAGATGACTGATTTTCCGGCTGAGAAAAGTTGAAGTTGAAGATAAACTTAAAGGCTTTTCTTTACTGCTTCTTTGAAACTGGGGTAGATTCCAGTCCCCAGAAAAAATAGCCGCCATTCTTTTACCGCACATTAAGAAATACAGGGATAAAATAGTGTAATTTTTCATCAATGAAAATGAAAATAAGCGGGGTGGAGGGCGGCAGCCCCCATAAAGGATTATGAAATTTAGCAGGGGTGTAGGGGTGGCAGCCTCCATTTATACATTCAAGTCAGTATAACCATTTACAGTACGAAATTCACGCAGAAATAAATTAATTCACATACAGATTTATAGGCCAGCTGTGCAAGCAGGTATGCGGTAATCCGAGTCTTCTCTGACGTAAATACGCTCTTTGATATTATGATTTTTCGCTATTTACATCAGAGATAACTGCATATCGAAAACATCAAGAAGTTCGCAACTCGATGTTGCGCATCGTTCACCGTCCGATCTTAAACGCTATCCGTAAAAGGCCTGATGATATCGATCAATGAACCATTTATTGTCATGGCTGCTGAAAAAAATACGACCAAAAAGTATTTCCAAAAGGTTTATAGGCAATGTTTTGCAACAACCCTCACCTGAGCAGCCTTTGTTTACCATGACCTTCCATTTAAAACCACGTGATCAACGCGAAATCTCGCACATGGAATGCGGGTTTTCCCAGATTATGACGTAACGGTAGAATTTGAAAGAAAAAAGAAATAAGATTATTTTATTTTTTTCAAATTGACGGCCCTTCTGAAATAATATAACAATAATGAGTTTAAAAAAACTGATAACATGAATAAATAAATAAATGAAATATATCAGAAACGTCCGGCAAACGTTTTAAAGCTAGTATTCGCACCAATAATGTTTGCTACTATGTTGGGTCAATTCCATAACTTATGAGCATGGAGAACGAAATAAACGGAATTTCTCAGGAAAAGCAATACCATTCAAGTTGCAAGCTGAACAGATCGACATAAATTGATTTCCACAACAAGAACACTCCATAATTTCTGAACAAAGGCGGTCACGTGACTTGAGAAAAATTCGTAATCAAAGGCGATCACGTGATAGTCACGTGGCGGTAAATTCCGCTCTATTTTTGAACGAGACCTGGTCACGTGATCTGCAATAACAATGGCGACGAAATGGAGTGGAAATAGGGGGTTGTTGAGTTTCGAAAGGTTATACTCTTCCAGCAGGCCGATTTGAAATGAAATTTTTGGTCAGGTATGACAAAAAATGATTTATTGATCTATACCCTACAGTGTTTTGCCGAGTGATTGGATATGATACACAAAAACAAAGCTTCGCTACTTGTACCAAACTTTCCGCTGTTTTCGATATGCAGTTATCTCTGATGTAAATAGCGAAAAATCATAATATCAAAGAGCGTATTTACGTCAGAGAAGACTCGGATTAGTATGCGGTAAAATTGCCATATGCAAAATTGCCATATGCAAAATTGCCATAGGTAAATTAGCCATAGGTAAATTAGCCATACCCAAAATGGTAAATTTGCCATAGGTAAAATTGCCAGACTCCAATTAAAAAGTGTGCAAGCATGTATAGAATAATGGATGAACGTAAAAAGATTATGACCATTACGTGAATGTTTTGAATTAAAGACTATATCTAGTTTGCATGCCTGATTATCAGTAGTGAATCCTATAATTAAGTGGTCACAGTCATTTATTTTATCCAATTTGAAGAAGCTTTGTGGCTTAACAATCAACAGGTAATTCAGGGGTCGTAAACATTGACAGCCATGAAACTCTTAATTAATTATGTCTGTGTGTTATCAAAAGAATTCTAAAGATTATTCAGTGGTTCAAAATGGCTCCTGGTATTTATATGATATTTAATGTTTTAACTGGTTTCAGCTCTTGAAGGTTCTGAAAGCTACTTGGTTTTAAATGTAAAGAAACTAATTTCTTCAATTTTATAATAACTTAAAATAGGAGGGGTTAAAAATTGCGAGCAGAGTAGTTGTTAATAGCAATTTATGTAACAGGTGCATTTACTTCTATGAGCACTTTTTGAATAGTTATCCCATTATTGAACCCAGTTATGATGCTTTTTTACAGCAAAACAGTTGCAAATCTTTAGGCACTTAAATTAGTTTTTCACTAATTAGTAGTGGTTAAGATTTATTAAGATTTATATATGGTGTACCCTTAAAGTGACATTTCAGAATTTTTTGTCATAAATTGTACTTTTATTTTTATCTGAAAGAGCATATTTCCTTATGAAAATTCTGAAAATTTCGAGCCAAAATATTACGCCGTTTACGAGAAAATTATATTTTTGTGTTAAAATTGAACAAATTGTTGTGGACAACAGTTCGAATTTATATGCAATTTATCGATTATGTCTCAACTTTAAATGCGTGTTTCTCGCTTATTGGCAACAACTTCAAAAAACCAATAGTATTTATACTCATTAGAATAACCAATCTTGGCATCATGACATACTTTAAAAAATTGAAATTTGAATGAAATGTCCCTTTAACTTTGAAAGTAAAGGGTTCACTGTACCCCCAGATTTTTCTTTGTACCCCCAATTTTAAAGTTAGGGGGTACATGTAACACCAAAATGAAAACCCAGTGGGCATGCTGCAAGTGGACAAGGTGAATGAACGCCATTTTGGTAGAGATCGCTAAACTGGAAGTGTTCCTGAAACAGGGGTTCTGAAATCTATTGTCCGAGTTGCCCAGGTTGTCCCAAAGAGGTTACGGACACGTAGATTTTGCCAACATTTTGCTCTTTATTGTTCATACGGACAACTGACATTTTACAAACAAACAAACACGGACAAGTAGCTAATTTAAAGATTTCAGAACCCCAGCTGGAAACTGCACTGCGCTGACTGTGGACTTTGAAAAGCCCAAGCATTTTCTTCATTTGCCTCAATATTTTCGTTACATAGATACTTCATTTCCAACATGAATTGTCGTTTGAAGGAGCCTTCAAGAATGAGCAGTCTACTATTTCGTCGTTTTCGAATGGGTTAATCAAATTTCTGCCATCGTTTCAGAACAACCCTCCTACTACAAGATATTTTCTGGCCATAATCAATGGGAAGGGAGCTACATGTATAATGGAACGGCACATTACTGCTATATATTTGTCCACTCAGAACACTATGCAAAGAAGAATGGTTTGCTGGCGACATTCAAAGACAGGGAAGGAGCTACTATAGAAATAGAAGGTAAGTTCTGATTTGCTTTCTTCCATTCATCTTAGGGTTTTCCAAAGAATAATCTGAAAATGTGATGGTCAAGTTATATAGCGTTTATATAGATACAAATACTTTTGCATAAAAAAGTTATGGAAAAGGAAGAAATTGCTCAAGTTTTCCATGGTGTTTTCATGCAGAATTATCGGAGCCGGGACTTTATGTTCGGGTAGCTAATGTCACAGCCCTAGTGTCAGCGTCGCGTCTTCAAAAACATTAACCTGGTCTATATCTCGGGCAGTATTAGTGATACTGCCTTGATATTTCACACATGAATACATCCTGCCAAGACCTTTCATTTGGGACCATGACCATTGACCTTGGAGTTTGACCTACTTTTAAAAAAGTTTAACCTGGCCTATATCTCATGCTGTATGATTATTATAGATAGAGCCTTGATATTTCACATATAAATACCTCATGCTGTGAACTTGACCTTGAGACCATGACCTTTGACCTTGTACTCAATGTTTTTTCGACAAGCTCTTGTATAGGCAAGATATGTTGTCCACGGACAGCTCTTGTTATACAAATTGTTTTATAATTTAAAAAAGTTTTTGATATAAACTGTTTATGATAAACGCCTCAAAATCAGTTTTATTGGGTGAACATTTTGAGCAAATTAGGCTGTTTGGTACTTTTGAATGTGTAAGGGCATTACACTGTGTTACTTGAAGCTATAGTAATGCCCCTAAAGCTTATTGGGCAAAATGAAAAATCAACCTCAATTGGTTCATCAGTGCTCCAGCTAGGTTTTGAAAAGGGCAGGGTGCCAAGTGCCCTGAAAGGGCACTTCGAGTCGCGAATCGACGAGACGGGGGAGGGAGTGGGATGGGGCATCCCCCTCCCACCAGGGGGGTTTGGGGGGTCTCCCCCAAGAAAATTTTGAATTCTAGGGGCTTAAAGATGGGTTCTGGTGGGGTTTAAATAGGATTTTGGTATTCAAAAAGGGAGATTATTTCACCCCCTCCATATGTCTCATCAGACAAGTGTCACCTAGAAGTATTCTTTTACGTCTGTTCATTTAGGGCCACCAGGGGGGGGATTAAGGGGGTCTCCCCTAGAAAATTTGGTTCATAAACCCTGTGATGTGGCTTGTATGTAAATTTGTTATTCAAAATTTCAAATTCAAACCATAAAAATATGTTCTCGGTACTTATTTAAATAGTGTCGAAGACACAATTCCAATGATTATGAGTACCCACAACATAGAGTTTAATGAACAAAAGAAATATTGCATTTTGGAAAGCCATCACACCCTCTTATCTGAAGCTCTGGTCTTAACTATTGTTGTTTATTGTAGGAGAATCTCCGGGTACAAATGACCTTGAAGTGACCTTCAGTGTACATGTGATGTTTGAGCATGTTGGTAGATTCTGGGAGAACTTTACCTTTACAGGTAGGTGGTTTAACCCTTTCCCAAACTGCCAGAATTTAAAGTACTGCAACTTGAAAGCTGTTGCTGACTTGAAAAAGTTGTTGCAAAGGATGAAATTTGCGTAAATTACACGGCAGAAAATATTGAGGCTAAAGAAGAAAATGCTGTTTACCAGCATTTTATTCTTTTGCCTCAATTTTTTCCCAAGCCTTTTCTATTTGGGATATAAAAATCAAGATTTTTTTGGGAAAGGATTAAATCATTAATGCATCCAAAAAATGACATGGGAGGTTCAAAATTAAGTTTATCATTATGGAAATATGATTGATCAAAACAAAACGGTAACCATATCTCAATATTGTCATTTTTAGCTCACCTGAGCACAAAGTGCTCAAGGTGAGCTATTGTGATCACTTTTTGTCCGTCGTCCGTCTGTCTGTCCGTCTGTTTGTCCGTCCGTCCGTTCGTCCACAATTTCGTGTTTACACTCTAGCATTTACAAATATTGGCCTATCTTGACCAAACTTGGTCAAAACATGTATGGCCATAAGATCTCGGATGAGTTCGATTATGGGTCAGATCGAACTAGAAAGTCAGGAGTTGTCTGCCCTTGAATGCGAAAAATACCTAGTTTTGACATTGTTTACACTCTAGCATCTACAATTATTGATCAATCAAGACAAATCTTGGACATAACGTTGCAGACCATAATATCTTGGATGAGTTCGATTTTCAGTCTGATCTGACCAGAATGACGAGAGTTATGTGCCCTTGAATTCGACAAAATTGCCATTTTCGGCTGTTTTCGACCTTGTTTACACTCTAATATCTACAATTATTCATCAATCAGGACAAAACTTAAACACAATGTTGGGGACCATGAGATCTCAGACGAGGCTGATTTACAGACTGATCTGATCAAAAAGTCGAGAGTTACTTGCCCTTGAATTTGACCAAATTGTCATTTTCGGTTGTTTTCGACCTTGTTTACACTCTAGAATCTACAATTATAAATCAATCAAGCCAAAACTTAGACACAATATTGGGGATCATAAGATCTGGGATGAGTTGGATTTTCAGTATTATCTGATCAGAAAGTCGAGAGTTATGAGCCCTTGAATTTGACAAAATTGCCATTTTTGACTGTTTTCGACCTTATTTACACTCTAGAATCTACAATTATTGACCAATCAAGACAAATCTCGGACACAAGGTTGGAGACGATAAGATGTCAAATGAGTTTGATTTTCAGTCTGATCTGACCAGAAAGATGAGAGTTATGTGCCCTTGAATTTGATAAAATTGCCGTTTTCGGCTGTTTTTGACATTGTTTACACTCTAGAATCTACAATTATTTAGCAATTGAGACAAAACTTGAAAACAATGTTTGAGACCATAAGATCTTTGATGAGTTTGATTTTCAGTCCGATCTGATAAAAAACCCGAGAGTTATGTGCCCTTGAAATTGACAAAATTGCTGTTTTCGACTGTTTTCGACCTTGTTTACACTCTAGAATCTACAATTATAAACCAATCAAGACAATTCTTGGACACAATGTTTAGTATCATAAGATCTCGGATGAGTTTGATTTTCAGCCTGATTTGACTAGAAAATCGAGAGTTATGTGACCTTGAATTTGACAAAATTGCCGTGTTCGGCTGTTTTCGACCTTGTTTATACTCTAGAATCTACAATTATTGATCAATCAAGACAAAACTTGGACACAATGTTGGGGATCACAAGATCTGGGATGAGTTTGTTTTTCAGTGTGATCCGGTCAAAAAGTCGACAGTTATGTGCCCTTGAATTTGACAAAATTGCTGTTTTCGGCTGTTTTCGACCTTGTTTATATTCTATTTATAATCTACAATTATTTATCAAACAAGACAAATCTTGGATAATGTTGGGCACCATAAGATCGTGGATGAGTTCGATTTTCACAACGTTATTGACCATAAGTTCATTTTCAGTCTTAAAGTCATAAATATTTATCGAATTGAACAAAAGTGTTGCTCATATCATTTTGGTTCAGGTGAGCGATATAGGACCATCATGGTCCTCTTGTTTTTATAAAACCAGCATGGAAATGTTAATTCTAAACACATTTTTTTAAAATTTCAATGATATCTTTTTTAAACATTGAACAATTTTGAAACAAATACATAGGCTTTATACACGGTGGGGATTGTGCATGCTGGGATGGGTAAATCTACGGACAAATTTGCCTCGCTTTAGGTTAGACATTTTGCAATAACTTCCTTATTTCTGCGTCAGTTCAGAAACGGTTTGTTGCATGTACCCGACCTTACTGAGCTTTTTCCTCCAATGTATGCTTTACACGAAACCTTTTTGTACTTTTTGCGAAAAGTGATCCCAACCGACCAGAAAAAACGACAAAAAATCTGATCGTTTTTCAGGTCAGTTTGGATTAATTTTTGGGAAAAATATTGGGAGTTTTCAAATAAGTAATACTTCTGAGGAAAGCACTCAGTAAGGCGGGGTACATGCAACAAACCGCTTGAAAATTGATACAGAAATAAGAAAATTATTGCACAATTTCCTACCTGAAGCGTGGCTTATTTTGCCGTAGTCGTTATCATTTCGTTTTCTGGTCAGTTGGGATCAATTTTTGGAAAAATTAAAAGGATACCACAAATAATCAATGTATCCGAGGAAAGAGATTTTCAAGGCGGGGTACATGCAACAGACCTTTTGAAAATGGACAAAGAAATAAAGGAGTTATTGCAAAATATTTGACAAGATTCGAGATTATTTTTGTCCGTATTCGTTATCCATCCCAGCATGCACAATCCCCACCGTGTTATATGGCTGCTTTAATTGTATGAAGGGCTGTGGCCATGGAGTAGTTGGTAGCACATCAGACTCTCACTTAGGAGGTCCAAGGTTCGATCTCCGGTAGCTATAAATATCATTTCAGACAAAATTGTCTCCCACCAATGGTTTGATATCATTAACCTATGTGGGCAAGGAGCTGTAGGCAGGATTAGGATGTTTTCATAGCACTGGTATGAGAAACAACAGGAATCCATGGTTTATTGGCTAGGTGCTCTAGATAGTCACGGTGATTTGACCATAGCAGTTGAAAACTGTGTTAAACCTAAATCAATCAAATCACATTAAATTCTATTAAATGTATGAATTTCATCTTGTATGGCACTTGATATTTGGCACTCTTATGGCACATTGCTAAAGTTGTTACACTTTGGACAATGTTTGACACTGAAAATGCTATTGAATGGAAAGGAGATATTATCCTTAAATTTTGTACCCAATTTAATATTCAAAGAACACATATTCTTGCAGAAAACAATTATTTGAAAACCTTTTAACATGTACTGTCGATCAGTTTAAAAAAAATGAATTTTTATGCCCCACATCGAAATATTGGAGGCATATTGCTAAATACTTGTGTGCGTCTTTGTGAAAACTTAACATTGGACATTTCCAGGGCATTTGTGTTTCACAAACAATCTTGTAATGCCCCGTATCAAAAGGTCTTACCTGTGTCTTTCTTTCCTTACACATGTCTGTCCGAAAAAACTTATTATTGGCCTATTTGGGGGGCATTTGTGTTTCACAATTACGACGTGTTCTTCAAATTCCCCAGGTGTGTTGTCTCAGGTAGAGGGAAGATGGCAATATGACGGGACAGTCACTGTACCAAACAATGGACAATTTGGAGCAATAAACTTTCACCAGAGTAAGTATATGCTTGTTGTAATAAAATTTCACCTTAACCTGACCTAAGTTATAACATGCTTCAGTAGTCGAAGGGTCGTATTATGTTATGGCCCTGGTCGTCCGTCCGTCTGTTAGCAATTTCTTGTGTGCGTAACTCCTTCTACAGTTTTAATCAGAATTTGATCAAACTTGCTGCAATGAGTCTCCATGGTGTCTTGTTGTGCACATTGTTTACTGAATTCAGATAACTCTTTTCGTTTTTTAATTATCTGCCCTTGAATTAAAAATATGGCCATTTTCTTGTGTGTGCAATTTCTCCTACAGTTTTGATCAGAATTTTATCAAACTTGCCACAATGAATCTCCATGGTGTTAAGTTGTGCACACGGCTTACAGAATTTGGATAACTGTTTTCATTCTTGAATTAACTGCCCTTGAATTTAAGGGAAAATGCTTTGAATTTAAGGGAAAATGCCCATTTTTCTCGAGAATGCCTATTTTCTCATGTAGCAACTCCTACAGTTTCAACCAGAATTTAATCAAACTTGCCACAATGAATGTTGATGGTGTGACTTGGTGTCTGGTTGTGCAAACAAAATTTTGATGACTATTCATGTTTGAATTATCTGCTCTTGAATTGAAAAAAAAATGGCCAATTCTACTGACAAGCCCCTCTCACGCGTATATGCACTGCTCTGCGAAGCTCCTGTCAAAATCCATCTTTGAGACTGCCCATCTTACATTTACACGAGAAGTATGTGCAGAATACAAAGTCACAATGCTTACAGAAACTATTGACTCTGCATAAAAGCCATTCAATCAATCATTTATGTAAATTTAGCTATCACTGTATAAGACGCTGTTAGGGTATGGTCACATTTAGTGAAACTAATTCTTATTGTAGACCATGTCATTATAATATTCAAGCAATAACTGCTTTTCAGTTAAGATCATATTGCATTTTGGACCATTCTCTATATGGGTGTGATTTGATAACACTATTCCAAATAACAAAAGGGCAGTTCGATTTTAAAGCTACATCACATGTGAAGTCTGATGCATAATTGGTATTTTATTTGTATTCATAGTACAGAAAAGAATTTGACAAAGAAGGAGATTATCAGCATTTTCATTGTTTGTCTCCATGTTTTCCAAATCACTTCTATTACGTATGTCTAAACAAGACATTGTTTCAGGGAGGGTTAAAGAATTAGAATTTTACATTGGATTTATATTTCAGCGGATGACAAGCTTGGGCCTTACGTTCATGAAGACGACTCACTTGCCTGGCGCTACACAATAATTATCGGCATCCCCATACTCATGGCCGTCATCGGAGTTGTGGGGACGGTGGCTATTATCTACTGGGCTATAAAGAAAGGGTACATTAGACACGTTCCCAAAACATACAACAACTTTGATAACCCTGTACAGTTTGATTCAAACAAGGAGGCCGTCCATATATGAACATGTTGTGTATCTGTTCTCAGTCATGGCGAAGACCGTCAGACCGGCAGACATGTCCGATGAAATGATAGTTCGGACTGACAAAATTTTATTCAGTCTGACAGGTAACTCATTACTGTCAGACCGAAAGTCTGACAAAGATTTGTTGTTCTTCGCCATGTCTGTGTTCTTGGTTCCAATGTCTGAATGTAGTAGGTTTAATTTTGGAAAAATTGACAGAAAAGAAGAAAATTATGATTATCAGCATTTTCTTCTTTCAATGTTTTACAAATTTTCATCAGTAAGGGCTGTCAAACCAGAGATTACTTTCAATTACGCTCAACCCATTGCTGCATTTTGACATTTTCTGACACCTTTCAAAACTAAAGACTTTGAGAAAACATTGTGGTAAATGAAGAAATTGCTTTGACCAGCAATCTCTTCATTATCCACAATGATTTCTAACTCAAATTGCAAAGATTCGTAAGATTTTATCAACATGAAATCGTTGTCTGCATCTCCTTTTGAAATTGGATCAGTCTAAAATTACTTGTCTGGTAATGCGTTAACCAGACGGCAAAATTTTAGACTGGTCTAAATTCAAAGATGTTGCAGACAACAATTTCAGGTGAATGAAATTTTAAATTTTTTGGTCTTTTTGGGTAGAAAACATTGTGGCAAATGAAGAAATTGCTTGTCACAAGCAATTTCTTCATTTTCCACAAAGTTTTCCCAAGTCCTTTCGTGTGAAGGAGTCAAAACGCGTCACTGTGCAGTAATGGGTTAACCCTCGGTGCTACTTATAAGAGGGGTAATGGCTTTCCAAAATGTGATATTTCATGTCCTGTGCACTAAGCACTATATTGTTGGTACTCATTAGAACTGTCTCCTCGTTTGGTTTTATGATAACAAATTTAAGATGTTTTTACTCCCTCTTATATGTTGCTCTGACCCTGCATTCAGCTAAGTCCTGGCATTTTGTGCCTTCTCTCCTTCAAACCTTTTTTATCTTGGTCAGATATGAACAGAATTATTGAAAAATATTGAAAATTTTGTGTCACATGATTATCCTCCGTGGCATGGAAAGGGTAAATTTTGCAGGGTCTTAATTTTCACCTTCAATGGGTAATTATTTAAAGTGACATTTCAGAATTTTTTGTCATAAATTTTACTTTTATTCTTATCTGAAAGAGCATATTTCCTTATGAAAATTCTGAAAATTTCAAGCCAAAATATTGCGCCGTTTACGAGAAATTCATATTTTTGTGTTAAAATTGAACAAATTGTTGTGGACAACAGTTCGGATTTATATGCAATTTATTGATTATGTCTCAACTTTAAATGCGTGTTTCTCGCTTATTGACAACAACTTCAAAAAACTAATAGCATTTATACTCATTAGAATAACCAATCTTGGCATCAAGACATACTTTAAAAAATTGAAATTGGAATGAAATGTCCCTTTAAGAGTAATAATTTTCTCGATGATCTGTGTGTTTTTAGCTCACCTGAGCACGAAGTGCTCAAGGTGAGGTATTGTGATCGATCAATGTCCGGCGTCCGTCTGTCCGTCACGGCATCAACAATTCTTTTAAACGACATCTCCTAAACTACTGGGTCAAAATCAACCAAACTTGGCAGAAATGTTCCTTGGGTGGTCCCTTATAAAAATTGCTAAAATAATTGAAATCCATGTAAAACTCTGGTTGCCGTGGCATCGGAAAATGGGAAATTTCACAAAAGCTCAACAATTTCTTTAAACAACATCTCCTCCTAAACTACTGGGTCAAAATCAACCAAACTTGGCAGAAATGTTCCTTGGGTGCTCCCTTATGAAATTTGCTAAAATAATTGAAATCCATGAAAAACTCTGGTTGCCGTGGCATCGGAAAATGGGAAATTTCACAAAAGCTCAACAATTTCTTTAAACGACATCTCCTCCTAAACTACTGGGTCAAAATCAACCAAACTTGGCAGAAATGTTCCTTGGGTGGTCCCTTATAAAAATTGCTAAAAGAATTGAAATCCATGAAAAACTCTGGTTGCCGTGGCATCGGAAAATGGGAAATTTCACAAAAGCTCAACAATTTCTTTAAACGACATCTCCTCCTAAACTACTTGGTCAAAATCAACCAAACTTGGCAGAAATGTTTCTTGGGTGGTCCCTTATAAAAATTGTTAAAAGAATTGAAATCCATGAAAAACTCTGGTTGCCGTGGCATCGGAAAATGGGAAATTTCACAAAAGCTCAACAATTTCTTCAAACGACATCTCCTCCTAAACTACTGGGTCAAAATCAACCAAACTTGGCAGAAATGTTCCTTGGGTGCTCCCTTATAAAAATTGCTATAATAATTGAAATCCACGAAAAACTCTGGTTGCTGTGGCATCGGAAAATGGGAAATTTCACAAAAGCTCAACAATTTCTTTAAACGACATCTCCTCCTAAACTACTGGGTCAAAATCAACCAAACTTGGTAGAAATGTTCCTTGGGTGGTCCCTTATAAAAATTGCTAAAAGAATTGGAATCCATGAAAAACTCTGGTTGCCGTGGCATCGGAAAATTCGAAATTTCACAAAAGCTTAACAATTTCTTTAAACGACATCTCCTCCTTAACTTCTGGGTCAAAATCAACCAAACTTGGCAGAAATGTTCCTTCAGTAGTCCCTTATAAAAATTGCTAAAAGAATTGAAATCCATGAAAAACTCTGGTTGCCGTGGCATCAGAAATTGGGAAATTTCACAAAAGCTCAACAATTTCTTTAAATGACATCTCTTCCTTAACTTCTGGGTCAAAATCAACCAAATTTGGCAGAGATGTTCCTTGGGTAGTCCCTTTTAAAAATTGCTAAAAGAATTGAAATCCATGAAAAACTCTGGTTGCCATGGCATTGGAAAATGTGAAATTTCACAAAAATTCAACTATTTCTTTAAACGACATCTCCTCCTTAACTTCTGGGTTAAAATCAACCAAACTTGGCAGAAATGTTCCTTAGGTGGTCCCTTATAGAAATTGCTAAAATAATTGAAATCCATGGAAAACTATGGTTGCCGTGGCATCGGAAAATGGGAAATTTCACAAAAGCTCAACAATTTCTTTAAACGACATCTCCTCCTAAACTACTGGGTCAAAATCAACCAAACTTGGTAGAAATGTTCCTTGGGTGGTCCCTTATAAAAATTGCTAAAAGAATTGGAATCCATGAAAAACTCTGGTTGCCGTGGCATCGGAAAATTCGAAATTTCACAAAAGCTTAACAATTTCTTTAAACGACATCTCCTCCTTAACTTCTGGGTCAAAATCAACCAAACTTGGCAGAAATGTTCCTTCAGTAGTCCCTTATAAAAATTGCTAAAAGAATTGAAATCCATGAAAAACTCTGGTTGCCGTGGCATCAGAAATTGGGAAATTTCACAAAAGCTCAACAATTTCTTTAAATGACATCTCCTCCTTAACTTCTGGGTCAAAATCAACCAAATTTGGCAGAGATGTTCCTTGGGTAGTCCCTTTTAAAAATTGCTAAAAGAATTGAAATCCATGAAAAACTCTGGTTGCCATGGCATTGGAAAATGTGAAATTTCACAAAAATTCAACTATTTCTTTAAACGACATCTCCTCCTTAACTTCTGGGTTAAAATCAACCAAACTTGGCAGAAATGTTCCTTAGGTGGTCCCTTATAGAAATTGCTAAAATAATTGAAATCCATGGAAAACTATGGTTGCCGTGGCATCGGAAAATGGGAATTTTCACAAAAGCTCAACAACTTCTTTTAACGACATCTGCTCCTTAACTTCTCGGCCAAAATCGACCAAACATGGCAGAGATGTTCCTTGGTTGGTCCCTTATAAAAATTGCTAACAGAATTGAAATCCATGGAAAAAACTATGGTTGCTGTGGCATCGGAAAATGGAAATTTTCACAAAAGCTCAACAACTTCTTTTAACGACATCTCCTTAACTTCTCGGTCAAAATCAACAAACTTGGCAGTAATGTTCATTGGGTGGTCCCTTCTAAAAATTGCTAAAAGAATTGAAATCTATGAAAAACTCTGGTTGCTGTGGCATCAGAAAATGGGAAATGTCATGAAAGCTGATCAATTTCTGTTAACAACATGTCCTCTGAAACTACATGGCCAAATTCTTCCCTGGGACAACAATGCGTAACATATGCAAAGTTATTTTGCATTATTAAAACATAACTCAGGTGAGCGATTTAGGGCCCTCAGGGTCCTCTTGTTAAGTACTTTTTTCCATGATGGTGTAGATATTTTATTGAACTCATGACTGTATTGCCTATATTTTTCTTTTTTCCATGTTGTAGTTATTTTTATTTTTAAAGCATATCAGTTTACACATATAAACATATCAGTTTGTCATTTTCATGCTACCGTATAATATTTTTATGTATATCCAAAAATTGGGCGTGGCAGATAGAAAAAGTCTACATGTTATAAACAGTTCTACATACATAAGCTGAGCCAGGATCTGGAAAAAATGTCTTTTAAAGCTTTTGAGTCCAACATGGTTCCAGATCAGCCTGTGTATATGTGCAGTCTGATCAAGAACCATGTTGTTCTCAAATAGCTTCTATGTGACCTGTAGCAAACGTAAGAGGACAGCATGAGTCTCAAGTCAGACTGCATATATGCACAGGCTGATCTGGAAACATGCTGTCTCAAATGCTTTAACCCATTACCACACAATGACTCTTTTTGACTCCCTTCAAGATAATGGCTTTGGAAAACATTGTGGAAAATGAAGAAATTGCTTGTGACAAGCAATTTCTTCATTTCCCACAATGTTTTCTACCCGAAAAGTCATAAAGTTTCAAAATTTGATCACATTGAAAATGTCGTCTGCAACTTCTTTCAATTTGGACCATCCTACTATTTTGTGGTTCGGTAATGGGTTAAGGGACCTTTTTTCAGATCCCACCTCCTATAATTCCATAGAGTGTTATGATTATGTATGCTCATGTTTGATGTCCCAATGTTTGTATTTCATTATGTTTTCATTTCATGCAAAAGAAATATCAAGTTTTCTTTAAAAAATTTTTATTAGTGACCCGTACTAAAAGAGATCTTATCAGAAGTAAAAAAAAAATCCACATTTTGACAATCTTGTCAGACTCAGCACAGGTCGACCAGATACTGTATGCTAAAAATGGACATATAGTAAGATACGGAAAACATTCCAGATTTAGAAAATTACATACAAGTGAAAAGTGTCGGCCCTGGTCTGGCTGTGCGGACTGCGCAAACTGACTATGGTCGATATTTTTCACACAACCGATAAGGTCCCTTTAAGCGTGATGGGTCACATTTGTCAAAAATCACACATATCATAGAATAGAATCATTATAATTTCCCATGCTTTGTATGTTGTTTCTTATACATTGTATGTTATCAACCCTTCCCAAACATCAAAATTTAGGGCATCTCAATTCAAAAGCTGCTGACGACAATAGATGATGTAAATGATATGACTTGTGTACATTATTGCATAGAAAATATTGAGGCAAAAGGAGAAAATGCTGATCATCAGCATTTTCTTCTTTTGTCTCAATGCTTTCCCAAGCCTTTTCTTATAGGGTTGTCAAAACCGGGTCTTGTGTGGGAAAGGGTTAAATTTTTACCTTTCACTGGACAGGTCTTGTGTGTTAATATATGTGTAACATATCTCAAGCTCTACCACTCTGATCAAATTTTGCATGCGAGAGGTTAGATCTGTTGATTTTCGGACTAATTTGTAGATGTTAGGGCATTACTAAATCTGTTTCGTTTGTAACATAGGGGCAGCTTGTCGGTCACTTTGATTATTTTTTAGCTCCACTGGCCGACAGGCCAGCGGGCTATTGTCATGGCGCTGTGTCCGTCGTGCGTGCGTCCGTGCGTGCGTCTGTGCGTCCGTCCGTCCGTAAACTTTTCCTTTAAAAATCTTCTTCTCAAAAACTGCCTGATGGATTTCAACCAAACTTCACAGGAATGATCCTTGGGTGACCCTCTCTTAGATTCCTTCAAAGAATTCTGATTGAAGTAGAAAGTCTGGAGTTATCTGCCCTTGAATGTCAAAAAATGGCCGTTTTGACTTTATTTTCACTCTAGCAACTTCAAAAATTGACCAATCAAGACAAAACTTTGACAGAATGATGGTGACTATAAGATCTTGCCTGGGTGTAATTTTCAGCCTGATCTGAATTTTATATCATGAGTTATGTGCCCTTGAAATTGACAAAATTGCCATTTTCGGCTTTATTTTGACTTTGTTTTCACTTTAGCAACTACAAATATTAACAAATCAACACAAAACTTGGTCAGAATGATGGTGACTATAAGGTCTTGCTTGGGTGTAATTTTCAGCTAGATCTGAATCTTACATCATGAGTTATGTGCCCTTGAAATTGACAAAATTGCCATTTTTGGCTTTATTTTGACTTTGTTTTCGCTCTAGCAACTACAAATATTGACCAATCAACACAAAACTTGTACAGAATGTTGGTGACCATAAGATCTTACCTTGATATATTTTTCAGCTTGATCTGAATATTAAATCAAGAGTAATGTGCCCTTGAAATTGACAAAATTGCCATTTTCGGCTTTATTTTGACTTTGTTTTCGCTCTAGCAACTACAAATATTGACCAATCAACACAAAACTTGTACAGAATGTTGGTGACTATAAGATCTTACCTTTGTATAGTTTTCAGCTTGATCTGAATTTTACGTCATGAGTTATGTGCCCTTGAATTTGACAAAATTGCCATTTTCGGCTCTATTTTGACTTTGTTTTCACTAAATCAAATACAAATATTGACTAATCAAGACAATACTTGTACAGCATGTAGGTGATCATAAGATCTTACATTGGTATAATTTTCAGCTTGATCTTAACTTTACGTCATGAGTTATGTGCACTTGAAATTGACAAAATTTCCATTTTCGGCTTTATTTTCACTTTTACAACCATTACTATTAATTAATCAATACAAAAACTTTCACACAATTTTACTGACCATAAGATCTTACTTGCTTGAAATTTTCAGCTTGCTTGTTTGTGCATCCTGAACGTTTGAAATTACATTCAACAAGACAAACTATCAGGCCTGTGGAGCGCTTCCAGACCGCCAGGGCTGTCTAGTGTTCAATTTGTGACAATGCAATGAATGAAAGTGTGATCATACTTAACCCTTTCCATAATGACAGCATTTTTGGATGGCTCAATTTGAAAGCCAATTAAGATGACAAAATGTATGTTAATAAAAATTGCATTTGAATATAATAAAGCTTGGAAAACATTGAGGCAATAGGAGAAATGCTGCTCAACAGCATTTCCTTCTTTTGTCTCGATGTTTTCCAAGCATTTTCTATTAGGAACGTCAAAACCAGGGGCCCGTATTACTAACGATCGTACGTTTGATTATTGCGCAATTACTTGTAACAAGAGCCCTGATTGGCTTAGTTGGATTTCTTGTGCAATCAGATGTCTTGTTACACAGTTTACACAAAAACTTGATCGTAAGATGTTTAGTAATACGGGGCCCTTGTCTTGCTTTGGAAAGGGTTTAGTGATAACTGCAGAAATCATAGGTATGTTTTTTCAAAGGGTTAGTGAAACATTGTATCAATAATTGTTACTATTTTTGTACTTTATTTGCATTAAATGTTTAGAAACATGCATATCATCATATATTTCACATTGAATGTGACCAATTTCATTTTATAATTTTTCAGGCTTTATCTATCAGTATTTTTGGAAATTTTGTAATAAATCTTATATTGTAATAATGGACACACAAAGAGAAAAGAACATATTGTAGACTACCAGCAATTCATCCTGCTCCCTAATGTTTTCTATGCCATGGTATAGAAGTAGAAAATTTTGACAATTCTTTGGCTGTTTCTGTACATTCTATTACCGTCTTTTATGCTCCCTGAAAAAAATTCGAGGGAGCATTATAGTCACCACGCTGTCCGTCCATCTGTCCACAGCCAGATCTCGGCAAACCCTTGGACCAAATTCAATGAAACTTTACATGTGAACTCCCTGGGATAATCCCTAGGTACTTTTTTCTCTGTTTCTTAATTTGAAGCTTAGTCATGGAAAAAGGGGCCTTGATGTGAAAATTATTTTTCTCTAATATCTCTTCATCTAATGGGCAGAATTTATTGAAATTTTGTACTTATGTGATAAATGAGATGTTCTAGACCATATTCTATAAATAATGTGTGTACAAAAAATCTTTCATGGGAAAAGGGGGCTTAATGTATGATAGTTTTTATTTTGTGACAAACACTTATTCGGGTAGCATAACCCGTCTATAACGGGGCTTGTTTTAGAGGATTTAGGTAAACATCATTTCAATCAATTTTATCTGTCATGAATTTTAATTGTTAATATTTCGCACTGCTGAAAATGTATTTTTTTGTGTTTGTTTTTGTACACATACATGTATTTGATAATTAATAAAATGATTTGCAAATAAATGTTATTTGAGATTAATTATCCTTTTTTTAGCAAGATTATTCAATTTTTTCTCAAATCACAAAATGTGGCTTTGGAAATCAATATGGACAGTAAAGAAATGTGACAAGCAATTTCTTCATTTCCCACATTGTTTTTCTTCCTGAAGACCCCAAAAGTAAAATTTCATTCACTTGAAATTGTCATTTGCACCATCTTTGAATTTGGACCAGCCTAAAATTTTTCCATCTGAGAATGGGTTAATGCTCTGTTATTAGCATTTTCTTCAGTTAAGTTTGCCTAGTCTTTTGGAGCGAGATATCTTGAGATGTATTAAGGTAAAGAGTTCTTTTGAGAGAAATTTTTAAGCCCTTAAGTGGGCAGCTCCAATTTGCTATATTTCTTGCAGAACCCCTCGTTTAATTCTGTAGAAAGAATATAAGTTAGAATTATACAAGTTTTTCCAAATACTCCATGAGTTATAAACATCTGTGTTCAGAACGCTCCATACTTTATACAATTGATGTCATGTTGACGTCATTTGTATAAAGTATGCAGCTTTCACAACACCCCTTAGAATCTCAGTCTCAAAACACTATATTAAAAACATCTTAAGAAATCTTTAAAAAAAAATGCTCTGAAGAAGGCGCCTCAGGTTTTCTGGGATCTAGTATTGGATGCTTCTGAAAACTTAGAAAGGGCTGATACATGCCTTTACTTTCTATGAATAACCATACAAAATACATGTATCTAGTCAGTGTTATTACAAAACCTTGTAACTCAAGCTTATATCAAGCTGCCGTTACGAGATTTTGATATAAGACAGATGATCTGCTATCTAACATTTATTTTGTTGTCTTAACCCTTTCCCAAATGGCAAAAATTTAAACTGTGCCAATTTGAAACATGCTGCAGATGATACAATGAATGTTGATAAACAAGGAATTGTGTACCATGTACAATATAGCTAAGCAAATATTGAGGCAAATGGAGAAAATGCTGATTATCAGCATGTTCTTCTTTGCCTCAATGTTTTCCCAAGCTTTTCCTACCAGGGATGTCAAAACCAGAGGCGCGTTCTTTAGAGCGAGATTTCTTAAGATTTCTTAAGATGTTTTGGATAAAGCGTTTTTATTGACCGAGCTGTTCCGAATGCTCCATATTTATACAAATGACGTCATCATGACGTCATTTGTATAAAGTATGGAGCATTCTGAACACCGCAGTTTATGAATTATGGAGTGTTCGGAACAACTCAGTCAAATCTCTTTTAAATTGTTTGTACAGAGTTGTCCGAGGGGTTCTGCACGAAGTATAGGGTAATGGCGCCTCCCATTGGGCGTCTTAAAAATCTTGCTCAAAAGAATGCTTTATCCTAAAATATCTTAAGAAATCTTAAGAAATCTCAAGAAATCTCTCTCTAAAGAACGCACCTCAGGTCTTGTTTTGGAAAGGGTAGAATACCTTTGATTTTGTATCTGTCCAAAACTTTGTTAACAAATGCATATCAGTACCTGGCTCTGGTACAAAAGTCTATCCCAAATGGCAGAATTGATTGTGGTCGAATTTAAAGCTGCAGCTGACGACAAAATTTATGTCATGGAATTAAGGCTGTTTGCACATCTTTGAATGGAAAGCATTGTGGAAAATGAATACTGAATATCAAAATTTTCATCTTTTCCCACTCACTTTTAAGGATTAAACAGACTGCAAAATAAAAGTTATAAGAACAGTTACATTGTATTCTTAACCCGTCCAAGAACATTGACGCTTTTTGACATCAATCAAGAAAAAACTTGGGAAAACATTGTTGAAAATGAAGAAATTGCTTGTGACAAGCAATTTCTTCATTTCCCACAATATTCTATCCAGAAACACCAAATAATGTGAAATTCCATGTGACTTGGAATTGTTGTCTGCAACATCTTTGAATTCAGACCAGTCTAAAATTTTACTGTCTGGTAATGGGTTGAAATGAGGAAATATTGTCCCCAAGAGAACTAAAAACTTTATACCAATTTTCGTCTCTAGATGTAGTTTATTTTCATTATCTTAATCTTTTCGCTAAAACCTTTCTGGCATAAGCAAAAACAAAAACAACATTAAATACAATTTTCATGAATCATACTCAGAGCTCCACATAAGAGGGAGTAAAAGTTTTCATAGTGCACTATATTCCATTCAATGTTCATAAAACCATATCTTGCAGGTACTCATTGGAATCGTCTCAATGAGATGATTCAAACAAGTACACACAAAATAGAGTTTGAATTTGAAATAATCAAGTTAGAACATCTTCATCCACACTTATCTGTAGCTCTGATGATCTAGAGCATGGAAAACATTAAGGGAAAAAGAGAATATCGTCGGTGTAAATGCAAAACCTCGTATGTCGATTCTTGCTATTCTCAAAGTACAAACTTGTGTGTCCAGTTAAGACAATTCTCGCAGGTTTTGAGATATTTTTTCTAATCAGCAGTAATGGCACACTATTTGTGAACAATATGTCAAAATTTCAAGTAAAACATTTCAGTTTGTGAAAAGTTATTACACTTTTTGTCCTCCCCTTTAAAATTTTCCAAAAACGAGATATGAGGTTTTGCATTTACAATGACGATATGCTAGTTGTCAGCTTTTTCTTATTCCCCAATGTTTTCCAAGATTTTCTCACAAATTGATATCAAAACAACTTGCTATTTGTAACAGGGATAATGATAGCTAGCTATTTTGTTGGAATCTTTGGTTTTTAGCTCCACTGGCCTTTCAGGCCAGCGGGCTATTGTCATGGCGATGTGTCCGTCGTGCGTCAGTGCGTCCGTGCGTGCGTCCGTAAACTTTTTCTTTAAAAATCTTCTCAGAAACTACTACATGGATTTCAACCAAACTTCACAGGAATGATCCTTGAGTGACCCTCTCTCAGATTCCTTCAAAGAATTTGGATTGAACTAGAATCACCTGAGTTATCTGCCCTTGAATGTCAAAAATAGCTGATTTTGACTTTATTTTTACTCTAAAATCTACAAATATTAACCAATCAAGACAAAACTTGGACAGAATATATATCAGCATAATATCCTGCCTGGGTGTAATTTTCAGCTTAATCAGAATTTTACATCTTGAGTTATGTGCCCTTGAATTTGACAAAATTGCCATTTTCGACTTTGTTTTCACTCTAACAACCATAATTGTTAACCAATCAAGATGATATTGGACAGAATCTAGTTGACAACAAGATCTTGCTATGTGTAATTTTCAGGATGATTGCATTGCTACAATCTGAGTTATGTGCCCTTGAAATTGACAAAATTTCAGTTTTATACACTTTTTTCACTTTTGCGGCCACGATTATAGACCAACAATGACAAAATTTGGACAGAATGATGCTGACCATAATATTTTGCACGAGTTTAATTTTCAGCTTGATTATAAACTAACATACTGAATTATGTGCCCTTGAATTTGGCATAATTACAGTTTTCAACTTTATCATCACTCTAAAAATCCCCAAAATATTGGTCAATCATTTACCTTCTTTTCGCTTTGACCACATTATTGCTTCTTTTTACTTTGATTTCGCTCTAAGAACGACAAGTTTTGAGAAATCTAGTTTTTCTTTGACCGCATTGCTGTATTAAACTTTGTTTCTGCTCTAAGAACCACAAGAATTTAATAATATATAAGTTTAAGCATTTAGATAAATTTGTCAAATTTTTTATTGTAAACCACAAGAAATTCAGGCCTGTGGAGCGACTCAAGACCTTCAGGTCTTTCTAGTTTCAGACTTGATTCTATCATTCCTATATCTTGAGTTGTGGTTCAACAATGCAGAGCAACAGATAAGAGGGAGTGAAGAAATAGAGGATAATCGTTTGTTTCAGAGTAAGATCGATTTATATTTCATTGAGTGAACAACAAAAGCTTTATTTTCACGAGTGGCTAAGCCACGAGTGAAAATGTAGCTTTCGTTGTTCACGAAATGAAATATCAATCGATCTTACACGAAAAACAAACGATTATTCTATTTCTTTAATGCAAATTTAGACAAATTGCAAAAAAATGATGAAAGATTTTCTTAGAGCGCGTCATTTTGCATGTGACTGCTATGCAACGCTTATGATGACGTCATTTATTTGGCCCGGCTTATATAACGTCAGATAGGGTGAAATGAACGAAAGCGTGGCACAAGTTTTTGATAATTTCACTAGATAGGCGGTGAGTTTATCAAAATGATAATCTACCGTTATTTCTCGATAATCCACCGAAAAGCATTAAAGAAATTTGTAATCTTTTATTACCAATCCAAACCCTATGTTGTAGGTACCAACAACTTAGGATTTGATGAATATCTTATCAAATAATTCATTTTCAAAGCCATCCCCCCCCCCCCCCCCTTATCTTCAACTTTGGCAAAGTACATCACTACACAATATGTTCCTCAGAAACCTGAGGAATCCCTTCTACATAAACACCAAGTGGTCTTGCTATATATTCATGTTCTATGGTGGTCTCCGTTTGTTGGTCAGTGACATATTCTTGTCCATCTTGGGTGAGTACAAGTGTTTCTGTTTGTTGTTCCATAATGATAGTTTCAGTGTTTGGTTCATTAGTATATTCTAGGTCGTATTCTGCTTCCGCTTTCTGTTCCATAATTATTGTTCCAGCGTTGAGTTCATTATTTAATTCTTCATATGATTTAGTCATTATATATTTGTCAGTATTTGCATCTTCACTTTGTGTAGTTATTACAATATCTTGAGGTTGTGTCTTAGTGATAACAAATTTATCAGTGTTTTCGTCGTTAATTTGTGTGGCCATTACAATATCTTGGGGTTGGGTCTTGGTCAAAACAAATTCATCAGTGTTTTCTTCACTTTCTGTGGCCATTACAATATCACCTGTTTGTCCCTCAGCAATGAATTCCTCTCCATTCTCAGTCATTAAGATGGTCCCTGACACCTCACTTAATCCTGTGCTCATCTCATTTGGGTTTTCTATGACTAGATTGATTTCATGAATGTCATTGTTAGAAGAATCAGCCTGTGAATATAATAGAAGAAACTAAACCATTACCAGACAGCAACGTTAATGACTGTTCCAATTTGAAAGGTGCTGCAGACGACAAAAAGACAAAGTTGATGTTACTAAAGGTAAAATTTGTCGATAATTTATAGCTCAGAAAATATTAAGACAAAAGGAGAAAGTATTGACTGTCAGAATTTTCTTCTTTTGCCTCATTGTTTTCCCAAGCAAATTCTATTAGGGATGTCAAAACCAGGTCTTGTTTGGGAAAGGGTTGAAGATAAAGCCTTCACAAAGCTTTATGGAAAATAAAAAAAAATACTACTTCAACAATGATTTCTACAAAAAATGTAAAAATTCCGTCATTTAAAATTTTTGTCTGCAACATCTCTGAATTTGGACAAATCTAAAATTTTGTTGTCTGGTAATAGTGGGTTAAATGGACAAATGCTATGCTTTTCAGTGATCGGAACAACATGGAGACAGAGTTAGCACTGTTGTGTGATTCATTGCAGTATCTAGGTCCAAAAAGGAATTTAAGCACTGATACCAAGTTTTTCACTATCTATCGAGGTACAGTTTCCCATAAATGTTACGATAAATATAAATGGAGGGTCAGTCAATTATATACAAACTTGATATAAGGACTAAATGAACTTCATTTGCAATTTCCTCGGACAGAAATAATCTAGTTATGCAGGTTGACCATTCCATACGATATTTCTTGAAAATATTTTTTACTTCCAACAACCTAGCATGGGTCCATTTAAGCATTTACCTGTAGAGTTTGACCAGCTGCCATTAGTATATTGGAGATATCTTGTACCATTGCTTCGTTTGTCATGATGCCGTCGGGGGCTTGAACCATGAACTGTCGGGTAATGGAACCGTCGGCCACTTGTACTAACACTGTGCTGCTGTCAATTGGCTCTAGGCTGGTGTTGGTCTGTTGGTAAAATAGAAATTAGAAAAAAATAATTGAATTTTCTCCTTTTGTCTAAATATTTTCTGTACTATATTGCAGATGTTGAAGATGTCTGCAGGCTGGTGTCAATCTGTTGATGAAATAGAATGAGAAAATTAAAGAGAAAAAAAAAATATCTTGTTTGGGAGAGGATTAAAGTTGTTAGTCATTGTATAAACAGGCCCGTAGGAACAGGGGGGGGGGGGGGTGGCTTGGGGGGGGGGGCTAAGCCCCCTCCCCCCAAAGTTGGCCAAAAATGCCAAATTTTCCTTATTTCACACTGAAAATTTTGGGAAAATTCAATTTAGCCCCCCCCCCCCCCCCCCAATATTCAGACAATGAGGTTTTAGCCCCCCCCCAATATGAAATTGCTTCCTACGTGCCTGATAAATCATGTAACTTTCATTTATTCATTCATTCATATGATAATCAGCATTTTCTTCTTTTGTCTCAATACTTTCTGTACTATATTGGAGAATGTTGGAGATATCCTGAACCATGGCTTTGTTTGTCATGATGCCGTCGGGAGCTTGAACCATGAACTGTCGGGTAATGGAACCGTCGGCCACTTGTACTAACACTGTGCTGCTGTCAATTGGCTGTAGGCTGGTGTCAGTCTGTTGATGAAATAGAAATTAGAAAAAAATAAATGAATTTTCTCCTTTTGTCTCAATATTTTCTGTACTACAGAGTGTCCCAAAAAAAACGGAACCCTAATTCAAAGTCAAATGTTTTAAAACGTAAGCAAAGAATCTAATTTTTGAATTTGCAGTACTGAGGATACACTATTCTTGCATTTGTGTTCCAAATTTCACTTAAAAATATGCATCGGTTCAAAAGTTATAAGCAAATTAATAATGACACTAAAAATCCGATCTGACATGGTATTGATTTTTGCGTCTTGTTTGTTCGTGAAAGCGCACTAACGGTCAGCTGTTGAATTCTGTCCCGTTGTACATGTATGTACTTATTTTCTCAAAATTTAATATGTACACGTGCTGTAAGTTCAAATTAAGTCCATAGGGTGGTTGTTTGAATTAATTCATATGATTCATTTCACATGGCGCAGTTTTAACTTTTATTTTCATGAATTACAAGCTGGAGATGTTTACTACAATTAGTCCAGTCTTAATTTTCTTGCATAGTATACATTTCTGTGGACTATGATTTAATTCTTTTTGGTGAATTTTGTGTTATTTGTCATATATGGACATGTTTTGCATACATGTCAGTGTCAGGTCAAATGAAACCCGTAATACTTTTCAATTGAACGGTGACCGGCATGTTGGTCAGAAATTAAATAAGTGCATATGATTATTATTCATGAGTCTGTGATGCACTTGGATATTTTGTTTGTATTCATTTTAGTTATATCGCAGCTCTTCTTTAACAGTTTATTTATTAGCAAAAAAGATGAAAGGAAAATGCACTATTGTGAATACAATGTTTCAAAATCACTTTTGCATTGTATTGAATATATTAACCAATTGTGAAGCGTCAACTTATTAAATGAATGTAGGCGCGCGCTGCAAAACGAAAAGATCGATATCGTGTTAAAATGATTTTCCGGGTATATTCATTTGAATGCCAATATTTTCCAAACTAATCGTCATATTTCAACCAAATTTTAACTGCTAATAGAAAACTGTCGTTGCTATTGCATATGTAAATTTGGTGGAGACATATTTCTTGATACATGAGGAGTTCACTTTCAAAAATGGGTTCCGTTTTTTTTGGGACACTCTGTATATCAGAGCTGTTGGAGACATATGTAGGCTGGTGTCAGTCTGTTAACGAAATAGAAATTAGAGATAAAGAAAAATATAACTTAATGAAAATAACATAATTTATTCAATGGCCTTATACGTTTAACCCTTTCCCAAACAAGAACGGGTTTTGGCATCTCTAATAGAAAAGGGTTGGGAAAATATTGAGGCAAAGGAAGAAAATGCTGATAATCATTGAAGGCAAAAAGGTTACAATGACCCCAAAACTCTTATGTCCAGGGAAGACCCTGTTAACCATTTCCCAAACGAGACCTGGTTTTGATGTCCCTAATAGGAAAGGCTTGGGAAACATTGAAACAAAAGAAGAAACTGCTGATAACCAGCAGTTTCTCCTTTTGTCTCAATATTTTCTGTGCCATTTTTACACAAAACCTATCTTTAATCATAACATCCATTTTGTCATTTGTGGCAGTTTTTGAAGTGGATCACCCTAAATTTATGTCGTTTGGGAACGGGTTAATATAATTTAGAATAAGAGGAAGAAATAGGAATCAGTGAACGTCTGAAATACTAACCACTTCATCAGAACTAATCATGTTTTGGTTGGTGCTCTGTTCTGACTGTATGGCCACAATTTTACCAGCTGAGCCAGATTTTGTTGTAATAAGCTGGAAAATATCAGCTGATCTTTCCCCAGTCTGGACATCCCCATTCTCACTATTTTCTGGTTCCAAAGTCACAATTCCATGAGCCCTCATGTTGTGGACATCTAGGAAAGACTTCTCCAGAAATCCTTGATTGCAGATTGAACACATGTGTGGGAATGCTGTAGAATGATCTGAGTGCATGTGATCAACAAGTTTGGCTTTATGTCTGAATCCTGAACTGCAAAAAGAGCAATAGAACATATTTTCAGCAGTTGTATCATATGCACTGTTCTTTGAGGGTAACTCCAGTACTTGAAAATCTGTTTGCCCATGTGATGAGATCATGTGAGTTTTTAATAATGAAGCTTTTGGAAACGACGCTGAACATTCTTTGCATGTGTAAGCAAACAGATTAAAATGAACAGTTTGTACATGTGTTATCATTCCTGATTTATGACAGAAACCTTTACCACAGTAAGAACAATGGAAAGTCTCTGAATGTTGGGAATGTACGCTCTCCAGATGTCTTTTTAGGTTAAATTCAAACAAGAAACTTTTATTGCATATATTGCAATACACCCTCTTTGATTCATCTAGGCCATGACTCCTTGCATGTCGAGTGACCTGAGCTCTCGAACAGAAAGTTTTTGAACAAATTTTGCAGGCAAAATCTCGCTTTCGTAAATGAGTTTGTTTAATGTGTTGCCTTAAGTTTGATGATGTTTTGAAAGACGCAGTGCACAAATGACACAAGTTACTTTTAGTTTGATCAAGAACATGCATGCACTTTATGTGAGTCTTCAGAGAGGCCTCGTTTTTGAAAGTTTTATGACAGATATTACATATCCTTGGTTCAGAGTCCTGATGTTTTGTTTCAATATGCTGCCTGAGTCTCAAACTGTCAGGGTATTCAAGACCACACTCTTCACATTTTGCTATCTTCAGTAGTTTCAATTCTTCCAAATATTCAGCTATATTTTTACGCCTTGAATGTTTTCGTAGGACATGGTTGTATACACCTGTGTAGTCACAAAGCAACTTGTTACAGATCTTGCATGCTAGAACTCCTGGTTTCTTTTTCTTCCTTACACCTTTTGGTTTAGCATTTTCTATTATTCCATTGACTGATTGGTGATTCAAGTTTTCCTTCATGGGTATTTTCTGTCTTGGTTCTAGGTTTTCCTCATCAGCATCTTCTAAATTTCCTTCACTTTCAGGATTATAATCCGCATCCAAGATTTCTGGTTCAGCTAACATCTCGTCTTCTGTTGCATCATGAGCAGATGAACCGTCTATGCCTTTTTCTGCATTCATTAGCATTTTGTTCAGTTTAACGCCTCTCAACCCATATCTCCTTGGCTTTTGAATATCTGGGTGTTGTTCCTGTTCCATTACACTGAGAAGGCCTAAATTGTCTTGATTAATATTTGTGACTATCTTATCACTAGTCCTTTCATCTGATGCTGCAGAATGGGCGGTTTCAGACTGGGACGTTTCAATACTTTTACTGAAAGTTTTAGTTGATGTATTGTCGTTTTTGACATTAGTCTTTACTTGTTTGTCAACAAGTCTTGGTCGTCCTCTTTTCCTCTTAGATGGGCCATTGTTTAATTGATCTAGCTCTGGTTTAGAAGGTAAATTGCAAACATCAGTTTGAGTTCCGATATCAGTAAAACTGGGAAAGGCTGCTGCTTTAGGCGTTCTTTTGAGTATGTTGTCCAATCTCCCAATAGAATCTGATTCTTCAGCACATTTGTCTTTATTGTATTTGTCAATAAATTTACAAGTGTAAAACTCATCGTGAAATACCAAGCGCATACAGTCTAGTTGAAGTGTTAGAAAGCCTTTTTCAAGAAAAGTAAGCATTTTGACAGATTCATTTTCTTCTGCATTGCCGTGAATATCGCCCATTTCGAGCTGCCATTCAAACACTTTGTGATGCCTTACACATTCTTCTGTTAATGTGCCATGTATGATCTCCAAGGGTATTGAAATTTTGATGTTTTTGACAGATATCTCATTTTTCGTACACATTGTTTACAATTGAACTATCTTCACGCATTGCTAGATTACACGACACCGGAGCTGGAATATTTACAATTTTGTGAAAATTACTCTAATCTACCCCCCTCCCCATCATAGGTCCCGTTGGTTTCAAAAAGACCCCCAAATCCGAAATTTTAGGTCCCGTTTCGAAAAGAAAAAGGAAAAAAAAAAAAAACGTTTCATTGACAATTATGCTATTTAGGGGAGACCGGGGTATCATGAACCACTTTTTGATAAATTTCAACTAGGGTTTTCTTGGTTTCACACAGAGTGCTCTGGTCAACACCATATCAAAGATCAACATCTCTCGCATTTTTCTAAACCTTTGACAAATATTTTCGACATCCAGAATCCACAGAAAATCATTTTAAACAGAGCTGGTGAAATGGTTCATTTAACCCCTTTGACGGGGTAGGTTGAACCAGTACATGGGGTAAGTTGAACCAATAGGCATATTTTTGATAATTATTCACACTAGAGAGAATTAAACACGAGATTTCATTCATAATAATGAATAAGGGTGTTACCTACAATAATATTATGAAGTTTCGTACAAAGAATAAAAAAATATTCCAGTTTTCATGATTATTCGCTAGGTCATGCAATAGACACTTTAATAGATCCAGGATATTTTAGTACATGTTTTCGGCACTTATTTTCATAGTGGTTCAACTTACCCCGGTACACACCGTGGTCGTATACTTGTCATTTTTGAATAAACCATGTTACCATGTCAATAACGGAATGCAATATTACATTCTGAAGATATCATACATCTGTAAGATGTAAAGAACACTGTTGAGATCTGCAGTGCATTGTAGTGCGAAGACGGAATGCATGAAATGTGAAAAACAATTTTAAGGTCGAAAATTCGTTTTTTTGGACATAAAATCCACCTATTATGACAAAATCTCTCGATATTTTCACCGATGAATACTTCAACATTCCCGTCTCGAATACTTACACCGAAGACGTGAATTTGAAAATCACGCAAGAGAAAATTGAAGTGGTTCATTTAACCCGTGGCTCAAATAACCCCGGTCTCCCCTATATATTTGATTCTCTGAGTCAGGTTAGCAATAGAATCTAAACAGCATATATCTCCTTTTGCCTCAATATTTCTTTTCTATACTGCACACAAATAATGTCTTAATCAATACCTTTTAAATTATGTCTGCATCTGCACGACCAGTCAAATGAGTCCTAACTAGGTCTGTTATCAGAGGTATAGGCCTACACTGTCGACACTCGTTATGTCGACATCGGATACGTCGAATTTTCACTTAAGTCAAAGTTCTAATCTGGTCCCGTCCTCATCAATGTACATTTTTTTCAAATAAAATAATTTCGAACTGAATATAGCCATTGAAATGTAGTAGGAAAAGGATAGAAATTGCTCGAAACGAGTAATTTCTTTCATTTTCCTACTATACTTAAAAAATAATCGTATTTGATTAGTTTGAAAAATGATCAAATATCAATGTTATCGAAACCTAACAAAATCGGATGAGTTGAACTCCGGATATGTCGAGGCATTTTTACGCCCCCTCTGATTTCGACACAACGAGTGTCGACTGTATAAGAGGAAGTGATGGCTTTTCCAAATGCAATGTTTCAGTTATTGCTTATCAAACCCTACATTGTGGGTACACATTGGAATCATCTCATCAAGACCACAAGGGTCTAGAATTTGACTCCTAATAGCCCCTTATGCTCCTATTTATAAGTTAATCTTATAGGAGTATAAGGTGCTAAGATCCAAATTATAGAACCCTATGATCGAGACTATTCAAATGAGTACCCACGGCAAAGGGTTTGGAATTGAAATAACAAAGTCAGAATGTCCTCCTTCTAAGTTTTCAGTAGCTTTGTCAATCATGTTGTCATCTACATTGCCTTTAGAATAGGACAAGTCTAAAGTTTGTCGTTTGGGTGAGCGTTAACCCTTTCCCAAACTCAAATCTATATCTCTATCAATTATTTTGTCGTCTACATTGCCTTTTGAATTGGACAAGTCTAATGTTTATCGGTTGGGTAAGCGTTAAAGTGACATTTTACAATTATTTTTACATAAAATTTCAAGCCAAAATATTGAACCGTTTACGAGAATTATATATTTTTGTGCAAAAATTAAACAAATTAATTGTTGTGGACAACAGTTCAGATTTAAATAGAATTTGTCATTTCTGTCTCAACTTTAAAGGCGTATTTTTCGCTTTTAAATAACAACTTAGAAATGATAGCATTTCTACGCATTAGAATAAACAATCTTTAAATATCAAACTGCCCAGTTTTTCAAGGGGTTACAGGTGTCAAGGTCATTGATATCTTAGGTAGAAACTATGGTAGGTTGTGGCATAGAATATATTGAGCCAAAACGAGAAAATGGTGATTATCATCATTATTGTTCTTTTCTTTCAATGTTTTTCCTTGACTTTTTATCTACAAGGAGCGTCAAAATCAGGTATGGTTTGTGAAATGGTCAAAAGAAAAGGATCAGACGGATAATTTCTATCTGATCTTGTACCAAGCGTACAGAGCACAGACCATTTCCATACTGGAACCTTTAACTTTTAGACTGGGATGTCTTAAGTAAATACATTGTAGAAACCTGTTAAAACGTTGAAAGAAACGAAGAAAATGGTACATAAAAGCATTCCCATTTTCTTTTCACGGCAGCCACGAAATGTTGAATCTCTCTTTTTTTACTACGTTGTTTTTGTCGCCTTTCTGCTACTTCATCTGCTAATGAATCTCTGAATCTCTGCTTTTCAACAAAAATCTCGTAACTGCAGCTTAAAACAAGCTGCAGTTACGAGGTTTTTGTTGAAAAGCGACGTGATGGAAGTGTCTAAAATGTGGTCGCCTGGAGAAAGGGCTAATTAGGCACAAAGGAATAAACACTTGAGTGGGGACAAGAGGCTCTTGAGCTCGGGTTTTGCGCAATTGTCTTTTCACTTTCTGTTATAGTACTTAGAGGGACTCGGGCCAGTTAATAAATGAAAAAAAAAAAAAAAAAAAAAAAAAAACCTGGTCAAAAATAAGCACAAGAATTATCATAGATCATCATCGAAAACCCAAGGAACCCTCATACGCTACACCGATGAGGGGACCCCTGGGTTTGCAAAGATGCATAATTATGGCTCGGTTAACCCACATTAGTCGTTTGCTTCTACATAGCGAGAATTGGTGTTGAAATTTGGCATTCTTAGACGAGTCGATCTGTATCTCGTTTATTTACCCACCTTTTCATTTATAGAAAGATTTTCCCTTAACAGGACAACATTGATTTATGTCTGTTTTGTCAGAGATTGAGTGCGATGCATCAGGCAGCTATAATCATGCTCGGAATACTGCATCGGTATGCTGATGCCCGAATTTTGCCATGCTTGTTTTTAGTAAGAAGTTTTTTTTCGTTGTGCGACCTTTTTTTAAAGAAGGAAAAGTATAAGGGTAATTTGTAGATTTTGATTACCATAATACAATGTTCAACACGGTTTGTGGTGCATAATGTTCTGTTTCTGTGCACATGTGGTTTGCAATATCTTTCAAGTTCATAGACTGGAGTATTTTCAAGTTCTGATGACAATTAAGATGTGGGGCATCCATTTCCATACCGCTTTCTAGAATATACAAGCCAATTGACCAAAGAAAGAAAGAAAGAAAGAAAGAAAGTAAGAAAGAAAGAAAGAAAAAAGAAAGAAGAAAGAAAGAAAGACAGAATAGAAACGAAACTGTGTCAGCTTGAGTCCCCCATCACAAGTTAGAACCTAGTCGTCATTCATATTTTTATTTCGATATAATTACATGGATACTTGACCTTTAATATTACAAATCTACTCGTCTTAACTCTTACCTACTTACTTTAAATGTTGTTTCGAACATATTGGCAATCAATAAGACGTTTGAGTTTATCTACAGTTTTTATGTCACAATAATTAAGTAGAAAGCAGGTAGTATATACTTAAATCAGACTGCACGTCTGTGCAGGCTGATCTTAGTCTATACTGCTTGTCAAAGCTTTGTTCACAACAGGAATATGACATGAAAAACATGGGAAGGATTAATTGTTTGGAGTCAAACATACGCTACAACTCTTTCCCAAACAATGCACTTCTGTACCAGTCAAAATTGAAAGATTCTGCAGACGACAAAATTGGTGCAATGAAATGGAAAAAATGGCTTTAAATCACAGAAAGATATCAACATTTTCTTCCTTTCTCTTGATGTTTTTCATACATTTATCTAATGCAGACTTCAAAATTAATTTGCTGTTGGAGAAAGGTTTTGCTATTTTCCAAACAATTCATGGATTTGACATCTACGTTGTCGTCTGCAACAGATTTTTATTTTGACATGTTTGCAATTTTGTTATGAAATAATGTTTATTTTTTACAGCATTCAAATTAATCCCTATCTAAACGGCAAAAGGTATGCTGTTCCAAATAAATCGTTGCAGCATACGTTAAAAATGACATCGAAAAGTTAACAATTAGCTTTTCCTTCTTTTTTTTTGTCTAAATGATTCCTCAAATTAGAGACGTTCAAAATTTGTTTCGGAAAGGAGTAACCAAGATGATACCAAAACGGCAAATATCAAAGATCGGCTTTGCAAAGATTCAAATTAGGCCAAACAATTGAGTACAAAGAATATGATAAAAAAAAAAACTGCGTATTTCCTGTAAGTACATTTTTTAAGGTTACACTCATTACCCCATTCCCAAACGGCGAAAATTTGGACTATTCCAATATGAAAGCTGCTGCAGATGACAAAATTAATTGGATGTCATTTAAGATAAGATTTGTGTATAACAGAGCCCAGAAAATATTGAGGCAAAAGGAGAAAATGCTGATTATCAGCATTTCTTCTTTTGTCTCAATGTTTTCTGCTTAAGGGGGAATGCTCCAGTTTCCTAAATTTTTCCCAATAATAAAATTTGTTCATATTTTGTATGTTGACATCACATGTTATTACCAATTGAAAAATAAAATAAAAATGGATGATCAGCGCTCTTGTTTGAATTTTATAGGCATTCGTATCACATACCCCTTAGCCTACATAGAAATAATGCACTTTTTCTTGCATCTGTCCAAGGTCACTAAAATGCTAATGAAATGCTACATATATTCATTGTTTAGTCCGGAAAATGTATTTAAAGTAACGTCTTACATTTAATAAGAACAGAAAACCCAAAATAGGTGCTTCTATAAACGCGTAAATGTATAAAACAGAATGCTCACGTGTTCGGTTAGATCAACGAAGCTGGAGTGTTTTATGTCAAAATTTGCATATTTTTGGAAATATTTCAAGTTCTACATAATAGAATTTGGTGAAACTCCCCCATTGTATTAAGCAACATGTCCTGGTAAAAATTCAAAAAGAAAATGTATAGGTCAGCGCACTTATTAGTGAATTACAGGATTTTTTATCAGCTACACATGAATAAAATGACGCAAAACGGTGGTAACTGCACACACACTTACGACTGTCTTGCTCTAAATAATCGATTTCCATCTTGAGGAAATCAGTTTCGCATAATAAATACATTTTTACCGTCGAAAATGGTAAATTGTAATGATGTATCATATTATTGAAAATATGGTAGCGAAACATATTGGTACGAAACATTTAATTTACTACCGTAAAGACCGATTGTTCCGAAAAACTGTAGTAATCCCCCTTAAGTCGAAGTCAAAATCTAGTCCCGTCCTCATCAATGGATTATCAAGTAAAGTTTCATAAAATTGTTTTGAAATAAACAAAGCCATCAGAATATGGTTAGAAAATGAAAGGAATTGTGCGGAACTAGCGTTTTCCCCTTTTCTTTAGATATTTCTATTGTGAATGTATTTGAAAAGCCAAATTTGCATCGAAAATTAACAAAATCGGATATATCGAGGCAAAATGACGATCCCTGCGATTTCGAAACAAATAGTTTCAAGTGTATTTCATTAGCTCTCATAAATATATTTGATGACTAGACTTTCGCTTTTGCTCAAAACGAGCTAAAACTTGTCCACACAAGTATATAAAAAAGTTACAAGTATTATTGCACAATACAGTTGGAAATATAGTAGGGTCTACTCGACTTGTCAGTGGATGTATTAAAGTGTTGAACATCTATAATAGTGTGGGTTACGACTTATTAAATCCACCATCTTAATTATCAATTTATATTGTGGGTTTTCAATTGAATCGATTGAAAGGGCATTTCAAATGAGCAACATATCTGAAGGATTGGAAGGATATTAAATGATATTTTCACATTAAAACAGGGATCACTCTTAATTATCACTGCTTTTCAACAAAAACCTCGTAACTGCAGCTTGGGACAAGCTGCAGTTACGAGGTTTTTGTTGAAAAGCAGTGTATTATCCGGAGCGGCGATCATGAACATGAACTCGGATTCAATTCGCTTCAAGAAGATAGACGCAGAGAGCGTATCATGCGAGGACTTTAATAGCACGATGGAATCCATTCATTGCGAGGAGGGGAAAGACGACATGGCGGGCCTTTACGTTAAGGACAAAACTTATACCTTCTCCAGAAAAAGCTTGTTTATTATCGGTGCTGTTGTTTTAATTGTTGTTATGGTGCTTTTTGTGATTAGTGCGGTGGTGGGACATTACACGGCGAAAAGAGAGAATGATCAGACGTATAGGGCTGGAAATCATATGGTACATGTAGTTTTATACTTGAAGTTTTTTGATTATCCAAATTGAGCATTTTTAAAGTAAAGCCGGATGAATTTTAAATAAGTAAAAAAAAAAATAATAAAAAAAAATAATAAAAAATAAATAAATAAAAAAAAATGAAATGAATAGATAAAATAACATAAGATATAAATAAATTGACAGCAATATAAATATATAAATATACTTACTACCGTTCTGTCGTTTGCGGAATTAGATCAATTGTTGGAAAACGTATTTAAGGATTCCATAAGTAATTCATATGTCTGAGAAAAGAGCTCAGTATGGCGGGTTAAATGCAACAAACATTTTGAAAATTGACGCAGAAATTACAAAAAAGATATTGTAAAATAATTGGCCCTGAGGTGCGTTCTTTAGAGCGAGATTTCTTAAGATATCTCGAGATTTCTTAAGATATTTTAACATAAAGCATTCTTTAGATCAAGATTTTAAGTCGTCCAATGGGAGGCGCCATTACTCTTTAGTTCATGCGGAATCCTCAGTCAACTCTGAAGAAACGATATAAAGAAAATTGACCGAGTGGTTCCAAACGCTCCATAATGTATAAACCGCGGTGTTACGAATGCTCCATACTTTACACAAATGACGTCATCATGACGTCATTTGTATAAAGTATGAAACATTCGGAACAACTCGGTGAAATCTCGGTCTTGAAAACGCTTTATCTAAAACATCATAAGAAATCTTAAAAAAATTCGCTCTAAAGAACGCACTTCTGGTTTCACGAAAAAACTTAAGTACATACCCATGCGTACATGCTCAACTTCAATGGAATACTGTCCAACGTTGAAGGGTAGGCCCCTATTCGATTGAGGTTCACGTGGATTTCATGTGATTTGAGTGCTCAGATTTGAGTCTGAGAACGTACTTAAGTGTTTTCGAGAAACCGGGGCCTGGTCAGGTTGGAGTAGATGGGACTCGTGTAGCGTAAGCTGCGTTATAGGCAAGCAGAGGAGGGTTCGAACCTGCTCGCTGGATTTTTAAAACTGACGCCCTGTACTGTTTTTAAGGTAGACCACCCCTAATGAGATTCACGTGACGTCGGAATTATTCGAGCGACGTTCGCTATGTATCCGAACTTATTTTGGGCGACGTCGAAAACTTTGGGCGGTGGAACATTCCACCGCCGCATGTTTACAATGACGCCCGAATAATTCCGACCTCACGCAAATCTTATTAGGGGTGAATTACATTAAGCAACATCGGGTTTTGTCGTTTCAAATTTAAGCTAGGACATGTACAAAAAAGTTACCACTAAAGCAAAGTTTAACACATTGCTGCAGTGACAATTTTGTACGCCATTAATGATAAATGCTTTGGAAAACATTACGGAAAATGAGAAAATAGGCTGTGACAAGCAATTTCTTGATTTCTCACTTTGACTTTTTATGCAAGATGCAAAGATTTTCAAAATTTCACCAACTTGAAATTGTCGTCTACAACACCTTTCAAATTGGACAACTCAAAAATTGTATCGTTTGGGAAAGGTTTAATTTCTGAAATTGTTTCTTCCATTTCATTTCAGAACTGGTCAGGTTGGAGTAGATGGGACTCATGTAGCGTATCTTGCGGAATAGGCACGAAGCGGAGGGTTCGAACCTGTATGTTGGATCCCGAGGACGCGTGCATCGGACCGAACGACGAGCTTAGGGTCTGTGTAATGGACGAATGCAACGGTTTGTGCCACTTACTGATCAGCAGTGTTTCTTTCTCTCCCCAACATTTTATTTACCTTTTGACAGGTCTTAGATTTTGTTGTTTCTAAAAGGGTTTATTTAAGACACGAAAGAATTTGCAAATATTTTAATTTATTTATTTATTTTTGAAGACGAATATCATTTTGCACTTATTTGTTCTTTGTATTATGATCCAAGGAAGAATTTTTTTGCCTAATTTCGATCATACATGGTCAACCGTCCATACATTTAGAATTATGACATGCACGTTTGTGCACATCCGATTATGTTGTGTTAGTTTTGCTGTATCGCAACAATATTATGTTATATAATACATGTAAAATTTTGTATTGAATGTAATTGAAATTAATTAGCCTAACATATGTCACCATAATTGGAGAGCAACAGAGAAGAGGGGGTTTAGACATTCCTCTTTTATTTCAAATTCAAACCCTATTACTAGTATACGATTCTAATGAGTACCCATATCATAGGGATTGACAAAATATTGCATTTTGGAAAGACCAATGCACCCTCGTATCTTTTCCTCTTCATCTTGTTCTTGATATGATCAAAGAAATGATGTATCGTTTGGAAAGGAGCAAAGGATAAGTGCTTTGGTTTTTTATATGCATTGTTAAGTGGCCAATTAACCCTATCCCAAATAAGACGATGATGGTGTTGATGATTAATTATAGATCTTTTTAAACATTTAAGAAAAGGAAATATTGAACTGTTTACAGGAATTATCAGAAAAAAGACGTAATAGATACGACGAAAAAAAATACTCTTGAAAATGTTTCCTCTGTCAAACCACTTATTCTCCGTGGCACATCAAAATCGCTTCACTGAAAAAATAACCTTTGGTGCTTCAAACCAACATGAAAGCAGAGCTAGCAAGCCGAACGTTCCACCATCGAATATTTACGACGTTGTCCGAATAGGTTCGGATACGTAACGAATGTTAACGCCGTTGAACGAAAGAATTCCAACGTCGCGTGGATCTCATTAGGGCTTGACTACACTAAATGCCGCAAATGCACTTTTTCTATCTCCCGTCATTTTGTATTGTTTCCCCTTTCAGATGATCAATGGTCACCGTGGGGTGCTTGGAGTTCATGTACCAACAGCACAGGGACATGTAAACGATCACGTGGTCGGTCTTGTCATAACACCGCTCTCAACATTGGCGGGGGACGTTGCACCACGGGTAACGCCACACAAGAAGCGAAATGTAGAGACAGGGACTGCTTTGGTTAGTCTGATTGATTGCTTGATTGTTTTCTTAATTGATTAATTGACTGCTTAATTGATTTATTAAAGCATGCAAAGTATTTAAGAAAGATCCAAATTTTAAGTTTCAAAGTGCACCAATATTAACTAGGAACAACTTTTTTCGTCGGTGAAGTCCGTAAGTTGAGCGCCTTAAGAAAACATTGCCGAAGTGGGGGTCATTACATATGCATAATTATGTTCCAGGTTAATGTTGGTGCACTATACAGACTACTGAGTCAATGGTTACAATCGTTGGCTTGATCAAATTTCATGTCCCGTAATGAAGATGACCCCTTTTAAAGAAGAAGCATCCATTCAAACATTTGGCCTATATCGTCAACTACATATGTTATAACTGCTTAGCGGCCACGTTTTCATTTCTGCAATACAAAAACATACTTCCTGTGGATTGAATTGTAAGGGAAGTAGCATACCTAACTCCACACAGCGACAATGCCTTAAGTACAATTCGGGGGAGATAACTGCCAAGGAGATTGGTAACATACATGCATTTGCTTATAAATAGCTCGGCTCGGTCTATGAGTTTGCAGTAATGATCCGACCTACCTTAATGTAAGGACATTCAATCATGTACCCAAAAATGAATTTTAGTATGGAACGATCTATTTGCTCTATGCCTTTGACCCCATTTTTGAGATCGCCATCACTCCGACGAAGCCAGCCTCACAAGCATTTTAAGGAGTATTATACCAATCTTTTAAAATGGTCCTAAAATTTCCCCAAATTATTCAAAATCATTGCTACTTGAAAATAGGATATAGTAAGTCACACATAATTAAATACTTTTAAATTCTAGTGTTAAATTATCCAATCACTTGTCACCTTGACCTATGAGCTTCCATAATGACGTCACAGGGTGACAAACTGATTTACTTCCCTTAGACCTGAACACGAACGTTCTTTTTTACCAACATCTTCGCCAGCAAATGTTGAACCCACCTACGTTAGTATTCAGAAACGACACTAATCTACGCCGTTTATTTCACCATTGGCCTATTATGAGGTTTATCAATTGACGCGAAGAAAATGCAACTATGACACAACAAATCTCAGAAAAAAATAATAGAAAAATGACATCGGTAAATATCTACCTCTGAATTCGATTAGAAATTGTATCACTTTAACTTACGTACATTATATTTATCAGGTTATTCGTGGACGGATTGTGGCACATGGTCGGCGTGCAGTAAACATTGTGATTTCGGCGTACAGACACGAGAACGTATATGCAAAGACCACATTGGCAACACAGTTAATATATCCAATTGTATTTTACTTATACCCCCCACCTCACGATAAATGACCTGTCAGAACATCGCTAGATAACAGCTAGTGGTGCTCTGCCAGGTCATTTACCGTGAGGTATACGTAATTTTAGGTTATTCATGGACGGACTGGGGTACGTGGTCTGGGTGCAGTAAACATTGTTATTTCGGTGAACAGACACGAGAACGTATATGTAAAGATCACAGAGGCAACGCAGTTAACATATCCAACTGTATTTTACTTATACCTCCCACCTCACGATAAATGACCTGGCAGAGCATCCCTAGCTAACAACTAGGGATGCTTTGCAAGGTCATTTATCGTGAGTTGTATATTAATTATTCTAGGTTATTCATGGACGGACTGGGGCACGTGGTCCGCGTGCAGTAAACATTGTGATTTTGGTGTACAGAAACGTGAACGCATATGTAAAGACCATAGTGGCAACAAAGTTAATATATCCAACTGCATCTTACTTATACTTCCCACCTCACCATAAATGACCTGGCAGGGCATCACTAGCTAAAAGCTAGTGATGCTCTGCCAGGTCATTTACCGTGAGGTATACATTATTGCAGATTACGCGTGGACGGACTGGGACACGTGGTCTGCGTACAGTAAACATTGTGATTTCGGTGTACAGACTCGAGAACGTACATGTATATGTAAAGATCACAGAGGCAACGCAGTTAACATATCCAACTGTATTTTACTTATACCTCCCACCTCACGATAAATGACCTGGCAGAGCATCCCTAGCTAACAACTAGGGATGCTTTGCCAGGTCATTTATCGTGAGTTGTATATTAATTATTCTAGGTTATTCATGGACGGACTGGGGCACGTGGTCCGCGTGTAGTAAACACTGTGATTTCGGTGTACAGACGCGTGAACGCATATGCAAAGACCACAGAGGCAACGCAGTTAATATATCCAACTGTCCTGGAGAGAGTACGCTTAAAAAATGGTGCCATAACATAGCTTGTGAAGGTTGGTCGTTAAATCAAAAGTAGCCATTATAATTATGAGCGCAAACGTTTTTCTAAATTCAATTACATGTATGTTGCAGACAACAAATTCAAGCGACTAGATCTATAATTTCACATGCATAGGTATATTGACCTTTCGGTGTAAAACATTGGGAGAATGAAGAAAATGCTTGTCGAGATCTTATCCTGATGAAGGGGGGATCACTGCAAAGGAGATTGAGAATTTGCATGTACATGTAGTTAAAATTCTAACTTTTAGAATACTTATACCAACGGAAGAAATAAAATTTTGAAAGTTTGAGTTTATTCAGACTCTTTGTGAAGTTTTCTCTATTTAAGGACAGATCCTCCATTTATTTCCCACGGTAAGATTTTTTTTTTATTTTTTCTGTACTGATATTTAGATATATGAGAAGTAAAAAATGACTTAAAAACTATAGGTCACCAAGCGAATTAAAAAGTTATTGGTTTTCAAGGGAGACTACTCTTGTCTAAAATTGCAAAAATGAGGTGTCACTTAAATATCCACAAAAAAGGTGTTCGAAATGACTTGGATTACTTAAATCTGTCTTTATTGTGTTCAATATGTTTTATCCTGTCTAAATGAGTATCAAGTTGGGAAAATTTAGTGATGATTTTGGAAATTTTAAGTAAAACATTCTTTCAAAAATAGCTGAAATTGCTTTTTTTTCGAAACGTTTCTGATAATAAAAAATATTCCAGCGGTAAGATTTTTTTCTTTTATGGTATAGACATAGTGCTTGGTCATACAGGTCTACAAAAACAAAAAAAAGGAAAATATATCAAACCAAACGTTTTTCTTAGTTATAAGTAAAATTTGGTTTATTTTTTGCAGCTCTGTCCGAAATTGTTTCACTACTTTTATCCATTTTCTTTATTATTACCAGCTTTAGATAATAAAAAGTGTCATCTTTTGTGTCCATCTGAAGCGGACTAGCTATTAAAGACACCACTTTGCTTTTGTTGTTCCGTTTCCTATCGCTAACGCCACATGTTGAACGCGTAACAGAAAACGAAATGTACTATTCGAGTACTATTACACTTTAATTTACCAAACAGAGAAAATTGAAATAATCGAAAAGGGTCTTGCCATTTATCAACCAAACATTATACTAAATGTAAAAAATACATTTGCTGAAAAGGCCAATTACTAAAACAGCTTTACTTCGTTATTTAGGATATGCGCAGTAAGTTGCGCAGTAACAACTGGAGGATCTGTCCTTAAACAGAACAGACTAATTCCCATCTAGTTAAAATTATTAATTTGGTTCAAGGGCCTTACCAGGGTGTGTCTTTCAATTTAAAAAGCTTCTAAATAGACTTTGTCGGGGGTAAGCCTATGCAACATTACTTCGATATTAATTATATTCTTACATCGATGTTTGAGACATCATATATAACTATATATCATAATTTTATGACTATTTTAGATGCCAATGAGTGCGAGTCGAACCCCTGTCAAAACAACGGTGTTTGTGTAGACAAATACAAAGAGTATAAATGCGTTTGTCCTATGGGTTGGAGAGGAGATAATTGTGAAAGTAAGAAAACCTTTCGATTATATACTAGCATAATTATATTTTCCTTTAAAACAAAATAAGGCTCGACAGAAACCCATTAGAGCTACAAAGTAAAACTATGTGATCTACGGTTCTAAGCACATGTTATCGTGAGCGAATGAAACGATTCTTATAACCACATCACCAAATCAGACAATTACTGAGGCGGATCCAGGATTTCGGTGAAGGGTGAACATACAAAAGGGGGTTTCTTTTTTACTAATATTACACAATTTTAAAAGAATTTCTGCGTGAAAATAAAATAATCAGGCTACAGATGGGGTTCGTTTGACACCCCCCGAACCCCATCTGGATCCGGCTCCGAAATAGATCAAAATAATTATGAACAAAATCCTGTCGATTGTAAAATCAATTTTCTACAAAAAGTCATTTTTTCCCACTTTTATCAGTTGCTGTACCTTTACTCTACAGTTTTGGATCACTGTGCCTCTTCTCCGTGTGTCTATGGTAATTGTACGTCTCACAAACAAGGCTTTAACTGTACATGTATTGGTGCCACGGGACCAAGGTGCGAAGTCCGTAAGTACATTTTTGCACAGAAAGTAGGAACTAATGCTAATTACCGACAGTTCGTCTTTTCTATGTTTTTCAAGTACCTTTCCACCAACCGAGTCCATGCGACATATTTGGCCGATTATGGTTCATGAGTTACAAAGGCGAAACTGGTCCCAAAAGCACTAGATCGCTTCTTCAGGAATCTACAATTTCCTTTTTTTCTTGGAGGAGGATACCTAAACCCATTGAAGCAAAGGGATATCTTCCAACTTGTATTTTCGGCTCTTTTGAAAAGGTATCTTCATTTTATGGCTTTACCACTTTTCAAAAGCCGACAACGGCCCTGACTATAGAATTGTCCTAACCTATGTTTCAGCAATGGGCGACTGTGTAGATATAAGAGACAATGGTGACACAAGGAGCGGCGTCTACACTTTACGAATATCCACCGGGCAACATGTCAAGGTGTACTGTGATATGGAGACGGACGGAGGAGGATGGACGGTGAGTTTACGTTTGTGGTGCGTTTATTTCCAAACGATGTAATATAAGGCTGGGCCAAATTGAAAGGCGTTGTAGAAGCTGGCAGAGAAGTTTAATGTCACAGCATAGAAAGTAATCGGGGAGGTGTTGCGAAAAAATACCAGTTTTAAGCATTTCTTCTTTTCTTCATAATCAACTTTTCTTTTTTAGACCAAGAGTTGCTCTACTATATTTATTGCACTTAGATCTATGCATTTGTATACATGTATAGTTTTGTGTTTCTCTGAATACAAATCATCATTTTTTTAACAATGGCAAAACACTTTTGGAACTGCTTGTTATGATTAAGTCAGACATCAGCCGAACGCGAGGGTGAGCAGACTAGTATGCTTATTTTTTTGGGGTGAATCAAATCTCGAGAAGACGATTCAAATGAATACCCACAAAATTGGGACTGCTGAACATTGAATGATATTCAGCATTTTGAAAAGCCACAAACCCTCTTCTCTGTAGTTCTAAATGGTTCTGTTTTATTTCTTCAGGTATTCCAATATAGGTTCGACGGATCAGAAAATTTCTATAGGAACTTTTCCGACTATGAATTTGGATTTGGTGATTTGAATGGAGAATTTTGGCTAGGTAAAGCAAGATTAAAGTAGAAACATAAACAAACAAATCAATTGATGTGAAATCCTTTTAACTTTAGAAAACGTTTGCATGACTGTTCAGATTCAAAAAGGCTTGGAAATGGAAAAAAAGACCTTTATGAAATATACATATGATACCAATTAGCTCCAGACAACATCCTGTGCGTGATTGCAATCCAACCTGGACTAGGACTATTATATATTCATGTTGGTATTTCTGAAATGCTATTTGTCCATATTCATGCTCATCAATATTTAGGTGCCACAAATACAAGAAAATATAATATTTTGCCAGAAACGACCCAGAGATAGAAGAGTCATTAAGATATAATTTTGAGAAAAAGCACATTTGAGTGTTATCCAAGTGCTATATTTTTACCCACATTGTTTTGGTTTCTCGTTTGTCTTCTCTTTCATAACAGCCATCTCTCTGCTTCTGCCTTTTAAGATGTAACGTTCTCTGCCTTTTCATCATTTTTGTAGACCTCTGCTCTCTTCATCATTTTGTCTGTCAATATCTGTCCCTGTTGCTGCCCAAATCGTCAAAATGTTTTCTTTGTTTTATTTCGCATGTTTATATATTTATTTCCACTTTTTCGCCTACTCAGCTTTCAAATGAAAACTCGATCCAAATGTTTGCTGTTTAAGAAATGATGACAAAGTTCAAACTTCTGTTGTTTGGAAAATAGATTAACGTACCACCGTTGTTGTTTGTTTCAGGATTACACTACATATACCACCTAACACGCGATCCTACGGAATTACGGATTGACCTATCAGCGGCTGATACCTCCGATGGATACGAAACATTTCAGTCTTTCTCGATATCAGCAGCGCCGTACTATACCCTGTCCGTCTCCTCGCCCGGTGGATCTATCTGTAGGTTGATTGTTGCTTGTTTCTTCTTTGTTATCGAGTTTTACATTGTATTTAACGACACGAGTATTACGAGTATTTAGTTCAGCTTAAGTCATTCCAGAAGTGGACATTACTATATTCTTCCTTAACCCATTACCACACAGTGACTCCTTTTGACTCCCAACAAGATAAAGGCTTTGGAAAACATTGTGGAAAATGAAGAAATTGCTTGTGACAAGCAATTTCTTCATTTCCCATAATGATTTCTACAAAAAAAAAGACTGAAAAGTGTGAACTTTCATTAATATTAAATTGTCGTCTGCAATATCTTTGAATTTGAAACAGTCTAGAATTGTATCGTTTGGTAATGGGTTAAAGCATCTCTCTGTGAGATTATTTGGAGATTTTGTAATCATTTGATACACCAGGTTTAGTCTTGTAATGTTGAATTAACTTTGCTGATGTTTGACGAATACGACACGTAATTTATGTTCATTAATAAGCTTTAACACTCTTTCAGGAATACCATAATGGTGTTTGTTAGTTGACTAAAATAAAAGATAATCTACGAGTCTCAAGTATTTACAGTTAATACAAGTTTGGATGTGCGTAGCGAACTGACCTTTATCAAATCAACAAAAACTATTTGGTTTCCCATTCCAGCACCTTCGTCTAAAGGTTTGATGTACAATAATGGTGAAAGCTTCAGCACATTTGACATGGAACGTAGCGGTAATAATTGTGCAGAAAAGGACCATGGTGGATGGTGGTTTGACAATTGTGCCTACGCTAACCTGAACGGCTACTACGGGACTCCGGGTAGTACGGTGGGATATAATGGACGCCAAGAGGCCGCCATGACCTACAGGTCGTTCAAGAGTTACCAGTCATTGCTGACGTCCAAAATGATGATTCGGAGAAAATAGAGACTAAAGGCACATATTAGATGTAGATAATGTGTTCAAGTTTTATATAAACAATAGCTGACGATGCTACCGCGAAAGACACGAATTATTTCAGCGAGATTCGATTATTGCTTGAGACCAACATGAATACACATCAGCCGTAGTCAGACCAAGATGCATACTTTACTCTCTTAGATACTCTCTTACAGCTCCACCATAACCCTGTAACAACTTTAAAGCGGTATTTTGGATCCTTAAAAACCTGTTTCAAGTACTAACTGATGCGTTTCCATGTTAGTCTAAAATACGATAAAGACTTTTTTATCCAGATTCCCGCTCATTTGGTTTTCAATTTCAGCGCCTGCATACAAAGGTCTGACGTACAATGATGGTGAAAGCTTCAGTACATTTGACGAGGAGCGTAGCGGTAATAATTGTGCAGAGAAGGACCATGGGGGATGGTGGTTCGATAATTGTGCCTACGCCAATCTGAACGGCTACTATGGAACACCAGGCAGTACGGTGGGATATAACGGACGCCAGGAAGCCGCGATGACTTATAGATCATTCAAGGGTTACGAGTCTTTACTAACGTCCAAAATGATGATTCGGAGAAAATAAACTATGCATAGACTGCATTGATAGACTGTTGAAGTTTGCTCAGCCTTTTCCAAAGAAGACACTGAGTGACGTCTCTAATATAAATAGTTTTAAAATAAGTTTTAAAATAACACTGAGGCAAAAGATTACCCACATGTTGTCCCACTGTGTCCATGTTTCCCATGGTATTTGTACATTTATTAATCGTCTTTTGATCAAGATCCATTTAAAGTCTTATGTAGAAGAATTCAGATTGTCTTAATTTCGTCTCTGTCGTATTAAAGAATGATTTCCTTAAAATAGTTTTTTTTACAATTCTAAATCTTACTTCAAAAAATGACATTTTTAATTTCCACAAAAGATGACTATGTCATGAAAACATGGCGGAATTTTGGAAACAGGAGAAAATGCCGATATCATTTTACTTCTTGCCTCAGTGGCTTTCTGTCTACGATCTTCCAAATGGTATAGCCCACTTGAGTAGCAAACTATTGTGGGCATTCATCGTCCGTCGTCTACCCGTCTGTTCGTCCGTATGTTTTCCCACGACTTCGTTAAACAAATTCTTCTTCAAATCATTTGGACAAATTTTGATTAAACTTGGCAAAAATGTTCCTTTAGTCACCCTATTCATAAATTGTTCGTGACTTCCTGATTTGTTGAGAAAATTTGAGAATGTGATCGTGGCAGGGTACTTATCCGACCTGGACAAATCATGAGAAAACTAAACCATTGGACCAATTTTAACCAAAGTAGTCAGGAAAGTTTTTGTCCCCCTGGCTTTCTATTTATTATATCCCCGTTATCTTAATGTATATATCCATTGATAAAGAAATGTGCATTACGCAGTATACAAAGCCACTAATTCAGAAAGTTTCTAAAATGGTTTTCTGGTTAGTCAGGGGATGTCTCTAATATTGCAAATCCAAATATCCGGCAAAATTTTGACATTATTTTTGGGTTGTAAATTGCTTTCATCTCTCTGAAGAACAATTCCGTCCTGTGATTCTGCAAATGATTACTTAAACGTTTTTGGGAATTTTCATACCAATTGGCATACTTTTGTACTGATACAGACCACTTTGAGTAGAAATTGCTAAATTATTTTGGCCACTCACAGTCCGTCGTCATAATGTCTGTTCGTCCGTATATCCGTCTACAATTTCATTAAACAATTCTTCTAAACTCTTTGACCACTTTGACCATAATTGGCCAAAAAAAATCCTTTGGTGACCCCTGTCATAACTTGTATGGGATTTTTTATCTGATTCCTCAAAAATGTGGCAGGGCGCTTTTTTGACATGTAGAAATCCTAAGTAAAATCATCCATTGGTCCAATTTAAACCAAAATTGTCAGGATAGTTTCTTTAATGGCTTTTTCAACAAATGTCCATGATATTTTGAATTCGTAAAAAATATAAGCATGGCTTATAAGTGGTTTTAACACTGTAAGATTTTTGTTCACTTCGAAAAATGTTACGTCCATACCACTGTATTAGCACTACTGAAAGAATGTAGCAGCGTTCAACAGCGTTTGTTTAACGGCCGGCTATTTTTAGGGCGTGATCTGGACGCGGAGTTTCATGTGTCAAGACCTTTAGTTTGAAAACGGATTTTTGCGGTGAAATTTTCACAAACATTTTTATTTCAATTTCCGTATAAGTCGAACATGTTACAAACGAAGTCTTTCCTTACAGAGTGAACGTTTGTTGCTCTAACATATAGGGCTAACACAAGTACCTAAGTAGCCGCGGGTTGCAGGTGTCATTTTCAATGTGATTGGTTTTCATATTTTCGGTCTGGTAGAAAACATGGGAAATGAAGTTATGGCTTCTCGCAAGTAATTTCTTCATTTTTCACAATGCGTTTTCTTAACCTGTGAGGACATCAAAATGCGTCATTAGGTTAAAGTAATCTGATATTTCATCTTATTTCATGAAGTAACATCTGTCAGTCACCGCTTTAATAGGACATCTACAGAGACCCTGGAAAATTCGCTATTTCTCTTTTTAGTGCTAACTAATCAAAACACTCGTTGCAAACCCAGGTCGGTTGTCCCTTGCAACAACACCAAAATGGCTTAGAACGTGCGCTTGACGTCGTCTTGAAGAAAGTTTTACCTCACTGCTACCCACTCCATATACAGATGGGTAGACTGAGGGGTTGTCAATTAAGGTAGACTATTTCTATTTCTAACACGTTCGCTATCGATGCTACCGTATTGGACCGATTCGTTTGTTGTTGTTAGAAAATAAAGTGTAGTACGCATGTCTCAATTGTGCAGTTCGCATGTCTCGAGTGCTTTCATTTTTCCGAACCTAAAATTTGATTGGTGCAAAGAAAGGTCACAGAAGACATAAACATCGCTGTTTCAATTATTTTGGGAAAAGAGCTTAAGACACAATTCTGTATACCCTAGTTGCTGATTCAATTGCTCAATAGATAATGTGCTTTTAACAGATTTTGGCGAGAAATTTATAATATGCTAGATTTATATAGTTAAAAAGGAATTTGTGAAGAAAGAAGAGTCGTACACTACAGAGACTTCGTATAATTGTATGCGTTTGTGCGTAGTTGTCCGCCTTTCTTCTATTGATGCATAATGTACGCCGAAGCGACCTAACCCGAAAAAAAAAAACTACTGTGGGTTATTTTTAAAAAAGAATCCGGAAGTATGAATATCACTTTAATATAATCTAGCTGTGTTTCACAGTTTCTTCACATAGAAAGCGACGATGGATATCCTTCGCTGCCATAAAAAGCAAAGAAAATCAGTGAGAATAGCAGACAAAATGCCAACATTTTCAATAGAGATATAGATACAATAGTCATGTAACTTCGCCCAATTAATTCGAAACGACAGCACATCCTGCCATGGCCTCGACTAAACAATACTGGTGAAAAGTTATTTGGACATTTCAACTTTAATGAGGCCTTCTCAAAAACCAAGTATCAGCATCGACAGTAATAATAATCAGACGAACAGTTAGGGTAGTCTACCCCTAATGAGATTCGCGCGACGTCGGAATCGTTCGGGCGACGTCGAAAACATTCGGCAGTGGAACTTTCCATCGCCGAATATTTACGACCGCGCCCGAATAAGTACGGATTTGTAACGACACAGCTCAAACAAATCCGATGTTTTTTTGAAATTCAAAATGGCCACATTACGGGTATTCTACCTTAAGAACAAAAAAACATCAGTTGTCGAGATTTATAATCTTAGGTATTTCTTCATATCATAAGATAATTGTAAGAGAAACACGAATTTCAAATCTCTATCAATGTTGAAAAACGATCCGGTATAAAATTGTTTCAGGTCATTGTTTATCTAAATGACTGATCACCTGCGTAGGCCTACACTTGTACACTTCGCGTCCATATCACGTCCACATCGTGTCCAAAATTGTGTTGTACGACTGATAATTTTTGTAGGCCTACGTACTCCGGCCTTGATGTAGATTCGTAATAGTGTATGTGGCCATTCCTTGAACTCTATGACTTCTGTCTATATATATCGGCCTTTGCGTAATATGATCGCTGACCGAAAGACTTTTTGTGTAATTACGAGGGTTGTCCCAGAATAAGTGAGACTTTTGAAATATCTCCTAAATGTGAGGTCCGATTGAGTTCAAATTTACAAAGTATGTAATTTAAACATTTTACACCGTTTGATATAGTACCAATACCAAAACAATGATACTTCTACAAAATATTGAATGAACAGTATTGTCCACCCAAATTAACCCGGGACAACTTAACTTTCGTGTGCAAAGTCCGTTAGTTGAGCGTCTTAACAAAACATTGTCGAAGTGGGGTCATTACATATGCAGATGTCCCGGGTTAATCTTGCTGGACAATAGTACGTGGTAAGGGTACCCGGAGCACGTCACATTTCAATATGACAAACGTTCGCAAATTCGATAGATGATCTGGTATAGTCCGTGGGCTGGCTACACCCTAGGCCCCCCCCCCCCCCCCTACCGGGATTTTATGACACATATATCATTGTAAAGCTTAATGAATTCCCTTTCAAATGCAACTTGTTGTTTGATATATAAGTGCTGGATAAGCATATGCGGAACGATTGATTATCTCCCCTTGAATTACAAAAAAACTTGTTTATAACTCACCATATACACATTCATGGGATCCAAAATAACCAAAATTTAAGCGCAAATGACCAAAATGCTCATATATTTTATCAATTCACATCGTTAAATAGTAAAAGATAATTTCACACCAAAATTAGCACGAATTATGCCCCTTGAATATGTAAAACAAGAGAACAATAGTATAGATATTGCCTTTGTTTATATTTACTTTGCATTTGGAAATCATTTCCACGGCGAATGATTGCTAGAATTTGTATTAAAGTGTTTATTAGATGCCTTGTAATAAAAATCAAAGTGTTGACTATCGACATTCTAGGATATACTCAACATTTCAAATGATTTTCAAGATGGCCGCCGCAAAATGATCACTTGACTAAATATTGAAATATCATTGCCCTATAATTTGTTATCATGTTCTGTATGTAAATGAGATCATTTCTTAGGAAAATTGAGTATATTAAATCTAAAAGAGTGTTGCCATGCTTATAATAGGCTTTTTTGTCATTTTTTTTAATTTTCAAAATGGCCGCCAAAATCTCAAATATGCAAAAATGATGTAAATGTTTTTCATTTCTGCAAATCTTCTGCACTTTTGAAATATTGTATTTTCAAATGTATTTCAATTTCTTATTAAAACTACATGATTCAATATGTAAGTAAATGACATAATCTTGAAAATATATATTTCCAGAACGGTCCTAAATCCTAATTACCGTATTTAATGGTAATAAATCCCCATTTCCATCAATGAAGTACTGAAGAAAATCCAAATTGATTATTTTCTATGAGAGATAAGCATTTCCCTCTTTGACAGAAACCATGTAACCGATTCTTTGATAATGAGTCCATATTGGATTACGTCATTGGTATCTTTTTGCATGAAGGTTTTAAGTCTTACATGGACAAGGGACGCTTTAGATAATAGGTGTTATATAGGGTATAAAGACATTAAGGCATATTTTGGTCATAAAGCGTTTAAGCTCTTTTTTGTGGGGTGGATAATGTTGAATACAAAACACTAATATCAACAATTTTGCCACACTAAAATGGCCTCTTCACTGTTAATTTACATGACATATAATACAATACAATAACATGTATTTCATGTAATCTGCCTAAATCAACAACTTTTTTCATGAGACTTAAAATTGCAACCATTCATATCCCTTTTAGGAAAGAAGTCGATAGCATTAAGGTCATGTGGATAGGAAGGGTGTGATCAAATTGATACCCATTTTTCTCGACAGCATCCATTTTACTTTGGCAATTGTGTACTAATGTAATTTCCTGTTGCAAGCAGCGGTCACATTTTGAGTGTTTGCCGCAACGTTTCTCACGCATGGTCTGCTTCAGATTGTCTAGCAACTTGGCATAGTATGCTTCGTTAATTGTACCTTTCTTGGGTAATATGTCCAACAAAATATTTCATTGCAACCCCCAATTGTCCCAAAACATTGAATACTGAACCTTTTCTGTAAAATATTGAATAATTTTCTTGGCCTTTGAGATTCCATACCAACGTACCTAGGACTCTGGACATATTCTCGTTCATAAGAATGCAACAAGTACTGGTAATCTCTTTATCATTCGCTAATCGTTGAGGAATTTTAGACCCAACAGTCTGTAAGTTAGCGTATCCTTTTGCAATCAAACAGTATCTTGAAAAAGATAATGCATGGACAATTTCTTACTTTAATTCGCCCATCAAGTATACCAGATCTGTTAATTTATGACACATACCGTCGACAGTGGTTGCAACTTTGCCTTCAGACCGAGCATCATCTCCTTAAGTTTCTCTGTCGCGTTATAACCATCGCCCCCAACCACGATATTTTACTTGAGAATAAGACGGCACAGAAGACCAGTAAACATATCATGCATGTTTTACCTTCATTCCCGTTTCAATACAAGTGTCGAACCATAGCAGGCTAATCCTTTTTTGTGAAAAGGCTTTCTAATAACCGTACATTTAGAAATTTTGTGCACATAATGGCATATATAAATCGCAGATTCCTTGGTTGATTGGTAATTGCTTATATGTATTATTCATTGTTAGCCCTTGTGTTTTATGGATTTTACCTCATCCTGAGGTCAGCTTGTTGTCTTCCACAAAAGTTAGAATTCCAAAAACTAATTTGTGGTGTAGATGTTTGAAATGAATTAAGAAATGCACGAGCATATCTAAAAACCGATAAAAAAACAAAGGATTTCAAATCTTCGGCCAGCGACATATTACAACACGACAAGTTTGAATATTATGTGTTTCCCTCTCATCATAATCAACAGAAATTGCAAATTGTGTTTGCTATTTAAACGAAATCTTTCAAAACAACATTTGGTTACACGAATAACAGGATTCCTCACAAATCAAGTGTTTTCGAAGTACTGGTATCCAATTAGGTACATATGTACAATTTATAACTGTTTATGTTATCACATATAAGTATTCTGAATTATAAAGGTGTAAAACGATGTCACTCGAATGCAATTTGATAAAGAAATAAATAATTCAGTTGCTATTATAGGTAATTTTAAATCATCAATTAATGCACATGGCAGTACAAATATGAAATTGTCCAGTTTCAACTATGGCTTATTAGAATATATTTGGTAAACTCTGTTCCTATAACATAGCATTCCAATTAATAGAAGTGGATGGGAAGATTTCTCTTCTGCACAGCATGTCTCCAATAGTATTGTTAAGTTTAAACTTGGAGCAAAATTTTAATGTAAAAAAAGCATGCATTACAAGGCAAAAATGGTATAAATCAAAGGTGAGCATACATGTACTCCAATGGGAATTCATTATTAAAAACGCTTTACAATTTTTTTAGTACTTAACTTTAACAAAATAAAGTTTCTGTGTAAAAGAAAACTGTATTTCACATAGAAAAATATCAAAGAATGTAGGTTAAAGTTTTCAGCATGTCATTTGCGCTAAATGGAATTTTATTGACATTTATACGGTAATTTGTCATAGCATTTATCGTTAAGATTCTCCCTTTTAATTGGTAAATCATGAAATTTTAGTTTTCAAACACAGCAAGTACACAATTTAGGGAAAAAGATGCCAAAATGATTAACATAATTAGAGAGTATTTGAGATTTTATTTGCCATTTAGAGAAAATTATGCAAATAATTGTGAATGCGAATAAGCCCGTATTCGCTTGTTCTGTGTAGCTGATGAGTGGTTTATGAACTTATTATTGGTCTATTAGTGTTCTCGTCCATTTGAAAAATTAAGCATTATAAAAGCGAAATGCCTCAGCATATTTTTTCCCTAGAAAAGCCTTGTTTTAGCTAATTAAACACATATTTCTACTTTCTCATTAATATTCATATGCAAATTAGCTAAATAAAAATGATTTCAAGAAAAATGTCTATTTGAAATTGTAAAACTAGTCTTATGTTTTATTACCAAAATAAGTATATATCTTAAATAAGTATTTTAAAATATTTTATTGCAATTAATTGATCCAAGTACTGAAACGCAGGAAAATGAGCAGTTGCCATAGTAACAGGCCTGTCATTTGCTTATCCAGCACTTTCAAATCAAACAAGAACCTGAATTCATTAACATGTTTCCTGCGCTTCAAGAAAATATAGGTCTTAAAAATCCCACATGGCGGGGAGGATTTCTGTTCACTAGTAAACTAGTAAAGTCGTCTTTTTGCAAATTAAACACCTATTTTCCACAATCTCATTAATATTCATGAATATGAAAATTAGCAAATTTTCTGAAAAATATCTTGGTTGTGAGAGAAATGTAATGACAACATTTTAAAACTAGTCTCAATGTTTTCTGACCAAAGTAAGTAATTTTATTGCAATTAATTGATCCAAGCGCTGGAACGAATGACAATGGGTGGTTAACATGGTAACAAGCCAACTACTTGCTTATCCAGTATTTTTAAATCAAATTACAACGTGAATGTATTAATGTACATCATAAGCTTCAAGAAAATATAGATCTTCAAAAATCCTACTTGATAGGGAGGTTTAAATTCACTAGTAAAGTCTTGTTTTTTAGCAAATTAAACACATTTTTCTACTTTCTCATTAATATTCATGAATATGCAAATTAGCAAATTTTCTAAAAAAATATCTATATTGTGAGAGAAATATCTTGGTAATATTTTAAAACTATGTTGAAAGATTTATGACAGAAATAAGTATTTTTATTGCAATTAATCGACCCAAGCGCTGGAATGTAGAAAAATGGACGGTTGCCATGGTAACGAACCCGCCATTTGCTTATCCAGCAGTTTTAATTTGAACAACAACCTGAATCCATTACTATACATCATAAGCTTCAAGAAAATATAGGTCTTCAAAAATCCCGCTAGGGGGAGGGTTTCGGTTATGGGCCCATGGACTAGTACATTTTTGTATTCTAATTGAAAAAAATGTTTACACAACCATATTCATACAGAAAGACTGCGCAACCATGTTCTAATCGACAGACTTTGATCAACCATATTCTAACCGAAAGGCTCTTGGCACAAACAAATTCTTGCGGAAAGACTTTGTACAACCATTTTCTAATCGAAACAATAGATTTGATGTCTTATACTCGTATAATGCTTGGTAAAATATTGATGAAAAGAAGTCAACGAAAAAGAATCTTTATCAATTTCATTGTGTGAATTTCATATCAAAAGTGAACAGCCTAAATTTGTGTCGGGTTTAACCAGGAAGTATATTATTGGTGTAATTGAAATGCCCATGGGTGAAGCCTTGCATATCATTTGACAATGATAACGATTGACCCAAATTCAACTATGTATGGATCGAGATTACATTTTAAATAACGAGGAAGTAAATAGGCCAATGTCTTAAACAAATAAACTAGTATTTTGGTGCGTTAAAAAGAGACAAATAGTTTTCCAAAATGTTTTTAATGCTTATAACTGTAACTGGACTTAATGAGATATGGAAACCAAACATGTTGGGGATTAAACAAAATATAATAGAACTGTGTTTATAGAAACACATAATGATACCAGAAAACGGGAAATATATCAAATACTCTTACCAAGACACCTGTATCGGTAGAATGAAGTTTATATTGATTTTGTATGTGTTTTTATGGCTGTTTCTCATTCCGATGATTACCTTTCTTACAAATAACATCTTGAATGCGTTTGATAAGAAAAGAAAGATATATCTATATGAGATTCAATGTGATGACGTTTCACTAAGTGTCGCAGAAGATCTACGTATGATTGATGACGTCATTGATGTTAAGATGGACAGATTCGGACAGTCGATCTGTGTGTTTGACAACATCACCTATATTGTCGACTTGGTAGGTATAGCTCCAGATAGCAGGGTATGGAGACTAAGTATCGTCGCTTTTCTACAAAAACCCCGTATCTGCAGTTTAATTTAAGCTACATTTATGAGGGTTTTGTTGACAAGCAGCATTATGTTGGTTGCTGCTGTAGTACTTGCCGGCTATTTTGACATGATGTGAAATGTTATATGTTTATTATGGAGGTACCTTTTGCGGTTTAATCCCATTTCGTCTGCTCCCAATTCTTCTACTATTTTGGACATAAGTCCCATTTCGTCTACTCTTCTCTACTTTGTATATCAATATGATATTATATGATTTTTATCAAAATGTTTGCTTTTTTATTGCATTTGTGAATATATTGACTTAATATCTTTTCTTATAACATAAGTAGTGTTGTTTATTGATTATTTGACATGAAAGTAGACGAGTTGGGACAGTAGACGAATTGGGACTCAAAAACAGTAGACGAAATGGAAGTAGACCAATTGGGATGTTACCCTTTATTCAGTAAGACATCAATGGAGTTTGGAGTTTGCTGCAAAGCAACTAATGCTAAAAACCGCATTACATACCATAATGGTAAAAAACTGTTTCCTTATTATCACCGTTTGAAATGTTGAGGTTATCGCTTGAATATTCAAATGCGTCCACTGGTGTTATGTGGAGTTGATAACGTAATCTTATTCATGAATACGAAACTAGATCCTATTCAAATTTTTCAAATGTTAAACTACACGTTGTGTATTAAATTGAGAATAGGGAAGTCACATTTAGGGCGGCTTAATTCAAGCCTAGAAATCAACCTTACAAAAAGATTTATATACCGCTTATCTACATTTGGTTGTTAAAATATAACTATCTACAATAGAAGGGAATACAGTGCTCCAACCTATAGTCTAGTCCCGATATTTTTACGTATGTTTACGAATCGTACCTATATATATATATATATATATAAAAATGGGAAATCGTTCAAAATTCCAATACAACTTTGCATACTTTGGTTCGAATTCTTGCAGATGTGCGACTCTTGCACGATATGAACCACCACGCGTGCACAATGATAGTATTTTTGAGTTTGATATTATGTTGTTTACGTGGATGAATTTTGTAAACATTGTGTCATAATACCGTAACCGGACGATATGCGCTGTCCAAACTCGATATTGTGAGCATTATCAGATCTGCACAGCTTTCACAATTTATCGCGCGTTGGTAGTACATGTAATGACCCCACCCAACATCTGACAATCGATCACACAAGTTAACATTCCCAAATGTGATCAAGAGAGACAAATCGAACCCTAGAGAAGATCGCCATGAACGATATAATAAACAATATTGGAAGAGTATTGCAAGTTCAATCTCGACCGATGCCGCAAGATGACGATGAGTGACCTCACTTCAGCAATGGTTCCATAGTCGGGTGCGATTTAAATCAAAATCTGGAAAGAGAGTTCGATTTGACGGGATTGCGTGCTACTTGTCACTTCTGTTTTCGGAAGACGTAAATCGAACAAACTATTATGATCTGTCCATCTTCCACTTCCAGAATTCCTCTTCTGGCACTAATCGCAACGGTCTCTTCAAAAGATGTAAATATTAATCATATTATTTCTAAAAAATAGAAATATTTCTTTTTTTAGATGACTATATGTTGAGTTTTAATTTGATAACCCGTACGTGCGTAAAATCGTGATATCGTTTTGTACTTCTAAAGAACATTGCTTTAAAATATTTTCCATAATATAATTTACAGGCTGCAGAAAGACGTCACCGCCAAAGACTTGCAAAAGGTAAAACACATTGTCAGCTGTCCATATTAACTCTAAGTCTTACTCAAACAAGATATGGAAATATCTTGGGAAAACATAGAGCCAAAAGAAGAAAAGATTGTTACCAGCGTTCCATCCGTTTGCTTCAATAGTTTCTTTGTTGTACGAATTGATCCATTTTGTTATAGATCTGCAACAGCCTTCAAATTAGACCACTCTAAATGCTGACTTTCGGGAAAAGTCAAACAAAAAACCTATGGCTTCCTGGTTCTATAACAATTTGATAAACACTTGTGCAATCCTTTCCTGTTTCCATTACACTAGATACCTGTTTTGGTTCAGGATGGCGCACATTAGTATCCGGGCACATTCATTTAATGCTGCATTTCCTACATGGCTTCGGCTTTCGCTTGAGAAAAAATAAAAGAACTTACAGAGTAGCCTTAAAATGTTGTATGTTGTTGATTTGCAACATGAAGCTTAAGTTTTTGTCATTAACCATGTTTTGTTTATGATTATGACTGCAGTATTTTCAGTGAACTCTGTGCTCTGGGAATTCTTCCTTTGTTATGTATGTTGAAGCAACTTTCCACTCGACGGAATTTCAGACTAGTTCAATTTCAAAAGAGTGACAGACAAACAAAAATGTGTTTATCAAAACAGAGATTAAATTGAGACAAAAGAAGGAATGCTGGTTATTAGCATTTTCTTCTTTTGCTTCAGTCTTTTTACCAAATATTTTATGTTTGAAACCTCAAAAAGCGTCTCTGTTTTGGAAGGTCGTTAATTTGCAGTCACAAAAGTTTTGGTTTTTTTGCAATCACAAAAAAAGATTATTAATGCGTCTTTAAAAGAACGAAATGAAAATTTACACCTAAAATCTCAATTTGATTTCAGGATTTGGACAAAGGTATCTTTTGAGCTGTGGAAACGAAATATTTGCACCAAAAAAGCGACCGTATACAACCTTCGTTGATGGACTCGGCAATACCACAGGTAAGAAAGCAATTTTATTCTTTCCAAAACGGCAAAAATTTAGATGGCTACTGTTTGAAGTCTTTCGTAGACGACAAAATGAATGCTGACAATAGCAACAACAACAATAATGAAGAATTTATGTAGAACATAGCTCATAAAATTTTGAGACAAAAGAAGAAAATGCTGGTTATGAGTATTTTCCTCTTCTGTCTCAATCTTTTCACAAGTACATTCTAATAGGGACGCCAAAACAACGTCTTGTATGGGAAAGGGTCGGTATGTCGGCATAACGACACAATTCAGCAATTTCACAAACATTTAAACGTCTAAACAATAAAATAGTTTTTTTTTATTTTTACTGTGCATAGATACAGAACAATTTCAAAATGGAAGTCCATTGGAAACATTTGCTTTATTGGAGACAATTTCGAGGTCAATGACGACAGAATTCGTGTAAACACAGACATTTATTTACTCATCTTTTACATTCTGACCTCTATTTACCACACATTTGCGCGCTTTGGCACCCGGCATGAGAAATGTTCAGGAAAACATTTTGCGAAATAAAGAAATTGCACGTGATAGACCATTTCTTTATTTCCCCTATTGTTTTCTACCTTGAAAGACAAAAAGTGTAATATTTCATGATTCTATTTCGATAACAAATTATACGAATCCTTTAAACGTTTATTGCATTTTTTCAGATGACGGATACAGAACAATTTTAAAATGGAAGTCACATGGAAACAGTAGCTTTATTGGAGACAGTTTCGTATTCGATGGAGATAGAATTCGTGTAAACACGACCAGTTTCTTCTACATATACTACATGCTGGCCTTTAAACAGAGGTCGAACACCATGAAAAACAACACACAAGTTGACACTAGAATAAGGCTAGGGCAAAAGCTCGTATTTGTCTCTCTGCGAAGACGGCAATATGCATACAATACCTCAATGGCAACTACTTTGTTGAGGAACAGATACCCTGTATGTACGGAAAAATCAACCATACATATGGGGTCCCATTTCTTGTTACACAGAGGTGACGAGGTGTTTCTACAAGTTTCTGACTTGTCGAGCATTGATCAGGAATCCAATGGTAATGTATTCGGAATGTATAAACTTGAATGACCAATGTGACGAGGTCATTAACCACACCCTTTTGCTTGCCATCACTCGGGCTGTTGCAACCACCGGGCTGTATCATCGATAAATGGCGTATGTACTTGGTACATCATACTTGTTGCCATTTATGTTTAAGTTTGAAAGCGCTTCTCAGCAATATTTTGTTGTGTCCTGAGTTTACCATATCGTCGGTGGGGAGTCAAAACCTCGTAACTCCAGCTTATTCAAGCTGTAGTTACGTGATTTTGACTCCCCACCAGCGATATGTACTTTTATCTGAATAACTACTTGTAAAATACTAGCCAACAAATTCATCAACCAACACAATTCTTCAACAACAAAGTCATAGCTTCACCGATTGTTATGTAAAATTCGCATTTCCATGCATATTGCACGAAAACGCAGTGGTGAATGTTAGAAATTTTATTACAAAATGGAAATCTAGTAAATATTATCTACCTACTAACCGTTTCTCAAGACATGCTGTCTTGGACAGCATATAGGCGCATTTCGATGATACAGTCTGGTGGTTTCAACAGCCCGAGTGATTGCAGGTAATTGTGTGTGTTATGGCATATCATAAATAAGTAGGCCTATATGATTTATGTAAATTCGATTCTGTCCATAATTAATCAGTCTACTTGTATTGTATTCAAATGTATAACATTGAATGACAGTATGCCATAATAAATATAGAATTTGACAAGATGTTTGTGTTGTTTTCCGTTGTTGGTAATATATAGTACATGTATAAAAATCCTATGTCATTTGGTTATCATCTACCGAGTTTCAATAAATGCTATCTTCTTGTTCAAATTTCTTCTCCGTTTTCATCTTTTCCGTTGAAGAGAAAAGATACAAAGAACGCTGAAAAGGTAAACAAATCAACAATTGAAAACCACGTCAGTCAAACATCAGATGAGCCAGGATTTGGAAAAAGGTCCCTTATAGCATTTGTGAAAAATAAGTTTCCAGATCAACCTGTACGTAAGAAGAGTCTGACTTGGATCCATACTCACGGTGTATAATTACGTGACTTAGAATTTCTGATAATCTTCAATAACTTTGTCAATACTTGACCAATTTGAATTCGGTTTGAAGCAGAGAAGGCGGAAAAATGTCTGGAATAACCTGGACGTCTTAGATTTATGTACTCTCCATAGCCGAGGTCTATTGATTAACCATCAAATATGACCTCTGCTGTTTTTGGTACACAAACAGCCTATTTGATCGTCATAATCTAATTATAGCACATCATTTGAATTATCGAATCAAAATCATTCAGTTTTATCTTGCATGATCATTACGTTTACATTACGTCGCTTCTATTTTTGGCTGAAGCCGGTAACATTTGAATTATCGAATCAAAATCATTCAGTTTTATCTTGTTTGATTACGTATACATTACGTCGCTTCTATTTTTGGCTGAAGCCGGTAATTTGAAGCGTCAGCCAATGAGAGTTTGTATCAGCTTTTTAAATTCTTTTGTTGTGAAAAGCCAACGATTGGATACCGAAATCCCACCAAGGCCCCGAGATTAGACGTGAAATAACCCGGCGGGAACAGAGCATCATTATATCATAATGGAATGAAGAGAGAATGTGATCTGTTCTTAAGTGAGTAGATTTATGAAAAATCGTTTGATAAAAAAGTTATTGGAGATAAACCAACATTTTGGTTTATCTTCAATAACTTTTTTATCAGTTGATTTTTCAAAAGTCCAACACGTTCGTCTAATGCATGACGTCTGTCCACATTCTCTGCTTCAAACCGAATTCAAATCGGTCAAGTATTAACAAAATTATTGAAGATTTTCTGAAATTGTTGCATCACCTGATTATCCATCGTGATACTGCTCTCTTACGGGTGTTACAGGCCATGGAGAAGCTACTGGAGTACAGCATGGATCCAGATCAGACTGTGCGTATGCACAGGCTTGTCTGGATTTATGTTGTTCTCAAATGCCATAAAGGACGTTTTTTCCAGACCCTGGTTCAATTATTTTAATTCTAATCGGAACTTCAATGATTGAGTGTGACCAAAAAAGCTACATCAAATATTCGTATTCGTATTCTATCCACCAGTCAGTGACAAGGCTTTTTTTATATCAGCAAGGTTGTCGAAAATTGTCTATCAAATAATTATGTTGAGTTCCAGGATAATACAGAGGACCATGATGTCAATGTAAATACGTTCCCTATGGCAATGATTATCGTATATACCCAAGTTATGATTAATATAGCACATAAATTATAAGCGCAAAAATGACGGATCTCGCCATTTTTATATTTCGCCTGAATGAATTTGCAGTCTTTTTTATCGAGTTCGTCAAATCCAGTGGTTGTAAGGGTAAGATTTAAGGGAAAGTATCTTACCAATGACACCTAGACATCCGGATAGTAAGAATAACCCATGCCAACCTATCGTATCTTTTAACGTTAGCCCAGAAAACCCACCGAACAACGTTGCTGCGGTCTGTGAGATACAGAAAAAAAAGAAATTCAATAGAAGATGAATAACAAATAAAAGTATAGGGTCATATAAATGACCTGGAAGAGCATCTCTAGCTAATAGCTAGAGATGCTCTTCCAGAGCTTTTATCGAGACTTATACATCTTGTGCATTTATATGCTTCGATACATAGAAATTAAATGGAAGCTTTACTGAAATGACATTTTTATTGTTCTGACTTATTATATTTTGCGGAAACGTTAACTCAGTGGTATACGTATTTTGTACTCAAGAGGTTCTTTTCATTATAAGCCTCAATTTATTAGCGGTGAAACGTGGCTCGGTGATCTTGGAAATCTATGACAAAGTCATATTTATGGTCATCTTGTTTGCATTTGATTTGCGACAGCGCTATCTGCTTTGATTTTTTCTTCTACTTATGTTTACGCCTCTACAAAACAGTAGTGTGATATTGGTTTCCAAACGACAAGCATTCTTAGACTGGTGATACAAACAACAACAACAACGTCATGCAAAGCAGACAAAACAAGTGCATGTCGTATTTCGATCCAATACAGGAGTCCCCCACCGGATAACAAAAAGTCCTTTCTTATAATATATCTCCTACTTACTGGATCTATAACTCTATAACAAGTTTGAAGTTGCTAGCACTTTAGGTTTTGGATAATATATCCCGAACAAAAATATAAGGGTAAAAACAACAAAGGGCAATAACTAAATTTTGTTATGGTTAAGGAGATATATCCAGACAAAAAATGTAAGGGTTAAAACAACAAAGGACAATAACTCAAAAAGTGGGCGTGGCAGAGTAACGGTTCTTGTACACGACACTTCTCCGCAATGAGATCTATTAGTGTACAAAGTTTGAAGTTGCTAGCATTTATGGTTTAGGAGATATGTTCCGGACAAAAATGTAAGTGTAAAAACAACAAAGGCAATAACTCAAAAAGTGGCCGTGGCAGAGTAACGGTTCTTGTGCACGCCACTTCCCTCGATGAGATCAATAAGTGTACAAAGTTTGAAGTTGCTAGCATTTATGGTTTAGAAGATATGTTCCGGACAAGAATGTAAGGGTAAAAACAACAAATGTACGAGGGTCATCCAATAATAAGTGAGACTGTTGTCATATCTCAAAAACTATCCAACAGAATTTAATGAAACTTGGCACTTACATGGCCCAACATATTAGCTTTAGAAAAATTGCACAAAATGTTGTTATGGTATTACGTCACGTTTATGACGTCACTTCCTGTGACACAAACAATTGTAATGTGGATGCGTCTCATGCGGCGTGGTGGTAGACAAAAATGTACATGTATAAAAATTGCGTTATTTTAGGGCAATACTAGGACGGGGATATTTCAAATCTAACTAAAATTATTTTGGACAAAGCTTTGTCATGTACAGCTGTTTTCTGGTGAGTTCCAAAATTTAAGGACGCAAGGATAAGTGTACAGAAGCAACCGACCTCTGATCGGCAAACGAAAGCGAAAAGTGAAGAAAAATATCCAAAGATGGCGATATTTGTCTATGTAGTTCAGCGCATATCATCTGAAAATTGGTCCTATCTGAGAAAGCAATCAATGTACA